>JAUCMS010000055.1:15466550-15479436 GCA_032357445.1 Enteromius radiatus
AATTCAAATAAATACTTTAAAATAATTTGAGCTTCAACCTAGTTCAACCTATATATATATATATATATATATATATATACACACACACACACACACACACACACATATGTGTCTTTGGTCAAATTAAGCTGTAAAATAAATAGTATATGCCTTTAAATGCAATGTATTTTGAAAGATATCAACAAAAAACGGGCAAAAAATGGTCTCCTCTTTCCATTGATACCAAAAAGTGATTGCTGATGGCTTTCTCATATGTGTGGCAGAATTTAATTAACTTTTCCTGTCACTGGTGTTGTTTGGCCATAGCCTGAGTGACACTGTAATTATGGTGCTGATATCCTTTCTTCACACAGCAGGAAATTGAATATGAGGGATGATTAAAATCTTGTTATACCCAAACTATACAGCCCACAATCATATATAAATGTGCATCAATCATCATAGTTAAAATTTTGGAATATAAAAAATTTTTTTTTTTTTTTAAACAGTTTAGTTTAATCAAAAGTGAAAAGAGTGCCAAGTTTTGATTAACTTTACAATGCATAAAGAAATTCAAAGACTTATAAAATTAAGGAGAGTAAAAATAGCAAAAAAAAAAATATATATATATATTTTGAAGAATGCGGAGGACAAGACAAACTGAACAGCTTAAGGCCCCGTCCACACGAAGCCGGTGCGGTCCGTATCCGATCTTTTTTTTTTTCTGTCGTCTCAAGAAATATCTGCGTACACACGAAACCACTGAAAACGGTGTAATATATATGCCAGACCAGTATGGGGCGCTGTAATTCTGCCATAGAGATGCACTACACATGGAGAAGAAGACTTTAAGCATGCGCATAGCCTTGTATGCGAACCAAGAAGAAGAAGTGTGTGACGCAGCGACATGTGATGTGATGACATCATCGTTTCACAAAATATACGGATTGGCTGTACACACGAAACCACAAGGGTGTCGTTTTCAGATTTATCCACTTTGTGACCCGGTTTCAAAAAAATAGCGCCGGATCCATGTGGACGAAACGCCAATACGATAAAAAATTTATACGTATACAGCGAAACGCGTCTCCGTGTGGACAGGCCATAATTCTAAGAGAATAGGGAAGTCCACACCACACCACAACAGTCACAGAAGAGTAAGATAATTGGAATCCAGCTGATGATCCATTAAAAACATTGACAGCCAATTAGAATTCACCTGACTGAACTTGAAGCAGCAGAAGTTCGAACTGCAGCTCATGCTCTTTTTTTTTTTTTGGTTTGGTGGGTGTGTGTTTGTGGGTGGATGGATGGTGCATTGATGGTGTGTCTGTATTGACCAGTGGGAGGAGATGTGGGTTGTTAATGGTCTTTCTGGAGGGAGAGGAGAAAGGTAAGAGAGACAGAAAAGGGTGGTAAAGCTGAGCTAATGGGTGAGGAGGAGGGCTGAGGGAGGGGAGGAGAGGACATCATAAGCTGCTAGAGTGGAGTAAAGGGGATGGAACGATCAGTTAAAATGAACCCAAATGATTCTTTTAACAATCTGTTTATTATACCTTAAATCTAGCAAGGTAGGTCTGAGGTAACGTAACACTTACAATATAACCAACATGCTTCAGATTCCCTTCAACAGATTTCTCGGATCAGGCCTCGTCATCTCATCACCCTCTCCAGGCCCTGTACTGCTTAGAAGTGTCTCTGAATGACAGCTTCTATCAAGAACATGAGTACATTTCTTGTGTACTGTCCCCAAGGCCTCCTACGCAAACTCGTTCTGGAGACTTCCACAGAGACCTTGCTTTAAAGAACTCCCGCCGTCTTTGTTTTTGTAAGTCGCTGGAACGGTGAAGTGCTTGTGGAAATGTCAGCTCCTCAGGCTCTTTCTTGTGGCCTTTTGGGAATAAGACTCTCTTAAGAGTACAGTATCTGGACTTCATTTAGACTGCCAGTCACAGCTGTGGATTCCTCAAAATTTTATTCCTGCAGTGTCCAGCCACCAAACCTGGACAAGTCTCTGAACCCTAGTTGTCTTGGCAGTTCCGCCTGTAATCCCAGGACAAAGTCAAATAAATACTCGTCTCCCGCTTTATTGGGAGTCTGCGTACACCCCTTCCCCCTCAGCGTCACCTCCAGTCACGAACGTTTAGATTATTTGACCTAACAAGCATCTCTCATGTCACTGACTCACCTACAGATTTGTTTTTTTTCTCATACCCATATCTGATTCAGTCTCCACTTTCTCCACTAATTCCTCGAACAACACCAGACCCTCCGCGCCCCTTTCTAGCCCCTCAAGCGGTCCAGCCTCCCCCACTCCTAGTTCCTCATGCTGACTTTGCTTGGGCACAGTCTCCGACCTTTGCCCGCCTCTCCCTCTGAGTCCTCTAATGGTTTATTTTGTGTCAAACCAGGTTTCAGTTTGTCTCCGGGAGAACTGGCTGATCGAAGAGCCTTTTTTCCCTTCTTGTCGTTCAGGAACATTCAGGGGAGTTTCTTGTTCCTCTGATCTGCGCTCTCTTACCTTAGCGGTATGAGCTCACGTATTTACATTCTGCCAGGGTGTGTTTGTCACTGCTTTCAAATAAAGAACAGGCCGAGATCGACTGCCTTTATGACACTTGAGGGACTGTCAGGAACATTCTGGGCCTGCTGGGCCAGCCAGTATTTACATTTTCATTTGCCAGCTGTCAGGGGTTGGTTCCCCTTGGTGGCCAACTGGTGGCTAGCTGTACCTGATCAAGAGGCCCAAGGCTGTGGAAAGAGGCGCCAAGGGGCCCTTCCAGCATTGTACTTGCCCTCAAACCATGTTGGATGACCTGAGGTGGAGAAAGGATCCAGTAAATGTTGGCGGAAGCCTTGGTTGAGAGTGGAGAAGAACATAGTGATCGACTCTGTCAGTGTTGCTTGAAGATTATTAAGCAAGAGTTAAAGTCTGTTGTCCAATTCAATAGGTGGCCAAACTTTTACCTCCTGCCATATGTTTGGTTCATTCCCGGATTGTATATAGCAGCTGTTCCCAACATTCACCACTGGTCTACTCCCAATAACGCGCTTTTAGATCAAACATACTAGAGCTGCACGATTCTGGATAAAATGAGAATCACGATTTTTTTCCCTCACGATTCTGGAGAACTTTTTTTATTTGAAAGATTTACCCCTGAAAAATAGGTTATCAAACTGCAGTAAAATAGCAGTTAAATAAGACAAGAAATAAAACGTAAAATAATGTAAATAATGTTTTTTTTTTTTATTACACACATATATAAATAAATAAATAAATAATGAAAACACTTAGAATAGTGAGTCCTTTCTGTTTTCCATTTCAACCCCCAAGCTGATTAGTTTTACAGACTGATAAACAAAAGATTAACCTAATATAGCTTATTCAATCTATCCTACTGCATTACTAGTTGTGGTTCAGCCTTTCCCTGTACAGCTTTGACCAACTATTGCTTTATTTTGGCTGAGCTTTCAATGTTGTTACGGGAAAGGAAGCGGATTGGTTGGTTCTTGTCACATGACCCACGGTGCACTTGCGGCAAGCTTCCATTATGAGCGCGCAAAATGCGCGTCTACATTTAAAATAATGGACTTGAGCGCGCAAAAGATGCCACATGTGACCTAGTCTGTGCAAAACTGCATGTGACGTCAGGCTTCATTACGCCCGCTGTGAGTGATTGCGTGATATCTTGAGATCAGATAGTTATGCTCTCTCCTGTCCTTGAACATAAAATTGGCTGAATCGTATAAATGTTGGATTAAGAACTTGTGGGGGATCAAATCGAGATCGCGATCTTTTAACGATTAATTGTGAAGCTCTAAAACACGCCTAATTCAACTCATTAGAAGAAACTCCAAGACAAGAAATAGGAAATAGGGTGACCTCAATGTAGAGGGTTGGGGGTACTCGATGACCCAAAGTTGGGAACCACTGAGGTGAGTTGCATAAAATGTACCTCTATATTAAGACTCGCTCTGGAACTAGCAGTTAATCAAGGGGTTATGCGTCTGTATGTTTATGTAAGCAACTTTAAAAAAATGGCAATCAAGTCTAAGCATATACTTCAAGAATATTTTCGAATCTTGCATGTTTAATTTTTTTTAAAAGGAGACAGGAGAACAAATTGTAGTTGTTGGTTTTAGGATCATTGAAATGCATGACAAGAACTAAATTTTTCAACAAGCCTCTTCATAAAGATGTGTGAGGTGGCTGGGTGTTGCCGCTCTGCTGCTGAGGGACAGGTCGAGCTTTAGGAATTAGCTAGTTAGTTTTAAAAAAAAAAACCATGGACATAGTTTTACATTCCTTCACCGTGTGCTGTCAGTAAGGTAATTTTCAAACCCTAATTGCCTAGTAATTCTTTTGTTCCACTTGGCTGTTGCTTGTGACTGTAAGAGAGTGGAGGATTCATGTTTCCCCTCAGGTGCGTGTTTGAAGGGGCATGAAGACAGCTATTAGAAGTCAGAAATCCATGGTGGAAAGAATTGCCCTTGGGTGGCTGATTTTTGGATATCAGCTTGATATTTGAACTAATAGTGCTGTGTAGTTTTCCATGTTCTCGGTCAGGGGTTAAAAAGAAGCACACCATGAGTGAACTTGGCGGTTTGTATGCTCCAGAGTTGAAGGTTTGCGATTCTGGCATGCACAGCGTTTCTTGCTGATTTTGGGTTATGTAGCATGTACCGTAGTTTCAGTTTGTAATTGACATACACATATTCATTTTGATCATCTTCACTTGTTTCCAATGAACAGTTGGTCTCTGTTGTTGTCCTAAAACTGAACGCTTCCTCCTAAATCGTTTCTTGCTCCCGCAAATGTATATTCCAGTGTGTACTTAAATGTGTGCTATTAAACTAACTTATTACTTTATTGTCTGCAATGCTCTTGATGTGGTTTACAGCTCTTTTCCCTTCTTGTTATATCAGCACAGCCCTCTTCGCTAACAGTGTTTATGCTTCTTTGTGTATTTCTATACTTCTCGAGAACAAAACGCAGACTTGTACCTCGTCTGCATGCCAGCACTCTTATTCATTTTGAGATTTGGAGCTGTCGCTGTAACTGGAGGGGGCATGTTTACATCAGTGCGCCACTTGCCAAAAGATGGATGGGCCTAAGACGGAACCTTGGTGAACCCCTCCGTCAATGAACGTCCCAGCCAGTTGTTCTCCATCTGTTGCAAGAAGGGGGATGCAGCATTTTAGGAGCGTTCCCCTCCCCCTGACTTTTCATGTCGGCTAATTAGAGTGGTTTGTAGGAGGTGAACATGCAGACACATCCAGCCCTCCCTCCCACTTAACGCGTACCCCACACCCGTACCCTTGTCTTGGCCGGGCCAGCGGGAAGCGCAGCTGCCTGGCCCTTTGATTAGCCTTGCCTAAAATGGCCAGTCTTGTTAGTAATTGGATAAGATTGTTCGAGCTGTATAATTTAGATTTACTCTGCACCCTCCCTCCTCTCTAACCATCTGATCTGTCTTCAGGTCTTCTATTTGAATTCCCTTTTAGAAAAACACAAGCTCTCATCCTATTATAGTGTCAGTGGAGTATTTGTTGAGGGAGGTCAGTACACCAAGCAAATCCAACAGCACTCTGTGCAGAATCCAGGATTAGCACCAGCTTTGCACAAAGCAAATCATCACTTCCAAGCATCACATCATCACTTCCAAGCATGTTTTTTTTTATGACATGCCGTGTGATGATTTGTCATATTACAATCTATCTCAATGATTAGTGTGATTGCGTGCTATTGTCACCAAGTTCATGAATGAATTCACATCTATCAAAACTGTTGCATACTGCTTTTGAAAGCACTTAGAATATTTAGAGCAGTAGGAATGTTTTTTTTTTCCATTGCTTAAATTTTACTCCCTTCTGTGGTGTTTGTTGTTGCAATTAAATGTTTTGTTCTGTTGCCATAAAATCGCACAAGGGGAACACACTGCCTGCTTAGTTATATCAGGTACAAATGGCATGTTAATACATTATTCCTGCTATTGTAGAGGCATGCTGGACACAAATAAATAAACATTTGGGTTGCTCATCTGACATGGCCTGCTGAAAGGCAATATCAATGCCAGATGACTATTGAGAATGGGAAGCCCCTGGCAGCGTGTTAAAGTTGCATTTTTGGTAACCGTACAGAAGTGCAAGACAGTATATGTTGTTTAGAAGATTGTTTAATATATCTGCACAGGCTTTTCGTTTAATAATAATAATACAGATATGCTGTTTCTCTAATGTTTTATTCTGCCAGGTTGTAGCAGAGTACGACATTTATGCATAGCTTGTAATGAGACATTTTTATTTTGTTTATAATTGCCACTTGTTGCCAGGGATATTACTATTATTACTGTAGTTAATGCAAATGATCCTAAATATCATTTTACTCAATTGCAGTAAAAATGGTCCTTTTCACCACTTAAATGTAGTTTTTTGTACAGTATTATTGAAGTACTTTGACTCCTGACACACTAACTTATTTCTCAGTACTTTTCACAGCTCTGTCTGTTGCCCAAACAAGGCTTTTCTTTCCATATTGTATTAATTCGATTCCTTGCTAAGCATGCATTTCATTAAACTCTGTATCTTTCTACACAATCTAATGTTTTTCATCTCATCTTCAATCCCTTTTCCGAGCTCTTCCAGATTCCAGATCCTTTGCTCAGCGTGGGGATCTGTCAATAAGCCAGAAAGGGCAAGGTGAGACACCTCCCTCTGGACGGAGTTCCACACGCCATCACCGTACAGGCCCCGGCTAACCCCTCCAAATGCCGCTTAAATAGGCCACCATGAGCGGCCAACCCTCCCGCCTCTGGAGCACTTGACAGGGCTGTACTAATGGGTGTGCTGCTAACCCGCTCGATTTACTGTTGCGCCCTGGGTTCGTCCTCACGCTATAGGCAGCGAGGCTCCATGGCCGTCTTCACCTAGCTGTCAGTGAGCTTTTCTTAATCCCAGCCGCTGTTCAAGCGTGCTCCACCTTTGGTGTATCTGACAACAAGCTTGTTCCAATCTCTTAACCCTGGCAGAGGTTCAGCCTCCTCTTTGCCACCGGATCTCCAGGAATGAGTCTTTGGCGGCGCTTGTGATTGACAAGAGAGGAGCTTATATGTAATTTTGCAAAGCGCTTCCTCTGTTTGCTGCTCAATATGTTCAGGCTTGTTGGCAGCCCCCGCCATCCCCTGAACAAAAACATCTTGAAGTGCCTGACTCCGAGTGCCGTCACATAGCGTACAAGAATCTGACCTCATTATATGGAGAAGGTGCAACGTTCTCGGTTCTCTTCTTTGCTCTTCGATCCCGCAAATAAATGACTCAACTGCTGCCACTTTCAAATTCGGAGTTGTTTATGTGCCGTTTTGTGGCAACATTGGGGTCGAACTCATCGCCAACCTCTGAGGCGCTTGCTTCCTTTACTCGAAGTAAGGGAGCTGGGGAATTTGGACTCTAAAGCGTATGACTCATTTAAAGGGGTTCCACTTTGAACTTTAAAGAATTTTATGATGCAAGTAAAAATGTCCCCTCTGTAAACAGTTTGATTTGAGAAGCATGTCAGCTAAATGACTGTTTTACGTCTCTTCTTACTCAAAGACGCTCATTCGCTCCGTATGAGTTTCAGGCACAGTTTGGTTGACCCTCCTCTTAAAAGTTTTATGGCTGGTATCTTTGATAACCAACAACTGAAGGTTGCATTTGAACCTTGACAATTAGAAAATCCTGAAATGACTTCAAACACATGACGTTTTTGTCGTCGTACAGTATCTGTTAATGTTGCACAGTTACTCAATACTTTAGAATATATATATATATTTTTAAATGTATACATGCATGTGTATTTATTTATATACATAATAAATACACACAGTACACACACACACAATGTATGCAAAAACTTTTATTTTGGATGCAATTTATACGATTACTCGTTGTCCAGCATAAGTGTAAAATGTAAAGTGGTTTAACTCTGTAAAAGCAGTGCTTTATGAATTAATAATTCTTAATTATATATATGTATATGTATGTGTGTGTGTGTATATTCATTCAAATGTGTATTCTCACAAGGAACATACAGCTTTTTACATGGTTGCACCACATGACATTCTTAACTTTGAGCATTTATTCACATTTTTCTTTCTTTTCTCAGCAGCCTTTGTCATTGACTCGTACACACTGCTGGCTCAGTTGTAAATTTGTGACGTAAAAGGTTTTTTTTGTCCAGTCTAAATTTTGACTCGTTCTATGTATTCCCTAAGCTCTTCTTTGTCAAACCAGACCACCCCTGCTTTGTGTGCAGATATGCGCATTTGTTGTCTTGCGTTGGTTTTCGGTTGCTGTGGGGGGGTGCTGGGAAGGGTTGTGCACTTTTGAGATTTAGCAGGAATTCTTTGGGGATCGCTTTGCTTCAAATTTCACTCCAGCTCCCCTCTAGAAAGCAGGAGGTGGGCAACTAGAGGATACCACCAATGCCAAAACAATGTGATACTTGAGTCTGCTCGCCTCTCTATGTTGCTGACTGTTTCTCTCTCTCTTGTCCCCGATCTCTCTTTTTCAGAATAATGCAGATCAGGTGGCGTTTCAGGTAGGAGGGGGTTTGTCCGCACTGGAACAGATCCTACAGGTTGTCACCGCTGTCTCCAGTCCCACAGCGGTCCCCCGTATTCCTCTCAAGTGAGTACCAACCTAGAAGCACAGACTCAACTTTACATAATATCTTGTTTTTGTACTACTAACAGTTCAAAACATTTGTTAGAATTTACGAAAAGTGTAATTACATTACTTCAATGAAGTAGCTAGTTGAAATAGTTACACTATATTACAATTTAAACAAGGTAACTATCTGTAACCTGCTACATTTTCAAAGTAACTTTCCCAACAGTACTTACATTAATTCTAAAGCTTTTTGTTGATTGTATGTCATTTTATTATTCACATTATAGCCTTGCTGGTGTGAAAATAATAGTTTTTAAACGCACTTTTTAAACGTTTTAACTTTTTATAAAAAGAGTATAAATCACGTGACACAATGTTTGTGAATTGTATTAGATTTTTTTTAATATAAGTCTGCTACTACAATATAATTTCTCAAATTTATCTTCAATTTCGTCCTTTTTTCAGCAAATTTGAATTCGTGCCGTCAAACGATTAATCGCATCCAAAATAAACGTTTGGGTTTTTTTACGTAATATATGTGTGTGTGTTAAAAATTTACATGTGTATATAGTTATATATTATATAGTTAATATATAAACTGTTTTTTTCTTAAATGTATACATGTGTTTGTATAAATTTGTTTTATACATAATAAAGATACTCAGTACACATTATGTGTGCAACTTTTATTTTGGATGCGATTAATCATTTGACAGCACTAATTGTAATATGTTGTATATGTGATTATTTGTGACTGTAATTATAGCAAATTATACTATATTTGGCCTTTTTACCTCTTTCAGTGATAAATGATGATAGAATTGGCAGGTTTGAGATCAGGACACAGCTCTGACATGTTAAATTCTTACATAAACCACTTTTTTTTTTCTCTCTCTCACTCAAACTCAGAAATATTTTGTCATTTCTGATCATGATTTGTGGCCTCCTTCCAATCCCACAAAGTGACTCTGTCTCAGCTGTGAAGTCATTTCCCTTCTTTCCAGCGCTCTGCATCACAATAAATTTATAATGAATAAGAATGTGCCTTGTTTAGAAAATAAGAAGCATTGCTTTTGAATCATCCATTTTGCACTCTTCCCTCGGCCCCTCGCTGGTATACAGAAAGCACATTTGTCCTCTCCGTCACTTGGAAATGGGAGTTGGGTTTGAATAGTGGGTCTGGAACTAGTGGCGTTGGCCAGTAGATAACCTCAGAGAGCGGCTATTTTCACTAGAGAGAGCTCCTAATGGACTTCAATAGCCTCTTTGCCTTCCTCATTAGCATTTGCTGTTTTCCAAATCTCCCTTAATGGAGAAATGCTACTTATATTTATAATGCTTTTACAGGCCATCTAGTGTTTATTGATTTTTTTTCTCTCTCATACTCTCACTCTCGTTCTCTGCCTCTCCTTGTCGTTCAGTCATTAATTCCAGAAAATTTGAAGTGGGCCTTAATATTATAATGAATTTTTATGAACTTCAGTTTTTGAAGAGGTTGAAACTGCATTGCATTCGACTCGAGGCTTAGTTCACCCAAAAAATAAAGTCATTATTTACATGCTAGTGTCACCACAAAGCCACATTTTTTTTTTCTTCAACGGAACACAAAATATATATTTTTCTAGTGAATGAGCTCCTCAGATAAAGTTGTCACATTTCAAAAAACTTTGAATACAAAGCTACTACTTCTATAGTTCTTTTGTATTTTTATGAATTTGAATAGTTTCAGTTGTCATGGAAACGACTGCAGCACGTTTTTAAAAATCTCTTCTTATGTGTTCCACTGAAGAAGAAAAACTTGTATGCTTTTGGAAAACATGAGGGTGAGTAAATAATGTCAGTTTTTGATTTTTGTGAAGTGATACTTTAACCTGTGTGTGTGTGTGTGTGTGTGTGTGTGTGTGTGTTTATGGCATGTTGGGTCAGGCTGTGCAAACACATCCACCGCTATCCTCCTCTCTTGTTTTGAGAGATCCACTTGACACGCTCAGGAGGAGGTAAAGATCTCTGAGGCATTTCTGTCATTCTCCCACGTCCTGTCCAATCAAACGCTGAAGTGGTCTCTCTCGGAGGATAAAAGAGTCGCCTCACTTTCATGGCAGAGGTTCAGCCCTGTCTTGACTTGTTGTAAAGTCCTCTGCCAAGCATGAAACAAAGTACAATAGTTATCTTTAGATCCAAATGATCAGTGTTTGACTCTGTTCCATGCTGTGTCAGAGCAAGCTAATGCTTTCTTATACAAAATCATTTTTAAATTTACCCCAGTAAAATTTAAAAAGTAAAATGAATTGATTTTTACAAAATAAACAAGTATTTAATATTTTCTTTGATATGCCCTAATGTTAATTTTTATATATGTTATTTATTTATATATATATATATATATATATATAGTGTAATGTAATATAATATATAAATATAAAAAAATAAATAAAATTTGAATAATAACAATAGTAATATATGTACATATTTGTAATAATAAAAGATAAAAAAAAATATTTTCCCATATTTTGAACAGAAGAGTGTATGTGTAAAATTGGTCAGGACATTTGTAACTATACGAATGTTAAGCAATAGTAATAGTTTTCCAATTCAGCTGTACACAATAGGCTGGGTGATATCAATATTAATTTTAGCTGTATCTGTATATTTCAGTGTTTTATATTTCAGTAAATATTTATATTTTGGATAGATATATTTATTGATTTTTACTTTTAGAAAAATAATAATTAAGCAATGTTTTTTTTTACTATATGAGCATATTATTTAATAAAAAATATTTTCCCAATATAACAATCAGCAAGAAACAGCAATGTTAAGCAGTGTATGTACATGAAAATATAATAATGATTATTAAATATAGATTATCTTTTATTTTATTTTTAAATATAGGTGTGCTGTTTAGTATTTTCCATGCATATAGTCAAACATACACTACGTTTTGAGGAGAGCAAGTTTCTATGAATTTTCTAATAGTAATTTTTGTAATATTAATATCAAGTAATCTCTCGATTTGATATACAGTATAATTTTGGTTTAATTAATGGGGTTTTTTTTTCTCCTACTTTCTTTCGCTGTCCTAAAATTCAGTTTCTCTTTCTTTAATCACCTCATCTCTCTTCTTATCACTCTCTCTGTGTCCTGAGGCCATATGGTGCTGAACCTCTGATAACCTTTAAGGGGTCAGATTGTTCCTGCATGTTTGCACTAGTTCCTCAAAGGTGGCTTGCCCTGGTGTGGCTCGGTCTGGGATAGGTGGAAAATGTCCAAAAATCATCCACATCGTTGTTAGCAAGTTCTGGGAAATTTCACGAACGAAGAACCAAAAAAAAAGCTCTTAAATACCAGACTACTGCAGTTTTGCAGCTAATTGATTCAATTTCCACTAAAATTGCAAGCTTACACAATTCGCTGGAAGACGATCTGTCTCCATGAATCCTTGTCAGCAGTGACTTTTGCTATGGCACCAGGTGTCTGTGAAGGGCACGGCGCAAGCAAATACGTGCTAATCGTTCCCCTTCATCTGCACGATATAATGGTTGGCTCAGACGCTAACCCTCACAGCAGTGCTAGTTTATCTATTTACTGTAATGCTGCGTATCGATCGCCTCCTTTCAGATAAGCTGAGTGATTTACAAAAAAGAACAACTACGGAGATGCCGCTGTAATATTACCCCCACGGGAGAAGGATTCCATCTTGTTAGCATTACATTAATGGGCTAATTCCACAGCGAGGCTCCGTTAATGTCCCTGTGCAACCCTGCGGCTTGGAGCTGAGTGTTTTGGAGGGAATCGAGGGCTAAGAAGGAAATGGGGTCGGATGTCTGGAACAGGAAGGCCATTTTGTTTGCATGAGTAAACCAAGGATAGTGAGCCGCCCCAGAAAACTCATGCAACAACCTGAACGTTAACCTGCTCCCTGGCTTTTAAATATTACAAGATTTTGTCGTAAGAGGGAGCATTGAATGGTCCGGTTACTCAGTGCTTGTGCTGTTGATTTATGTTGCTATTGTAAAACGCTTGTTCAGTTTTTTGTTTTTTTTATTATAATTTATTTTTTTGTATTTATATTATATTTTAGAAGTTAAATTATTCAAATAAATTAAAGTGATTTAAATTTTTATTATAGAAAATTGTTTAATTGGGAAATTGGAGTCCCTGTATGTGTGTGTATATGTATATATTATATGTGTGTGTGTGTGTGTGTGTGTGTGTGTATATATATATAAAATATGGAATGTAAATGCTTCCACGATGT
>JAUCMS010000055.1:15503918-15527393 GCA_032357445.1 Enteromius radiatus
AGTCCGTCGTTGTCGGTAAGCTTGACGGGCTAGCAACAGTAACTAAGGGGGGTGTGGCTTTTGCGAAAGGTCAATTAATCATGATTAATTGCATCCAAAATAAAAGTTTTTGTTTACATAATATATTTTTGTGTGTATATATTTATAATTAAAAACACATGCATGTGTATATTTAAGAAACATGTTACGTTCCATATTCCATATTAAATATATGTATATAAAATATAAAATTATAAGAATATATAAATGTGTAAATATTTTTCAAAATGTATACTGTGCGTGTTTGTACATAATAAATATACACATACATATATAATGTAAGCGAAACATTTATTTTCTTTTTTTGTGGGAATGTAATTAATTTGGATTAATTGTTCGACACCACTAATATAAATATAGATGTATACATACACACACACAAATGTAACCGATGGGATTAAAGGGCTAAATTTGACACGTTTGTAAATAAACAGCAGTTTGCAAACAATATCAGAAGGTATATTTTTAGCACTGTAAAAGATCCTTTTCTCTCCGTCACTGAGGTGTGTATAATGTTTGGCCGTCATTAGATCAAGAGCAGGTGTACTTTTCTCCTTACAAACAACCAACACAATAGCAACAAAAGGTGGCTGTTGAATAATGCAGCGACTTTGCCACCTCCGCTGACTCTGCGCTGTGTAGCAGGAGCAGACATTGTTATCCGCCGCCTGGCAGTTGGCCCGCTCTTTGTTGGGCCCCGGTGGAGGGGGAAGGGGCTGAACTCACCTGGCAGCACAGATCACAGATCAGCCTGGCATGGAGAAGTGGGAGTCCCTGATATTCTTTGCATGCTCAGTTTACCTGGAAGCTGCAGACTGGATGGCAGGTGTAAGTACGCCACACTCGGTCGGGTTTTAGTTATGCGTGCATCACGCGGAAACTCGTCCGTGACGTCTTGATGTCCCCTTGGGGGATGGGGAAGGGAGGGGTCAGAGTCCTCGCAATTTATGGGCTTCTAATTTAAAACATTTTTGCTCTTAATTAAAGAAACGGCCTCCGTTTTTATGGCGGTTCAGTTCTTCTGTGCAACCGGCGTCCAATTTAATTATTTTGATGTAGGTAATTAGCATTTGTTGGCCATTGTTGGGTTGATTTGCATATTATATTGGATAATTGAATGAGGGTTGATGATTGAATTAAGGGGGGCGTGACAGATGATTGGGCTTTGTGCTCACATGGGGGAAGTTAAACCACGAGCGGGTTGGGAATAAAGCCTCATGAATATTCATATCTTCTCAGCCCATTTTGTTAATTTGAAAAATGCCGGGTTGCAAAGTCTTTAAACTTGTGACTTCCCTCCAGGACGCAAGCTGCTGTTTTATACTGCCATTTGGCTGCACGTCAGGGTTTATTATTGAAAACAGCAGCAACACTGGCAGGTGCTCTGGAGAAAGAAGGTGAAGCTATTCGGCTAAGATGCATTTTGGCTAAAGTTCTTGCTGGTAGGTCATGTGAATCTGAAGTTTATTGGATTCATGTGCGCAGCCACCGCAAGCTGACATGATGAATTGTGACTTGTGGCATCATTTTACTTTGCTGTTAGTTGCCTGTTTGCACGTGGAGTTTTGGTAAGCAAGTAAGTTGAGCTCATGTGTTATCTTACTTTTTACGGTATTTACGGTAAAAAAAAAAAAAGTAAACTGTAACAACATTTTAGGTTTTACGTTTTAAGTTCAATTTACAGTTAAATACCGTAATTTCATTAACTGATATAATGTTAATATACCAACCTATTAAAGTACTGAAATCTGTTTAGTAGCTTTGAAATGCACTGATAAGCACCAAATGATGAGAAAGTCACATGATGAACCAAAGCCCATCACAAGCAGCTTTTAAATATGAATATATATAGAAGGAGCTCAGTGTCATTCACACAAACACAAAAAAACTGAAATATATGCCAAACATTAATTTAACAACATTACATGTAACGTACAACCCTAATAAACATAACTGATTAGAAAGAAAAAAAACAAAGAAACTGTTATTTTAAAGAAAAAAAAAACATCAGATTCAAACTAAATTTGAAATGGAGTGCAGGGAATTCTGGGAATGTCAGTTTGCAATTTACCCCTTAAATTTTACAGGAATTTACCATTAACCATTTAACAGGTTTTTACCGTAGCATTTTCACAGATTTTTTCCATTTAAAATCAAAGAAATTTTTTACAGTGTATATACAGTGGGCACGGAAAGTATTCAGACCCCCTTCAATTTTTCACTGTTATATTGCAGCCACTTGCTAAAGTCATTTAAGTTTTTAATTTTTTTTCCTCATTAATGTACACACAGCACCCTATATTGTCAGAAAAACACAGAATTGTAGACATTTTTGCAGATGAAAGAAAAACTGAAATGTCACATGGTCCTAAGTATTCAGACCCTTTGCTGTGACACTCATATGTTTAACTCAGGTGCTGTTCATTTCTTCTGATCATCCTTGAGATGGTTCTGCACCTTCATTTGAGTCCAGCTGTGTTTGATTATACTGATTGGACTTGATTAGGAAAGCCACACACCTGTCTATATAAGACCTTACAGCTCACAATGCATGTCAGAGCAAATGAGGATCATGAGGTCAAAGGAGCTGCCTGAAGAGCTCAGAGACAGAATTGTGGCAAGACACACCAGAAAACCAGGCACTGCTCATCACCTCCAATACAGTCCCAACAGTGAAGCACGGTGGTGGCAACATCATGTTCAGGACCTCAGACTCAGCCGAATGTTTACGTTTCGGGGCAGTCATGGCCTAATGGATAGGGAGTTGGACTTGTAACCCAAAGGTTGTGGGTTCGAGTTCCAGGTCCGGCAGGGATTGTGGGTGGAGGGAGTGAATAACTAAAGCCCTCTTCACCTTTAATACCATGACTGAGGTGAGACCCTTGAGCAAGGCACAGTTCCCCCAACTGCTCCCCGCTCCACCATACCTGGCCACAAGTCACTTCACTTCCAACAAGACGATGACCCTAGCACAGCTAAAATGATGGAGTGACTGTTCTTGATGAACTCTGTGACTGTTCTTGAACGGCCCAGCCAGAACCCTGACTTAAACCCAACTGAGCATCTCTGGAGAGACTTAAAAATGGCTGTCCACCAACGTTTACCATCCAACCTGACAGAACTGGAGAGGATCTGCAAGGAGGAATGACAGAGGATCCCCAAATCCAGGAGTGAAAAACTTGTTGCATCTTTCCCCAAAAGACTCATGGCTGTATTCGATCAAAAGGGTGCTTCCAATAAATACTGAGCAATATTTATTTAATAAATCTGCAAAAATGTCAACAGTTCTGTGTTTTTCTGTCAATATGGGGTGCTGTGTGTACATTAATGAGAAAAAAAAAACGTTTAGCAAACGGCTGCAATATAACAAAGAGTTAAATTTAAGGGGGTCTGAATACTTTCCAGTAAAAATAATTTTAGGATCAATTAATTCTTAACTAATTTTATTCAGAATTGTTGCATTAAATTGCTTCAAAGTTTCAGTAAAAATGTGTAGATCATTATAAAACATCTTAAACATTGTTTTTATTTGATGAAAGACATGGTATGAAAGAGGAAATGGTTGCCTGCTAAATATCAATATCAACCACATGGGGTAATTTTCTCTTCCTTGTTATTTTTCCCATCAACTAAGTATACAGTATGCCTGCAGCAACACCAACCAATCACAAAAAGCACTTCAGCACATTTAAACGGAGTTAAATGACATAAACACGAGTGTAGATCTTGGCACTGCGGCCCCGCCCCTCTCCACTCGGATACTTGCCAGTGTCAGGGGCCCTGGTATATGTCCACGCGGCTCTCGTACAGGATAAATGGAGACCGGAGCGGGAATATTTGACTCTTTCAGACTAATGTAAGCACTGGCAGAAGACAAAGACGACGCTGGCCCTGGTCTGTCTCGCAGCGCAGTGCTCTGTCTGTGTTTACATGTGTGCATCTGAGAAATAATGCAGCTCATAAAGGCAGGGAAAACTACCGGTGGACATTTGTTCTTTCCACACGGACATTATTCAGGCCTTCGGTAACAGAGCCATTTAGAGTGTGAGATATGCACCGTCATAACTGATAGGAAGTGTGTTTGTACTCAAGGGGTGCATAAAGACTTCTGAATGATGGCCAGCAGCAAAGAGAAAGTCATTTTTAATATTGTTTAAAGTCAACCTGAATTCAAAATAGTCTCTGTTTACTTTTTTAACATACATTCCTGCTCTTATTGTGAACAATTCATCAGAGCATGTTATTACAAATTTAAAAAATGTCTTTGCAATTTCTCATCAAAGCAATGACTTTCTATTTTGGCTGATGTCACATACAGTACCTTTTTTTTTTTTTAGAAATTAATGCTTTTATTCAAAAAGCATGCATTAAATGAGTTTATAAGACTTTTAAAATATTACAACATATTTGTTTTATTTACATGAAATTCTGTGATATAAAATGAAATGCAACACGTTTTATTGATGATAAATTGCTAGTTATTACAATAATTACAATTACAATAATCATGTGACACTAGAGTAATGATGCTGAAAATTAATTTTTGATCACAGAAAAAAAATCATTTTAAAATTATAATCTCTGATATAAAAATTGTAATATTTAATGTACTGTTGTAAATCATGAATGGTTACAAATATAGCAAATAATCATAATTTTGGAGGAGAAAAAAGCTTTTACTTGTTGATTTTGTCCCATTTTGGTTTTATTTTGTTTTGTGGATTAACATTTACTTGACATGCTAAATCAATCCAAGAAAGAAATTCACGTATCTGTAGACTTACTAAATATTACGTTATTCTCCATCGTATAAAGGTTTTCAATTTTAAAGAAGTTGACGAAATCCTAAACTTCTAGGCAATTCCAGATTTCATTATCTATACACACTTGGTATTTTAGCGACGATAGCAAGGTAAAGGCTTACATCCCTTTCACCCTGTAGCCCTCTTAAAGTGCCAGATTGAGCCAATCCACCACACTCACTTGTCTTATCTTCCACCTTCCTTTCTTTTCTCTTTTACGCCTCTAGTATCTCTCCTTCGCATGTACGATTCTTCCCTACAAGTGCAGGGCATCTCTCTTGCCCTCAAACCCAGAGCGTCTAATCCTGGTTTAACTGACATCGAAGGGCTTCCTTCAACAGTCCATTACTGCAGCGATAACCCAACCCTCGTTGATTAGATGTACGAGACCACCGCAGACCAGTGTTATGGAAATTCACCAAACCTCTTTGATTTTCTTGTAACAGAGATTGTAAACGTTGCGGGCGGACAGCCGTGATTGACGACAGCGAGGAAGATTTACGGCCTCCCTGAAGGGTGAATTCAAGTTGAACATACTATTGAATTTTGTCAATTTCTTTCAGTTTTTCGTCTGTTTGATTTTGTTTGTTTGCCCGTAAATCTTTCAGAGTTCAGGGCTCCGTTCGCTTTGAATGCTGTGTTTGAGCTTGATCGGCATCTCGAGAACAAAAGATTATCTTCCGAAGGATCGAAGATGACACTTGATTTATTAAGTAAACAGTAGTAAGTCAGTGATCCTTTGCCAATACGCTGGCGAGCAGAGACGCATTTATGACAAAGAAGCATTCTTTCTCTTATGAGAGATGAAAACCAACAGATCTTTTTAATTTTATGTTTACGCCCGTGTACCAGTCGCCGTCAGGTTGTCTGGATGGACAGTTAAGAGGGGGCGGTAGGCGTTGTTCAGATAAGGCCTTTCAGCCATAACTTCCTCTTCTGAGTGCTCTCTTTGCATCCTTGTATGTAGGCAGACCTCCTGTCTTATCAGTGGTGTGAACATTCTCTCATCCTCTCGCTTTGGTTCATCTTTAAGGCATAGCTGTAGATTTTTTTAGTTGTTTTGCAAGAGCGGACACATCCCAGCGAAAAACTGCTGAGGTGTCTTGGCAGCGCGGGACACTTGCGTCATCTCCTCACATTTATACTGAAAAAACAGACCGATTTCACTATACACTATATGCAAAATTAATATTTCATTGTCATTCTCACGCACAAGCAATGCGGCACTAAACAGCGAAAAAACAGATGCGTGTAGAGTTTGTTTTATCCTGCTAAACATGCTAAAAATAGGAATAAAATTCACTACGAATGTATTTAGAACTACAGTTTTATGCAATATAGGCATTTATTAAGCAACAAAAAATAGATAGAACTGCTCATCCATAGTTTAAACAAAGTAGTGAACAGATTAACTCATTTAAAAATAAATAATAGAAACGCATTTAAATGAATAACAATGAAATAGTGATAGTATTCTATTTTAATTATAAGTATTTGATATTTTAAATACACATAGATGAGCATAATTTTGTTCCTCTTAGTTCAACAAGTAAATCCTTTCCAGTAAATATTTAAATTTTTATCAAAGAATTATTGGATCTTTATTAAAATATAGTGCTGCGCAATGGGTCCCTTAAAAGGGCATCATACGTTTTAGGGGCCCCTGATTTAAAAAATGTATATTCTGCCCATTTGGAGATTGGTATCTCTTCTGAACAGATTTCATTAACATGCACATTTCATGACTGTCAAGTTTGTAATAATTATCACTGGCCAACTTCCAATAACCTTAATTTAATTCCATTATTAAAATAAATACTCAGTGTAGTACCCCAGAAATCCTTTTGTTTTCTGGATATAGCCTTATTTTTTGACAGTAGGCGAAATCTCTGAATTTGTATTTGATCTTTGTTTCCGATACAGGATTCAAACTACAGTTTGCACAAGTCTAGCCCTAATAAGGATTGTTTTTATAAAGACTTTTATTTAATCACAGTGGCTCCGCACGTCCTATCGGCCATCCGTTTTACTGTCGCCATTCGTCTCTCCTCGGCAGTCTTATCAAGTCTTCATCAAAGAACAAACCCCTGGTTCACAGGTCTCCTTCCTCTTCACCTTGAGCCGCTTGGAGTGTGCATGTTTGCGTTTCAGTGCGTTAACTTTACGCTCCCTTTGTTTTCAGTCGACAGGCCAGGAGTTATGTAATGGGCCGCCCGTAAAAGCGTGGCCCTGTTTGAAAACTCCAGTGCTCTCTACTTAAGACCAACACTAGACACTAGGCCTTGTCTCTTCCTTTCTTTATGGCCATCTGTGTTAAAGTGGGGGAGGAATCACAAGTTCAAACGCCTGCCGTTGCTTTTATGGTGTCAATGACTGAACGGATACCTCTACAGACGTTGGTACAGGAGGACTTGGCCGAGGTCCTAATCCAAGTTTGGGGCCGGTTTAGGGCAGGGTCATTTCTCCTGGCCGGAGGAGGCGGGTAAGTTCGTTGCCTGGGTTGGGGTGGTAGGTAACCCCTGCGCTCTTAAAGCTGTACGCCCCCCCCCTCAGCGGACACTTCAGGCGGGGGCTCCTTGTTTAGGTGTGTGAAGATGAAACACCGCATGCTAAGGGATTATGAGATGGCTGCGTGATTTGTGGGTGGAATGTCCACAAAACCGCAACCCCCACAGATGGATGCAAACTCTTACACTGGGAAAGAATGGTTTCGCAAACGATTTACGCAAATTCATTCTGCCTTTCAAATTAGTTTACTTGTACAACAGAATGCAGATATCTATTAACAATACACCAAATTTAGGGGGGCGAACTGAGATACTGGCAACTAATGAAAACGGTAGTTGCGTGAGATTTTGGAATTAGGAACTTGGAACATTGACATTTTTTATTAGGCATTTTATCATCGAATACGCTGACAGAAAGACATGCAAAGGGAAAAGGGTGAAAATGTAGCTCAGTTTGAAACCAAAACTAAGGTCTGTTCACTTCAGGAATGATAAATATAAAGATACTGGCTATTAGAACAATGATGTTCTGTTTATTAAAAGCGTGTGCTTTAATTATTGTCTGCTGCTTTAAATGCCCAAGCCCTTTAAGGCAGGATGGATTCTGATTGGAGGGGAAAAAAATTCATCCCATTTAATTTACGTTATCTAACATGTTGTCAGCTTGCTGTATGACCAAAAAAGTAGTCTAAAGTTCTGAAGGTCCCAAGGGTTCATGAGGTAAACAGGTAATTTTTAACAGTCTCATGAATGATTAGAAATACAGCAGTATCTCTACCACTCCCTAGTCTTGTCCAGAACTGATGTAAGAGATTGATTCTGTACTCTCTGCGTTTGGCCGGAAAAAGACTTTCCTTAATCTCGCCCACCGTTCTGACACTACGCAGCTCCTACGCTGAAAACAACCAGATGTACACCATTTTACACCATTTGTTCCATAGTAGCAGAGCAAGAGCATTAATTTCAACCCTGCGAAAAGCTTCTGAATCATGGTGTTTGGTCGGCGATCGCGGACTAGACTGTACTCCAGCTCTGAGTACCTTTTAAAGGGCTCCACGGTGGTTTGTTTTAGTCGTTACGGTCAGGCATCTTTAAACAGTTCCTAATACAGAGTGACATGGACCTGAAGCCTTTGAACGCTGCTGTAGAACTACATTTTAAAGCGCTTCACCCTTTAAATAATAAAAGTAGTGAGTTATCGCTTTGTTTGTCATGCTCTTAAACCCTTGAGGGGTATTATTAAAGCGGAGAATGCCATGGAAAGAGTATTGTTAAGAGTATTTTTAAAATCTTGTAAATCCTAGTAATTTATGTCACCCTTTTCCCTGGGAATGTCACCCCTCCCTTATGGTTTGCATTAGGAGCTGAGCAGCAGTGGACGGATGCATGTACCTGTAATAGGGACTGTTTAACACCCCCTCCTTCTCTTCATCTTTCTTCCCCAAATCCCTCTAGTCAGGATTTACTGTGGTGACCTCCCAACTCTCTGGTTTCCTTCCCGGTAGTCCAGGGCCTTCCCAGGCTCCCAAAAGTCAGAAACTTGTAGCATTTAGGGGCTATGCCCCATTTTTTTTCCCATTTCAGGCACTGTGTTTAATCAGTCCGGGCCTGCAGTGATTTGGTTTTAATTCTAGGGGGTGGGCTGGATTTGACGTTGTGACTGAAGGCTGTGATAAATGGGAAGGCGGAGGGGGGGCCATACGCCTGGTACGAACTCCATTACGGGTATTACTTCATTTATTAAAGTGGGACCGGGCTTGTTTGCGTGTTTCACACAGGGTTCAACTCCAAAACCTGACCCACAAACATGCGTTTCAGCATGTTATAGATCTTAATATAGAATAGATGGTTCTTAGAGGTTGTGGTGAGCGGTTGACATGAATCTCAGCGAACAACCAACACATGTCAGTCATTTCGTTAAACAGTGATTTGCTAGATGGCCACAATTTTGTGGTCCCAACTGAGAAAAAAAATAGTTCAATAATTTAACCAATATTTGTGTGCTGTTAGCATAGAAGTGTAACTGAGGCTAGCTAGTAAGTGCTCTCACTCTAGATGCTAGGTACGTCCTTATTAGTGTGTCCACTTTCAATGTTTGGAAACACCAATTTGAATCCAGCTTGGAGCCAGCAAGGGGAATACCACTGGATGGGTTGCGTCGGTGCCGTTTTTCACAAAGGTCAGTTATTGTGATGACAATTCCACACCCAGAAACGTTGAGCTGAATAAAACGATCTGTGATTGGTTGTTTGGCATGTCAGTCAAATGGCCTCATGTGCGGGCCTTGGCCAGTGAAAGATGCCTTGAATTCCAGATCTTCAGCTTTCAGTCTGAAGGTCTGGCTATGGTCGACTAGCTATTAGTTCTGTACAGGTAAGTCACACTCCCCTGATCTCAACACAAGCATCGGACGCTAGAGGCTACCATATTTAGTGTCCTTGTGAGTGTGCCAGCTTCCCATGTTGGAAACGCCGTATTAAATCCTGCTCAGCAAGGGGAGTAAAACCAAAGAGGTTATATTGGTGCCGTGACCCGGATAAGAGCGAGTGTGGTCGAGTAAAACCAGAAGGGTTGCAGCAACATGCTAAGGCCTATTTTAAATGCATCTTTTGTGTGTTATTTGTGTTATTACCTGTATAAAACACTCCAGATATTTAATTTCAGGATTGACTTAATGAAGCTGTTAGCATAGCAACATGCTAAAGCTATTAAAGTGGGCTGCAAATTGTGCAATTTGTTTAGTATGACTTACCACCTACGTAAAACAATCCAAAAATTGGTCTCTTGTGAAGTTTCGTGTCCATTTCAACCCTGAATAACCAGGCAGCTAGCTAGGTCTTGCAACAAAGCTCGAGTGTGTCCTCTCATTGGGCAAATCTGAACCTGTGTGTGTTCAGCGTACATGCTCAGCAGAAGTGGATGAGGCATCTCTGTCTGTGTTTTATGGAGTGTAATTGTGCGCTGGGAGGCACTGCCCTCTATTTCTCCTCTTAATGGCTGTTTGTGTGTTGTTTTAGTGGCAGATTTACGTGTGGGACGGGCAGTAAGGGGCGGGTTGATTTACAGCTGGCTGTGGCTTTGGCCTCACTGGTTATGTGTGTGTGTGTGTGTGTGTCACTGTGTGTGTTCCAGGTGATTGTGCAGTCTGGCCGCCAGCCCAGCGTGTTGCAGAAACTGTGTCAGCTGCCGTTCCAGTATTTCAGCCACCCGCGACTCATCAAAGTGCTCTTCCCCTCGCTCATCTGCGCCTGCTACAATAACCTGCAGAACAAGGTCATCCTGCAGCAGGAAATGAGCTGTGTGCTGCTGGCCACCTTCATACAGGTAAACTGCTTGGCTTTCACACAGTCACCTATGTGCAGCTCAAATATGCCCGACTAAAAGTCCCTGAAAGCACACATACCAAATAAATCTCGTAATGCATGGGATTGCTTATTTTTGTAACGTTCAGTGATTCTGTCTCTTCAAATCACACGTTTCGATGTTCAATTTGATCAATTCTATCTAAAACGCAAAAAATAAAATGGAAATTTGGTACTTTTAATAATTTGTAGTAGGTGTGTAATTTTTGTGCTGCCTTCCCTCAACTCTTCACCCATCTTCCACTGCTCAGACAAACAGATAGTCCTTCCCCCAAAATGCATTGAATAAACCAACAGCATTAATATTTAACTTTTCATGGGAATCTATCTACAGCTTTTGCTTTTATGTAGGTATTTATCTGGAGTAAATAATCAAATGTGTTAATTTTTTGTTTTACAAACATGTTTCTCAGTTATATATTCCAGCTATAAAAAGTGATCACACTGACCACGAATTGCATCTGCAAAACAACTGGAAATCTCACGAACACATTGCTTTAATTGAATTCGCAACCCGCTATTTTGAACGGATTTAATCAAGAAACCTGTGCAAAAATATTTGCAACAATAAAATTAAATGTATGTGTTAGAAAACCATATTTTAGAACGATTGTACATTGAATCACCCCAAATCATGATGCATTGCATCCTTTAGTAAAACATTATCAATTTGCGACGTGAATGTATTCTTTTCCCTTAAATGCATGTTATTGGTCTACTCCCTGGGAATCGAACCCATGACCTTTGTCTACTAAAAGAAGCAGCTTCCTTTGCTCAGATGAATGGTTTCCTCTGTCTGTTTGAGTGGATTTACCTGCCACTACTTGAGCCTCCTGTAAACACCCTCTCCCTTCATCTTGTTCCTGACAGCGCTCTCCACACCACAGCACCGCTGCCATTACTTACACTGAGATTAGCTCCAACTCTAACAAGGAAAGGATATCGTCAACTTCTTCAAACAATGGAAAGACACTGACAGAGTCACTTATTGACACTTATCCATTTCATCCAAAACTCAAAAATAAAAGAGATTTAGCAGTGTGTAATACTAATTCCTGCACCACTAACATACATTCAAATGGTTTACTTATAGAAGAGGTGCTATTTGAATAGGATAGAAGGGTTATGTGCTTTACCAAATGAAATGAATAATAAAATCTGTTGGTGACTGTGTAATCTAGGACTGTGCCACCAACGAGAAGCAATCAGACAGCAAAGCTCCACATCCAGGTAAGCTCTATACACCCTTTGCTTTCTTGCATCAGTTTGTGTTTGCTAAAAATGCATGCATGCTATTTTAAATGCAATTTGGTACGATTTCCTAACTCTCATTTATTTCGGACCTGTGGATGATTTTTCGTTTCCTACTTAATGCATTTGACTAAAACTTACTAACTGGATTATTTACTACTATTGCTAATTCAGCGCAGCACAAGAGTTAAATAAACATATTATACATTTCGAATGCAATTGCAATTGATAAATGGATATTGCACACAAAAGGATCCTTCTCTGGCATTGATTTAATGCTTTACTTCCTGTGTCAGTACTAAAGCTGTGATCTTTCCCCATCAGAGAAGGGCTGGGCTCCTCTGGACTACTGCGAGCTCTCCAACCGCTTCCCCAGAGACCAGTGGGACTCCGCACTTCAGTTCTTCCTCAAGAAACAGGAGGAGTGAGCACTGCAGTCGTTTACAAGAGCACATTACACACGTTGAAGATAAGCCGAAATGTAGACTCTGCAATGCAAAGCTGTGCCAGATGGGTTTAGGGTACGAATGATGCCAGGAATCAGACCATCATCCAACCCGTCAATCAGTAGTGAAGCATTCCTAGTAATTATCCAGTAACTGTATGTTAACACACACACACATATATATGTATATTAGCACACACTGAAAACAAACTGACTTCTCGCACATGCTTTTATAAGCAATAGAACGTTTACAGATTTAATTTACCTTAAATACATTTTGGACGCGTTCGTAGTAATCTCGTTTCACAGAAGAGCAAATCACTTTCTAAGCTTTCAGCAGCATCTAAGATTTTTTCTTCGTTCGTTTAAATGTTAGGATTGAGTTCGACTGTGATTGTGTTTTGTTTTGGGTTTTTTGTACATAAAAAGATATTGGGGAATGATGCAGAATAAACAGAAGCACTCGTTTAATTTAGGGAGAATGACGAGTTACCTCATCCTTTGCTTTTCTTGTTCCAGTTTATTTGGTAAAGTGGAAGATTGCGTCCTGTAGCTGACATGTTATATTGTGGTTGTTGCGAGTATTTGCTTATTTTATACTGTAATTTATACACAGTGAAGATTATATTCTACACATTTGTCCCCTTTGTTAACTCATTGAAGCACTTAAGTTTAATTTAAGAAATGGATGTGTTTAATAAAATATTTAATACTGCACAGTGTTTCCAGTTTTTTCATTGTAGCTTGGCTTGAAGTATTGTCTACTGGAATATGTTTTGAATACTATAAAATATAGTTGAGTGGGTCTTAAGACAACTAATGAAATTGCTTCTATTTTAAGTTTTTGTAATTTATTATTATTTTTTTTTAAGTAAACTTGCAAACAACCATTTGAGTGAAAACTACAGAATATATTATTGTTTGCTATTTAATTGAAAATGCTTTTTAATGACAGTACTTGAGCTGCGTAAAGTTTGTCATGATCTAGCACAATTTCAGATGAACTGGGTTCACATTTGTTTATAATATTAGTGACTAGAAATAGTACACAATCTGAAATAGTTCTTATAAATTGTTTTTTCCCCAATTTTTTTACATCCTTAAAACTTTGTGTTTCCCCAGTTTAAAAAAAATTAATCTCAGATTTCATTGTGGTCTCAGATGCTTGAATCCCTCAAATTCAGCAACTTGTATCTATCTATAACCACACCGTTATACGCTATTCCCATGCATAACTGTTTGAGGTTATTAAAAAAAAGTGCTGTTTTCATTATAGCTAGTAACATGTCTATATAAAAAAGCAACATGGGATGTGTTTTAATTGAGAGCTTTTATTGGCTAACTCACTATTTATTCGCTGGGAGACGCAGTGGAGCTGGATCGTGCAATGTTGTTTAAGCGGCATTGTAAAAGGGTTGCGGCCTCCTAACCAGGGTCCTCACTGGCCCTCGGGCACCACAAGCAGCCCGCTGTTCTTCCGCTCAATCCTCCTCTCTCTCTCATACCCGTTTTCTTCTCACACTCAGTGTATATACACCGTTTCTCTCTCTCTCTTCTGTACCTGTGTGAGTCACTGACGTGTCAACACCGCTCGAGCCGCCGGGTCAGACCCACCTCGGTTTCACAGGAACATCACTTCTGCTCCAGATGTGGAAAAAAGAAATATTCAATTAAAGTCGTTTGGATTGTCCGAGACTTTTTAATGTACGACTTCTAGATTCAGTCTTGTAAAATGCATGTGTTTTATGTGAGATCTATTGGTGGACTTTGAAACTGAAGCGAGTGTATATGTGACGACTCGAAAGGGAGCTGTTTTTATAGACCGTTCCGTTCCGTTATTTGCTCTTCCAGGTCTTGACGTTCTCCTCGTGATTCTGGCAGACTGAAGCGAACTCGAACAGAAGAACGCTGTGGCCCTTTCAGCCCTGTCAGCTAATGAATCATGAGCCTTCATGTTTTTAGAAACTGAATTTGGTTGTCCTTATTTTCTACATTTACTAAGATTTAAGAAACGCGGCTGTGAACGTGTGAAGACGAAATGTGTTTTTATGGTGACGTTCAACGGGTTTTTATACCTGTAAGAACCCGCATTAAGAAATATACATCATTAACCGCATAATAAGAAATACATATAAACACATCTGGGGCAAAATCACGCTTTTCGTTATGTATATCAATATTATTTAGGTACGTTACGGGTTTAAATTAAAGGTAAAGCGCTCAGGGATTTTATTAAATTAAAGTTAAATGTTTGACAAAAAAAGTGTGAAAATTAGATTGTGGCTAGAGCTATTTTGCAGCATTTCACGCAGCCTATAATTATTCTTAATATTTCCTGCCTTTGTTATATTTCCAGTTTCCCCCCAATTAATGTACCTCATTAATTTTACGAGCTGTGTATATATATATATATATATATATATATAGGCCATTGAAATTTATATCTTAGACAAATACTTTTTTTTTTTTACAATAGGCAAAAAGAAAATCTTCTTAATCTTTCTTGTCTGTTGACAAAGTGTAAACTATTTTAATATAAATGATTTCGTTACATTTCGAGGTTTGATGTTGTCTATTTTGACAGTTTACAAAATGAATAAAAGGTAAGGTATAATTTTGACATGAGCGTATGAACATTTCCATAAAGGGACATGTATTAGATGTTTAACTTTAAGAGTCGAATATTTGTTTTAGGTTTGGTTTTTAAAGTTGCAAACCTAAATACTTTTTAAGTTAAAACGACAGACAAGGACAGAGTTGTAATTTGCAAGAATTCCAAGATTTGTTTCATGCAAACATGAACTTGGCTTAAGTGTGCGTTTATTTAATTAGTCCTAAATTATTAAATTAGTGGAAGAATTTGAACCTAGATGCGGCTCTTGACCTCTGGCCATGACATCTGAATCGTTATTGAATCGTTATTTCTCCCTAAACTAACTACCGCCGACAAACCGTCTTCATTCACAAAGAGGTATTTTATTGGAATCTAAGATGTCTTAATTTCAGTCGATTTAATGTGCTGTAATCGGGATAAGATCTTGAAGACAGTTCAGCAATGAAAATCATCTAAGAGTGGTCATTTGACAGGAATTTAATTTTTTAGGAATATATAGGATTTTACAAGAAGACTTCTGCTTTTGAAACGTGAGTGGCTTGATAGACAACATTTAATTTTCTATTTGCAGTTAAATTCGCACTACCCCAGTAACCCAAGACAGCAAAAGAAGTGGTCAAGTTTTAAGCAGGTACAAGCTTAGGTTAAAGCTTTAGATGTGTGTGTTGTCTGCCTTCGCACACAGATTAAGGACCAAGGACTCTGTCTGAGTCTCACAACGCCAATATGCAGTGCAAAGGTGGATATAAATCGTTAAATATATGTAAAAAAAAAATGCATATCGAAATTCAGTACCCTATATAAATCTTATATTTGCGTATTTAATCGCTATGAAATTGTATTGTTAGATTTTGAATATAGAACATTGTAAAAACACCTCAAGATTTTGGTGGATTTTCTAAAGACCCCGTGAAATCGCGTAACTATTGCTGTTTTTGTGTTTACACAATTCATATCGAAACAGGAAGCCAGAGAGGAACATGTTCAAGAGTCTGCAGGTCTATGAAGAACCTAGTTCTCCACTATTATAAAAGAACGTTCTATAGATTGTGTATAGGCCTACATTTATGACGTACTATACACGTCATTAGCAATGTCCTGTGAAAATAGTACTTAGCATTTAACCACACATTTGGTCTCTTTTTTTTTTGGTATCCATAACACTACAGTTAAAAACAAATGACATTAAAAGCGTTCACTGTTAATGCTTTTGCCTAATATATAGAAAAATAGGTATATCTGAATGATTTCACAGTCCACATTGATGGAGGAAGGGACGCTGTCATTTTAGAAAGCTTTCGATTGGACAAAAATCTGTAGTGCAGGATGAGTCATCAATAATGATGTTCTGTTTTGCAGGTAGAAATAGGTAGACTATGCATTAAATCCACATATTTGTTAGAAGTGTTTGATGACGTTCAGCAGAGCATTTTCTTGACAGCTTGGTCTCATGAAAATGTGTAAAAATAGTACAAATAAAACCAAAACCTCGATACGCAAAAAATGGACTTTGGCGTACATATGACACGCGCGTGTTTGGCGTGCATATAATACGCAGTTTTTGCGTGCATATGATAGCATCTACCCCACAACCCTTATTCAACCCTCTCGTAGCATGAACAAGCCAAAGTCATTTTGTTCGTATCTATTCCACGTTTTTATATGGAGTACTATTTATACGCACATTAATGAGGTCGGGTTCATCTTCAGTGTGCATTGGCTATACCCACAAAGCTCCCTTTGTGATTTTCCAGGCTTTAAGAGTCAAACATTTATTAAAAACAAAAACTAGATTATAAGTAAAACAAAGATTGAATGCGCGGCAAACTAAATGAAGCAACAGAAATTAATAGAGCTGTCTTAGCTCTGTCTTACAACTGCTTATCCTTAGTTTGGTTATCTGACAAACTGGGATTATCTTGCCACAATGGCCCGCGGTGATCTTGGTCTGATCTTCTGGTGTCCAGCGGCTATCTTCAGGCTCGCAATGAAAATAAACCCTGGACATGCAAGGGTGCGTTTGCCGAAAGGGAGTCCCGTTAAGAGAAAGGTGGCTTCGGGTTTGTTGTGCTTCCATTCAGTGGATCATTTGCAGGTGATGCCGAGCGCAGATAAGCGGCCGCCGATCCCTGTCCTCCGTCTAGACTCGCAGCTTTACGAGCAACACGAGATTGATCACTGCTACGGGAGGGGTTCAATTACTCATTCAGTATCCGGTCGGCATGATTTTTAGAGAGATAGATGGATATTAATTTGTAGCCTCCGTTAAGAGTCGAATGTGACAGTTCAGGGTTCTGTTATCAAGTTATGGCCTCAATATGTCAGTGCATCTTTTTAGTCATTAGGCAGCAGTTTGTTATAAATAGCAATATCACTTTTAAGAAAGGTCATCAAATTTTTTTTAGTCTTAAAAGGTTCCAAAACCGCTTTTTGAAAGAAGTATTCCCCATAAATAAATTCCAAAAATGTAATTCCGAATAATGCGGTTCTTATTTATATTAGTTCCAAATATTCCCTATCTATTTCTATAATCTAGAAAAGCAAATGTACAAAAGCAAAACGCAATTTCCAAATTCTTTTCAGAATAAATTCAGATATCACGACACTGAATGTCATAATAACTATTTAATTCTGTTTTTCTTTGAACTAGATCTTTGGACAGTTATTTCCAGTCCAGTAACCGTACCTCTGTAACTGAAGTGTCTCTTGTCATAATATAAAAAGATATGTAAAGGTAACATGATATGGTTGTCTTTGCATGCAGGCTTCCTCAGACATAAACAGCATTTAACGTCGTTTATTTAGGTCATTTCTCAGTTTTTGGTATGGACGGTTGTCCTGACAATAAATAACAATAACTTACTTTTTTTTAAATCGAGAAGTTTATACAATCTTTCCTCCATTCGTTACGATAAAATATTTTACAGCTCAGTTTTTATACATCTTCGGAGAGATCATGCGCATTAAGACAAAAAAGTTGATTTTTTTTTTGTCTTATAGGCTAAGGAAAATACCACTTGTTGATAAAGCTACACAATGATGGTCTTGAATAAACACTGTTAAGACTGTTGTTTGGTAAGGTTGACAGTGGTCCATAATCAAAACCAAAATAACGTGTTCATATTCCGCTGGACGTCCTCGATATACGGTCCAAATGCTTTAAAAACAGTTTTGTAACACGTCTGGAAACCCCAAAGTCGCTTGGACAGGCTCCTCCGTTTGGCAAACTGTTTAAATCCATCTCGGTTAATCCCTTTTTCCGTTTGAGGCGGTGAGGTGATGGGTTTTCATGCAGGGCGGGTGAGGGCATGCTGGGGCAGGAGTCTCCGGTGGGCTCTCACGTCTCCACGGGACTGGGCACCATGCTGTTGGGGGTGTCGGGTAACTGCGATGACAGAGAGGTCACATCACTACCAGACGAGTTACCCAGCGAACCCGACTCGGAAAATGACACCTATATAGAAAGGGGGGAGAGTTGGGCATCAGTTCGTATGCTGTCAGCATGCTGGGGCTAATATACAGCTTTGACACGAATTTGATTAAATGTAGGAGTTTTACATACGATTTGCAATTGACATTTACAAAAGCCTACACAACTCTGTTGTTAAATAACAGACAATATAGTCCACTACAGATAACAAACAGTGTGCGAAATACACGTGTAGAACATTCCATTAGATATTTGGCGCGAACGTTTGCAATTTTCGCGCCCTTACAACAAAAATGTCATTTATCATTTTAAAAACTGTTGTTTTTCTCTTTCTCTTGCGACATGTAGCTAAATTTAATAATGATTAATTACCCTTGATTTTGTCGATGTATACGGAAAACGCTCAGACAAACTTAAACGCTTAAAAACACAGTTAAACGAATAGGCTTTATTTAGTCCTATATTTCTTCTTTAAGGCTAAGGAAATGTGCAAATTGTAAGCAAATTAACAATTAGAAACAATAAATGTAAATGTAAGAACATTGGTAAAAAAAAAGAAATGTGAAAAATACTGTAATTTTTAATACTTAAACTTTATAATTGATCATTTATATCATGATAGGCCTTGTATAATAACTGTTCAGGGATGGCAGTCCTCACCAGCTGTTGGAAAGCAGGCTGGTCCAGGTCACTCTGTAAGGCAAATTCGCTTAAGGCTTTCCACGGAGGCTGATAGGTTTGAACTTCTACAGGATTTCCCTGGACTGTGGTGTCATGTCTAATCGGGCTGCCTGCCACCAGAGGCGTTCCCGTGAGACCTTGAAGATTCTGCAGAAAGGTAGAGGAGATAGGCCACCTTAACGACACACAGCCTCGCTATCACATTTCGATTTTCAAAGAAGCTTAACACTTTGGGCAGAATTCCACAGATGTTAAGAATCCTTAAAACATGACAGCATACAGTATATCTTATTTATTAATTATATATTATTAAACAACTAGCGCGTTAGTGAATAGAATTTTACAACTAAATGTTCTTTATTGGTATCGAAGGTTCTATTTAGAACCTTTAACATTCACGGAACATTTCTACTGTTTTCAATAATGGAAAAGGGTTCTTTAGATTCTTCACGCAAGAAAAAAAAATAGATATTTTTGGAAGCGTTCACTAAAAGTTCTCCGAGGAACCCACGATGGTTATTCTATGGCAACCTTTATTTTTTAAATGTAGGTAGGCTTAGCTAGGCTACATCGTTCACATATGTCAATATAAAAAATAAACGACGAGAACTTGCCTGAGACCACTACAGAAGAAACCGAAAAAAAAACTATGTAACTTTTTTTTAAATCTTCAGAGTATTGCAGCACAATGATAGAATTCAATTTGGGTTGATAAGGTGCTGCAAAGAACCACTGAAGAGTACAGAGTCGACAACGAAACCTTCTTGATATTTTCAAAATAGCTATTCCTACCGTTTTGTCGTTGTGTTGCTGTTGCTGTAGTTGTTTCATAAGCATGGACCTCTTCTTGTCTTTGCAGCGTTTGTTTTGAAACCACACTCGTATGACGCGTGGGCTCAGGCCGGTCATTTCCACGAGCTGCTCTTTCATTAGCGCGTCCGGTCGCGGGTTGGCGTTATAACACGTCCGCAGAGTGTGAAGCTGCTTTTCGTTTAATACTGTCCGCACGCGCGTGGTCTTCTCAGACTGCTTGTGAACGTGGTTCCGGTGAGGTGGCTGTCGAACTGGCACCGGTTCTGCGAATAAAAAAGCGTATAAATCACTATTCGGCTTAAGAGGTCGTTTCATTATTTAGACACACTGCAGAAGAGCACGCTTACTTGAAGGTTAAATTGTGCATACACACATCGGTCTGTGGCCAAGTGCGTGTCAGTCAAAACAGCATAGGGCCTTCAATATGCTCTCAACTTTGCTGTTTGTGCAAAATGTTCAAAGATCGACATAGGATATAAAAGTATAACATGCAATAAGTGCACCATCTTACAGGGTTAAGTAGTGACACATAATACTATTTGTAAGGTTTAATGCTGTTTAAGCTTTAAGTCAGCTTAGATATCAAAGAGTTCAACGTTTACATTGTTTATTTTGGTCAAACGATCTAAAAGCAGTTTTAGGTCGACAATATGACGCCCAAAGAGCCAAAAATGTATTTAATAAACCTGATCTCTGATATCTAACAACCAGCACTCAAAATACTGCCTATAATAACAGACCTTTCAATGATAGCAATATTACAGCAATTTGAATGCGCTGCGGCCATAATTTCAAATCGTTATGCCAATAACCGGTTTCAGATTAATTTTAGGTCATGATAATTCAATCAAGAATATCCTCAAACAATCTCAGTCAGTTACAAGTCTGCCATCAGGGATCTTAAACGAAAACAATATCATCAATTTGGCCTGCAGGCACAAAACACAAGCTACTCGGTTCAGTCTGTTAACAGTTTCACAAGCTGATTAAAGGAATTAAAGACAGAAGACTCAGTGTCTTTCACACTGGTCGTAATTGAATAATTTTACAACGACCATAACATACAACAAAATTGTTATGGTTGTTAGCTTGCAGCATCTGAATTATTTAGCCTAATAATTTCCGAGAATCTTGAGCAATGTCATTTTTATTTGTATTTTTATTATAGATAATAGTATTATTACTGCTACCTGGGATGTGCAGGGGCCTGCTGGGGTGAATGTTTCCGGGACTGATGGGGCTCCCGGCTGAAGCGCGCTCCATCAGCAGCCCGTGGTCCGCCCGGCAGAGCAGCTCCTCGTCCCGCAGAGAGAACTCATCTCCCGGGAGCAAATGTCTGCTGCACACCGAGCATCTAAAACACTCCATGTGATAGACGTTATCCCGGGCCCTCATCACCAGGTCACTGCTGCAGAAACCGATGTTACATTTGGCGCATTTGATCCCGAATAACCTGCAGTTTCCAGAAGAAACATTTTCTTATTTTAGTGTTCGTTTCTAAAATCGTTTAGCCCACCTCAGCTTGATTTTACAAGGCAGAGAAACACGGACCGTAAACACGACAGGCCTAACTCTTTTCTTAAAGCATGCATTAAAAAAGCAAGAATATATAATAGAATTTTAGGATTATTTGTAAGCACTGTTGTTTTTTTATTTTTTGCAAAATAATTTAAAAAGTATGCCCTCTAACACTGAGTGTTTGACTATTGTTTTAATACATTATAGCCTTTATCATCATACTTTAGTGGCTATATCTGAGGTTGTATATATTTATTAAAGCATGCATTTGATTACCTATAGGCTAATGTGTATTAGACACAATGAACGCATCGTCAAGAATACCTTTAGAGGCTTTACAGAAACTGTTACCAACGGAATTACATTTCTTGACAAAGCAAACTTGAAAACAAAGCTGAATAAACACGCGTGGCAAGCCTAAATCAAACATGAGTGTAACCAAATGAATTATTTAGGCTTCATGCAATTGGAATTTTTTGGGGAAAAAAATTATGCTAGATATCTATAGCTATTTTTTAAACTATTATATTAGCTATATTAAAGTATAAGTCTAATGCAGAAAATAATTGTATTCTATAGCTACTTTTACCTTCGCAGCAAAAGCTTTTTATTCGTCAGTTCTCTATTGCAGAGTTTCCCATATCTTTAAATCTGTTTGGGTCAAGAATCTGTGAAAAAGGGGCCTCGACGGAATTCCAAAGCTGTGAAATCACAAATATAGAGTGGCTCGTACCGTACGTAATCTCTCTTGCAATAAGTCTTGCCGTCTCGGACGAAGCAAGTGCAGGTCTCGTCCAGATACTGGCTGCATTCTGCGCACTTCAGACAGGCTGCGTGCCACTCCAGGTCCGGGGACACTCGCAGGATGTACTGATCATGGATCTGACTTCCACAGCCTACACACATGGCGATTCCAGACTTCTCTGGATATGGAAAGCAGGGATTAGTGTCCACCGACAGCACCCCTATTCAGTCCCGCAAAACACCGGCGTCGTGTAAATATATCATTATACATAAGAGCTCATGTTTCATGCATGCATCCTTGTTTTGAATGTCTCTAGAGCACAAAATGTCGATTCCTTTAGTTTTATTTCATTATAGTAGTTCGTGTTTTTGGCTGCACCAAAAACCGTTTGCAAACAAGTCGTGCTTTTTAAAATTTAGTAGAACAGTAATACATGTTATTAATGCAATACTAGCTTTTGACATGTTAAATGTCATTGTGTAAAGTAAGTTAGCCAAAAACTAAACGATTTTCAAACTTCTTGTGCAATGACGAAAAACTTGTCAAATAAATATATCCAGCACTTACTTTTTGAATGATCCCCCATATCACCCAAGAAAGAAGGATGGGGTAGAATATCCACCATACAGGAGGGTTAAGGCAGAAGGCTACAGATGAGGAAATGGAATGGGAAACTGCCTCGTCCCGAGCTGACTAATAACTTCTGGCCGAAGAGCCTGTGGGAAGAGCAACACACAGACACTGGCTCTGACGTCACCGGCCCTAACGTCACATGCAAACCTGGACACACGCTCGCTCCGGCGAAAATCAGCAGCCCGGCGCGGAGGTCCGACCACGGGAGATGCTTTGAATATTACCGATACCGAGGAACTGAAGATTAAACTCGCACTTCTCCTTGTCCAAACATAACTGTGAGACAGTACGGAGGGCTACAGTGAACAGGAAAATACGAAAAGTTGATGAAATGCATTAAACGCGGGAGGTTTTAAGTTCAGTTTTAAGAACAAGGTGTGCAGTTATTGCATTGAACATTATGAACCAACATGTTAACGTTAAAGCCTTTTATTTTACACTTAAGTTAAACTACATTTGATTAAAGAAGTTTGGCTTATAACATTATATATATATCCTCTATATAAGGGATCCAAGCCTTTTTTTAATGCGTTCTTGTAGGCTATCAGGACAAATTTGATTGACTTTTCTAAACAGCTTCAAGTATTGACTACATATATATATATATATATATATATATATATATATATAGGCCT
>JAUCMS010000055.1:15527493-15551895 GCA_032357445.1 Enteromius radiatus
ATATATATATTTTTCTAAAAAATATAAATTCACATTTATGATTTTATTATCCTGTAAGCTGTCACCTTTTTATATTTATCGAATATCGAGTATGTACTGTACATGATAGATAAGGTATTTGACACGAAACATCTGGGAACAGGACAGGTATCTGAAGTTACTGTAACGTTATATGATAAATTAGGTATTTGACGCGTACCGGCGTCTGACGCAAAGGGCTTTTCCCAAACTGCGCATGATCGGTGACCTATGCAAATGATCAAATAGGTCACGCCTGCCTGATGACGCTGTTCTGAAACCCCTGGAAAAAAGTGCATGCCATCCCCTGTTACTAAAGCAGTAACAGTGTGGCTGTTGACAGTGTGCTGCTGAAATCATGCTCAAAGCAATAAACAAGACACATCTCAGGCAGTTGGTAAGACAAATCGGTCGAAACGACTCATTAACCACTGCGCACTTTCTTCTGAATGTGTTACTCGTTCTCTCTGCCCTTTCTAGACGGTAATATACTTGAACGAATAGCTTAGCATGCTGGCTAACTCGCTCATTCAGTTCAGCAGAAGTTGTGCAGCACGGATCTAAACTGCTGTTCCTTTACATATAATCTCCTTTTATTGTGTTGCTTTTGAAATGTGACCATTAAAACGCAATGTCAAGTGTTTGGCTAACTTGCTAGCCGATTTTTAACGGTTACAAAGAATGCTAGCCAGGCGACTAAACGTAAAGGTTCATATAGCTTTGTAGCTTTAAACATAAATATTGACATTTTTAACAGTTTTTCAATATTTAATGAACATGACATATTAGTTTATGAACATAGCTGATCTGTCAAGGTTATGCAATATGTAAACAGTGCATTATGAAACGTCTTCACTGTCCTTAAGTAACTGTTTGACCTACAGTGCGTTTAAAATGTGACCTACATTGCATTTGATAGGTTAATATATTAGGTCAGACCATAAGTAGTATCATATTTCTAATGACCTCTATGGGCTACAGAACAATGTCTGGCTGCACTGTATTAAATACTGTCTTCTCATATCAGTTATTTGGGTGAAAGGGCCTGCCAGATATTTATATCTTACTGTATCGAATTCGGTAGTTACCCAAACCTGTTTTATCTTTCCAGTCTGGTCTGATTCAGAGGTTTCAGAGTACTCTGGTAGTTGCTGAGCACAATAATGAGGCGCTGACCCCCATCACCCTTAACACCATCACTGCTGCTACAAAACTAGGCAGTGATGTGTCCTGTTTGGTTGCTGGAACAAATTGTGCAAAGGTATTATCTGTTCATGCACATTGATTTGTGTTTAGCAATTCAAAAGGGGGATTTCAAGGGTATGATTATGGGTTTTTGGGCAGGTTGCAGAGCAGTTGTCCAAAGTTCAAGGGGTGAAGAAAGTTCTGGTAGCCCAGCATGAAGCCTACAAAGGGTTATTGCCAGGTAAACCCAACTTAATTAGTTTTTTGTTCATACGTGTGGAGAGTATTTGATTGTTGTGCTGTTCCTTATGGAAGATTTTCACAAGTAACTTTGCATAAAGCCTCTTACAGGTTAGGGAAGGATGTATGGAGTGATTTAAATGGAAAAACTTTTCTTCACAGAGGAGCTGACGCCTCTCATCTTGGCCACCCAGAAACAGTTCAGTTTCACACACATCTGTGCAGGAGCGTCTGCTTTCGGAAAGGTAAGTTCAAGACGAAGATGGGCTGAAAGTCTTGTATTATCCCAACTACTTTATCACTGAGCCATTCTGTGTCATTTGCAGATACTTTATTTTTCAGTTGATTATTATTTTTGTTTTTTTATTTTATTTTATGTTATTGTTATTTTTATATTTCAAACTCAAGTATTATGAATTGTATTTAGATTTTTTTTCAAAACCTTTATTAATTTTAACAAAATTGACATTTTTTTTCCTTGATGTGTTTTTCTTTTTTTATATGACAAGCTTTTATCAGATTGAGCATAATTTTTTTGATGAATTTAACAAGCATTTGGTTTACTTATGAATTTTGTACAGTTGTAAAAATGTCACCTTTTTGGCCTTGATCATTTTTGATTCTGCAGTTTATCCAATTAAAAAAATAAATAAAAATAGTCATTTTTTTTAGCGTGTTGACAAACATTTTTTTTTTTTACATTTAATGACATACTTTTATCAGACCAAAAGTGACTTTTGCCTTGAATTTTTTATTTTTTTTTTAAGCTTCATCAGATTTTATGAATTTGACATGACATTTTTGTCTTGAGCTTTTTTGTTTGATAACAAACATTGAAGAGAATTTCTGCCTTTGCCCTTTTTTGGTTAAAATGTTTTTATTATTATTATTATTATTATTATTGTTTGTACGTAGTTATGAACTTTTACAATTTGTAAAACTTTTTCACTTTTTTACCTTGATTATTGTTTGACGTTTATATAAGCTGAACTTAAACAAAAATATATTTATATATTTAATAAATATATTTAAAAATATATTTTAAATTTTTTTATTTTGGACTCACTTTTCTTGCTGAGATTTTTTTAATTTTAATGTATTTTTTGGTCGTGCCAAATTTAAATTTATTTATTTTTTCTTGATCTGTTTTCTCCTTACGTGTTTGCATGACCGATTAGTGCAGCTCTGCTTTACTTAATGCAGGATTTTGTAGTTGTTCTCATTCAGAAGTTATTTGATTATTTCCAAAGCACAAATGGGAAATGGATTAGAAACTCTCATACTTGCCGAGCCCCTATCAGGCTTCTTACTTTTGGAATAGTGGGAGAAGTCCGTCCTCAATAAGTGCGGCTCTATTATATGCACGGTTATTTGTCATTCCACAGCCAAACTGTCAGGCAGCAGATCTAATGGTATTTAAATTGAATTGTAATACATTAAACAGTATCTTATGTAGCCTAACCCCAGACCAAAGAGATGTATTAGTCTCAATTTCCTCACTGGCTAAACGTATTTTATTTGATGGATTCTTAAGTGGTGGATTTGGTTTCATTATGTCACTATATAAAACACTTGAATTACCACTATGCAATATTTTTCACCTCCAGACATAACTTGGAGCGCTTTTTCAGACTCAACGATATTTATTCCGTCTGCGATGCAGGATGGCCAAAGTTTTCAGACATGCGGTGAAACTGGCTTTTGATCAATGCCTGCCGAAATAATGCTATTTCCAAACAAATCAAATTTGACCACATCTGCAGATAAGAATAGACATGTTTTAATGGCTCGAACTTATCCAAGAGCTTCGGATACATCCGTTTGTCTTTAATAAGTGTGTGTGTGTGTCTTTATTTGTAGAATCTCCTTCCAAGAGTGGCTGCCAAGTTGGATGTGGCTCCCATTTCAGATATCATTGAGATCAAATCTCCAGATACCTTTGTGAGGACCATTTATGCCGGTAAACATGCGCAAGTAGCACTTCTCAATGAAACGCTTGCTTTAAACAAATTCCTAATTTGTTCCGTTTTTTTTCATTGTTCAGCACACAGTTTATGATTTAAGAGTCTGGCCATCGTGCACGGAGACACGCAATGACTCACACTGACTTGAAACAAATCGTATATTTTCATTTTTAAATCTAAGCGGGACCCTGGAGCCTTTTTGTCCCACTTTGCATGTATTATTTTTCTGTTCACCGTTTCTCATCCATAAAATCTACTGCCATAAATACTTCCTAATTACTCCATCCACTTTATCTTTGGCAAGCACAAAGAACTTGTGTAAAAAAAATATTATTTATGTGACTCTTTTATTTAAATGTTATTTTAAATCCGAGATAAACGTTTTTCATGCGAAACATCAAATGAAAAGTGGTGCTTTGCCACTTGTGGTGATCCTTTATGTCCAAGGTTTTCAACCGAGGGGGTCCATGGAAGTTATGTGCATATGATTTATAATAGAGTTTCTTAAATTATCTTGAAAGTATTCGAAAGGACATTTTATGATGACATGTTTTTCATTGTGCAATGTAGTAATGTGGATTAATGACCTTAATACAAGCTGAAGTTGATGTTAAATATCTGGCTTTATTATTTAATTAAATTTAAGAATTTAAGTTTTTTTAAGTTTGTTGTTGTTCACAGGAAATGCCCTCAGCACAGTCAAGTGCAATGAAAGCGTCAAGGTCTTCACCGTGAGAGGCACTTCCTTTGAACCTGCGGCCGTGGAAGGGGGCGGTGCATCTTCAGAGGAAGGTACTGAGTTGTTTGATAAAGTTAAACACACTGTTATTTGTTCATGTTTTGCTTTAAGGTCACACTGACTTTGATACCACACACAAAGGTTTATAGTGTTTTGTGTTGTATATAATCTTCGACTCCGCTGCGAGGTTTAGTTGGCCTAGTTTGTTTAAACGTTGGCTTTAAAGAGATCGTAAAGGAACAACTTGTTCTGTTTATTTAGACGTCTCCTCACGAGATGTTGTTGCTTTTTTAGTCTCTCCGTCTGCCCCTGTTGGAGTCTCCGAGTGGCTGGAACAAACTCTGACCAAGAGTGACCGTCCAGAACTCACCAGTGCTAAAGTCGTGGTGTCTGGAGGTAAGACAGGAAGTAAAAACGTATAATCTATTTCAGTTCTATTCAGAAACTGCCACTTTAAGATACTATAGAGAAAGTCTAGCATTATCTAAAAAAAGGCATAAACTAAGAAGATTAATGAAAAGAGGAAAAAACATAATCATGCACCTGCATTAACGTATTTTTCTAAACCACTCATGATCACCTTTACTAACTTATTATGATGTAAGAATTGCTCATTATATATTGTATTATTAATATATTTTTTTCATGTGTATATATATATATATATAATCTCATGTAATTAGATTTTTCTATGTACTTCATTGTATTTTAATATTTTATTATAAACAAAACTTTGATTTATAAAAGCAATGAAGCACAAATTCTTATATTTTATTGCTTAATCAAAGACAAATAACATCAATAATTTACAATAAACTGAAACCGCTTTCCACAGGGACTACATCATCTTTGTGTTCATTGTTTGTTTGAACCGTAGGTCATGATGTCGGGTATTCCCTAGAAATATCCAACCTTTTTTTTGTTTTTTTTGTTGCTCAGAAAATCGATAGTAAACCGAGACGCTATTGATCCTACTGGAGTCATAACCTTGTCAGTAATTTCATATTTTATGCCCATCTGCTGTCTTTCTGTCATAACAGGGAGGGGCTTGAAGAGCGGCGAGAACTTCAAACTGCTCTACGACCTCGCCGACAAACTCAACGCAGCTGGTATGATCTTTGTTTTCTTGATTTTTACTCTGTGCTCAATCTTTACTGTTAATTGTTAATCAAGCTATATGAATTTAAAATGAAGCCACTGAAATGTTGTTGTAGTCGGCGCCTCCAGAGCTGCTGTCGATGCTGGTTATGTTCCCAACGACATGCAGGTTGGACAGACTGGAAAGATCGTGGCTCCTGTAAGTACTGTCCAAATCTCACACTTATTGCCTCTACAGAGATAAAAAACCTCCCAAAGTTATAAAACCTCCATCTTTTTAAGCTTGATAAACCATCTCGACTTTGAATACAACAACATCTAATTGTTGTTTCTGTTTGAGTCCAGAAAGATGGATCCGTGTTGCCCTTTAAAAAGGTTAATTTTCCATTATCCGCTGCGAGCGGGACCTCCCTGCTGTCATTATCCACACATTAGCGGAGCTTTGAGGGCTTGTGATGTAGTTAATGGCACATTCCAGCTTCTAAATGATTTACCAGAGCCATTAGTGGAGCTGTGCACCACACAGGTCCGCCCCGAGCTCAAACTGGGCAAATCAGCCCCAAACCCAATTCTCTAAATGTTTTGACAAGCTTGTCAAGCGCAACGCGACCGTTGTGCATTAGTATTCACCCTGAACAAGTCCCGAATGAGTTCTGCTGGCGAAGAGTCCAGTGAAATCAACTTGAGTCAAGATGGATGAGTGTTGTTTTGGGTCGATTGAATGTGCCTTTTGTGGTTAATCATAATCTTTTAGCCCTCAGGGTGATGTTTTGATAACTGGATATACATGATTTTAAGGTTTTTTTTTGTGTGTGTGTGTGTGTGTGTGAAGAATGCACATTTAAAGATGCTCACCATGATGTTGCAAATAGAACTATTTAAGCATGACCAGGAGTAGCTTTGTAGTATACTTATATATAACTATATATTTCTCTCTGTCAATAGCCAACAATACATTGAGTCACAATTACCCATTTTTTTTTTTATTCCAAAAATTCATTAGGATATTGAAGATCATCTTCCATAAAGACATTTTGTAAATTCCCTACAGTAAATGTATTAAAACTTTCATTTTTGTTTAGTAACATGGATAGCTATGAACTTCATTTGGACACTTTTCTCATTTTTTTTATTTTTTTTATTTTTTATTTTTTTTCAACCTCGGATCTCAGATTTTCAGATAGTTGTGAATTGGCCAAATATTGTCTTCTCCTATCAAATACATGCATCAATGGACAGATTTATTCAGCTGATGATGTATAAATCAACATTTTTTTTTTTAAACTGGTCTTGTTTTCCATGGTCATATACATGCACTTATGTATATATGTGTGTATGTGTGTATATATATATATAAAATGTATTTCTTATTTTTTGTTTTAAACCAGTTTTTCAGCTTCAGTTTGCTCTTGTAATATTTAGCTTAGTTTGTAATATTAAAGATGCCGTTCAACTGAAGGTTAAAAACATCTTTCTATTTCTAGAGAATTTATTGACAAAAATATAACACAGGTATATGGTAGGAAGATTTCCTGGCATTCAGGCCTCTTTTGTGTCCTATTCATGTAAAGTGCCAACTATCTCACAGATTTTTCTGTTTCTTGTATATTGAAACTGTCAGCAACAACAAAACATTATTGCAAAAAAAAAAGTTAGATTGATTTATTTATTTATTTATTTTTTTTGGGGGGGGGGGGTAATTTTTTCCTCCTGCACCTTCTTTGTTACCTCAGGAGAAAAAGTGTTTTAGAGATGAAAAAATTACAGTTTGATGAAAAATGTAATTTTTAAAAATGTATTATTTATTCATTGTGACGGTGGAAGATCAAAGATCATATTGGCTTAACACTTATTGGTACTTGGCAACAATTATCTGATAAGTACAAGAAATTTTCAGCAAACTTTTATCCACCACCCTCTACAAACTCCTCCATCCTGTAGATATGGAGATATTTGCAGTTCTTCATCACTTGGGCCCAGCCCTGCCCTCCTTCCTCTCCCACTGGCTTTTAGAGCTCCGGCCGGCCACGTGTTCGCAAATTGAAGCGGTGGCCCCTGAGAGAGAGCCGCAGCCACATTAAACTGCACTGAAATATTCATGGAGCAGTGCATTAAGCTGAGAGCCACTGATGTAGCACTCCCTCGGGACAAGGGTGGAGGCGAGGGGGAGCTCCCTGCCACATCCCCCAAGTGCTCCTCTTTTGAGTAATTGTGAGGATGTTGTGGCCTGTTCTCCGGGACGGGGGGTCAGCAGAGTGTTTTTGTGCCAACGCCGAGATCCTGCCTAGTTCAGCTCCGATTTACAGCTTTAAACGTCCTTTGTTACTGTGTCAGTAGCAACCTGTGATGTTTCCAAATTGTCTCGTGTTAAGGGTTTACACTCACATTTTAGTATAATTATGCAGTCTAGTTAATGATGTCATTTTTAAGCTCCAGCCGTGTTGCAGTTGATTTTAAGTGGTGCTAATTGAAACATGGCACACCATATTGTTGCCAGGGGCGTCAGCCAATCAGGCTTGTGCATAACATGATTTTGAAAGCATATTAAATGAGCCTCGTAGTAACCTAGTTAATATTAATATAAATGGTTATAAAAAATTTTTTATAATACTATTTTATATATGTTTGTTTTTGTTTACATAATACATGTGTATGTACATTTATTTAAATTCTATAAATATAGGTTAATACATGTAAAACATTTTCAAAATATGCACTGTATGTTTATGTTATACTAAATATGCACAGTACACACATTATATAAACAAACACTTTGTATGCGATTAATTGTTTGACTACACTAATATGTTTTTAGGATTATTTCATGGAACTGTATTCCTTTGCAAACACCACAACATTAAAAATAAATAATTAATATAATAATAATAATAATTAAATTCTAAAAGATAAAAAAAAACGCACACGTTATATTTTAAGAGCCTTTTTGACTCTCTCGCTGACCCTAGGGGTTAAATGAGCTTTAAGCTATGTTTACACTATACCTTTAAGATTTATGTAAATGACCTCCATTATGATTGGCTAATAACAGCCAGTATGCTTCACATGCAGAGTACTGAATAGGCAGTGATATGCAAATATGGGCGGTCCTAAATGTGACATTATTTCAAAAGAGCAATAAATTGCTGATTTGTACGATACTTCCCTATTTAAAATGATTTAAATGGTTTTTTGATTACTCCACAGGAGCTGTATATTGCGGTTGGCATCTCTGGAGCGATCCAACATCTTGCTGGAATGAAGGACAGCAAGGTACAGTTAGTAACGCATGCCAAAATACACACCCACAGGCTGTAGTGCACTAAGAAGATATCATTTTTTTGTGATGATATCTGTAATCAGAGGATACTCCACCCCTGACCAGCGGCATCTCCAAGAGTTACACCAAGTTAACTCCGTCTTGAGTGTGACGCTGTATTGAAATGGAGTGTTTTAAAAGCGATCTGGAGGAGCCTTTTACCTGCATCCATAATTCATCTGCATTTTCCATTCCACATCTCTGGAATAGAGTTTCTGGTAGCACTGCTTTATCTGTCAGAGCCCATCACAAGCATCTCCTCCATATGGTGCATATAAGAGCATCATCCTCATGCTGATGAGATGTTTACAACAATGATGTGTTAGCAGTTTTTTGTTACTACCATACTTGTTCTGGGAATTGAGTTTTGGGAATTATGGAGCCTATAGTCCATCAGCGCTCAACTCATAGAGGATTTCTATTCAATACAGCCCACCTTGCTAAATAATTAATTTAATTGTTTTACAGACCATTGTGGCCATCAACAAGGACCCAGAAGCCCCCATTTTCCAGGTGGCTGACTATGGCATAGTGGCAGATCTGTTTAAGGTAAGATTCCTAGTGCTTAAGAAGGAAACCCAGGGTATCCAGCTTGGATAAAATGGATGGAGAAAGATGGATGGATGCACTGTGTATGTGCTCTCTCTCTCTCTCTCTCTCTCTCTCTCTATATATATATATATATATATATATATATAATACACAGACACACACACAGAAACAGTGGTGGCCAAAATGATTAGAATACTAATATTTTCACAACCTAAAAAAATGGCAAAATAAATGTTTGGAAATGTGAACTCATATTTTCGAGTGATGCAGGAAAAGATAGAAATAAAAGGTTGACTTAAACCATTTTGTGTTAGAATTATTGTTGATCAGCCTATTGTTTTTATTATTTTGTTATTGTAACATCTCATCTATTAAATAAACATTTTCATGCAGTTTATTTTATTTAGTAAGAAATCTTGAAAGATCTGTATTTAGGAGTGGGCCAAAATCCCTCCTGCAGTGTGTTTGAGGCTTCTGTACCAAATATGAACACATTTTGACGCAAGTGATCAAATACTTATTTGACACAGAAAATTGTAGACCCCTCCATGATTTCTAAGTAAGAGAACTTGCGAAATCACAGGGTGATCAAATACTTATTGACCTCACTGTATATGTATATACATATATAAATACATTGGATAAAAATGACTAAAATGTGTGTGTGTGTGTGTGTGTGTGTGTGTGTATATATACATAAATGAGGAGATTTCTCTAACTAACTATATACACCATATGTGTTTTATCTTATAATATATATAATCTATTGATATCTATTTATTTTTTCAAATGTTATTTCATCAATAAAAGTGTCCTAAAAAAAGGGCTCAATTCCTCAGTGCAGGAATGAGAAGTCTTTTGTCATCTGAAGCTCCAACTAAGGTTAAAGTAAACGTAATGAGAGATACAATCTTCTTCCTCTAAAACACACATCTCATCTGCACAAAAGATCCTCTTCAGGTCATCAGAGACATTTTAATCCAGTGCCTCAGACAATCGGCAGCACTGTTCAAGTTTATTATTAATAGCGTTGTAAATGACCCGGTATTAATTTCTTCGGCCAAACCCCATGTACAACCAAAACCAGTGCGACTCCAAAAAAAAAGAAGCTGTCCCATATTTCCCTTTTAAATTTTGCAGGGAGCATTATTCCACCTAATGGAGAGTGTGCAACTTCTGAATTATTAAGTTGCTGAATTAATCAGCGGCGACTCGCGGCTCCAACCAGAAGCCTTATACACAACTTCTCCCTCTTTCAGAGCAGAAAAGTAATTGATAGTCGGCGCAAGTGTGCGGGTGTAGTTTTTCACCTTTATTTTCTGTCTGCTCTCACCAGAGCTTTACACGGCCGGCTGCGCGCCATAGTTCAAGGTGGCACACGCACTTACGGTGCCAGAGGGCTGCCACACACACACACACCACATCCATCTGTTGTTGGTGTTTACCTCGTGTAACGCTAGCATCGTTTATTTCCCTGTGTTTGCCCTGTCGTTCATCTTTTATTCAGGCGGTGCGTGCTAGACACAGGTGTGCAGGTAAACTGTGTAAAAGTGATTGGCGAGGATGGGCAGTGCTGGTGAGCTCTCAGATCAGCTTACACACGATCACTCCTCGGATAACTGATTAAAATGTATGGGCTTTCTCCTCCTTCCTTAGATTGAAAAGTGAGCCGGGGACATATTGGGGTGATGATATAGTTTTTCAGGGCTCCCTTGGGAATACGGGAGCACATTGGTTTTGGATCGGAAACTCAACGTATAGGAAAAGTTCAGGATGTTCTCAAATGACAGCCATTGTGCCTGGGATGCTTAAACAATGGCGAAAAATTTGACTCATACAAATGGCTTCTGCTTTACACTTGGTTTTGGTCAGTCAGATCACAAGTAGATGGTGTTTTGACCACTTCTTTTCTGATTTCTGTGAAGGGAGGGTCTATGGGTGGGTATGTACGGTTGTGGTCATAAGTTTACATACCCCTTAAAGAATGTGCAAAATGTTCATAACTGAAACAAAATTAGAATTGCATGTTTGCATGCAATTCTGAACGAAACGGATGTTTACATGTACTCCACAAGACAAAATAATAACTGAGTTTATAAAAAGGACCCCATACAAAAGTTTACATACCCTTGAATCTAAATACTATGTGTCATTTCCTGAATGGTCCACGACTGTTTTTATATTTTGTGATAATTGTTTATGAGTCCCTTGTTTGTCCTGAAAAGTTAAACTGCCCGATGTTCCTCCACAAAACCAGTCTTAAGTCGCTGGGGTATATTTGTAGCAATAGCCAAAAACACATTGTATGGGTCAAAATTATTGCTTTTTCTTTTATGCCAAAGATCATTAGGAAATTAAGTAAAGATCATGTTCCATGAAGATTTTTTGTAAAATTCCTGCTGTAAACATATCAAAATGTCATTTTTGATTAGTAATATGCATTAAGAAAGCTTAATTTGGACAGGTTTAAAGGTGACTTGCTCAGTATTTCGATTTTTTTGCACCCTCAGATTCCAGATTTTCAAATAGATGCATCTCGGCCAAATATTGTCCTACCCTAACAAACCATATATCAATAGGAAGCTTATTTATTGATTAAAAAAAATATCATATGATGTATACATCTCAGTTTTGTAAAATTTAACCTTTTGACTGGTTTTGTGGTCATGGGTCACATATGTGTTAATAAAGCCTGTTACTGTATGTCTGAATAATCTGTATAAATGTGCATTCAAAAAAGTTTATTAATCATTTACTAACCGTTTATAAATGATCTCATGAACCACTGAGAACTACTAACTAACTGGTTTGTAAATAATGTATTACATAATTTAGAGATGATTAACCGATCCTTAATAAAGTATGAAAATACAATGAAGTATATTATATATATATATATATATATATATATATATATATATATGCGTATAAAGCAATAATAAAGCGTTTATAGCTGTATTTATAAACTGCTTACTAATGTTTAATGTAGGAACAATGCTCTACAGATGATTAATTAACTATTTACTAATGACTCATAGTGTGTAATTGTTATAAAGTGTCACCAAAATTTGATATTTAGGCAAAATAAGAAAAATGTACACACAAATGTAGCTCTTAATGCATTGTGTTTCCTTCTGGAGCATCAGTGAGCGTTTGAACCTTCTGTAATAGTTGCATGTGAAAATATGGATCTCAGAATCATACAGTCACTGTTGGAAGGGGTCCATATACAGAAAATTGGTGAAATGTGTAGGAACTGAAGGATTTTTCTGAAAAACAATGGGGAGTTTAACTGTTCAGGACAAACAAGGGACTCATCCAGGAAGTGACACACAATATTTAGATTCAAGGGTATGTTAACTTTTGAATGGGGTCCTTTTTATAAATTCAGTTATTTTGTCTTGTGGAGTACATCTGTTACGTGAAATGTCTCATTCAGGATTCTACTGCATAAAAAATAACATGCAATTTTTATGACCCCTCTTATTTTGTTTCCATTAGTAACATTTTGCACATTCTGCAAGGGGTGTGTAAACTTATGAGCACAACTGTATATGAGTTTTTTTTTGGTCTTTCGATCTAGTAATGCGAAATAAGTTTTGTGCAATTTATATGGGAATGCAAAATGCTGCAACAGAAAATGAAACCAAGCAGTAACTTTCGTTATGTTTTGATAGGCCCGAGACAACCCAACCACTGTGGATTGGTCCGAATTAGGACTGCTAAAAGAATTTGGTGGTTTTTAGATTTCACGCTTTAAAAGTGAACCTATGATTTCAGATGGCAAAGCTGGCTCACATGCTTCAACAACATGACTAAGAATTTAGTCAGCAAGCAGAGAGGAGACGGTCTTAAGTGGATGTTAGAACTCAGTTACACAAGTAATCCAGTCTAATGCATTTTAGTGCCTGTTTACACCTGGTCAATTCATGCATTTTCTTTATTTATCTTTATTATTTCTCTAAGGTGTAAATGCCCTCCAAATGGTTTTTGAGACTGATTTAAATCTGATCACTTGCACTTGGGCAAGTGTAAATGCAAAATGTGTAAATGGTTGATAACCACATATGTAAATTTTACCCCTTAAAATTTAAAAATGATAAAAAGTGTGAGAGCTAGTTGTAAACTAAATTATATCGGTTTTACATGCATCACTGCAGATGAGTACCTTAGTATCTCTTCAAAATCTTCTTAATATCAGGTCTGAACAGGACCAGAGTGTTGAAAGAGTTGGGCCAGTTTATGTATTGATGTATCCATTTCTAGGTTGTACCTGAGTTGACCGAAGCCTTGAAAAAGTGATGCTCCTCAGGAAGCTGGTACTTCACTAGGAATCTGCCTTAAGAAGATCATAGCCAACGCTCCCTTGATGCTCACTTCTGTGATTTTTCTCCAGGACACTTATATGTACTTACAGTAGCTAATGTAAACATTCTACCACTTCTTTTAATAAAAGAATCAAGTGACACGTGGCCTGAGGTCTTCTGTTTTTATCATCATTATTGTCTCCTGGATACCCATTGTCCTGCTGAGTTCAGCTCCAACCCTGAACCAGCTAATAAGCATCTTCGGGATCACTACAAACATCCAGGCTGGTGTGTCAGCTAAATTATGCAGGACATTGGCCCTCCAGAAGCAGGATTGTATTCGAACCTCAGTGGAGTAGAGCTCATTTATTCTGCAATTTTTATTGTGGGATTTACCTATTTGTAAAAGTAACATGCTGTTTGTTATATTTTAATAAAGTAGCTGTCTGGTCCTGGATGTTCACTAAATGATCCAATAAACATACTTCTGCTTTGGTCTCATTATTCATTCTCATACGACAAATATTACTTCTACAACAAACCTGACACTTTAAAACAAAACAAAAGACACTGGAAGTTTGAATTTGCCAACTTTTAATTGCTTGACAATCTCTCCCATTATCGGTTTATAAAATCCCTTGTCGATAACACAGGATTAATTTGCCTCGGTCAGAAAGCAGATAGATCTTTTCACAGGCTCATGCTATTGGGATGGGGGTTAAGGTTTAGGGTTATGACAACATTCTAACCACAATTTCCCATAAAAATCTTCTAATACTGTATACCTGAAATGTTCGCTTATCGTTTGCTCTCTGTGTTTTAAAAATACTTGAGTTTAGCACTTTTTTTTTTTCTCGCATAGAATTTGAATACAAACCAGCTCAGTAATGTAAGAAAGGCAAAGGTAAGAAATTTGGCTGAATCACACAGCTTGACACATTTGAACACGGATCAAATGTAACCCTGCAGCATTGGGGGGGGGGGAAGGACTGTACATTGTGTGTCAGTTACATTTCGTACAAATCAAACAAATAAAAACTCCCTCCCACGCCACCCTGAATAAGAACACGTGATAAGTCTTCCAGCCACACTCCGATATTGGTCTACCGTCTAAAAGAGTGTGTGTTTTTGCTGGTTTCATACACCACTCGCCCCAACAGACACACTAAAATTCCTGAAGGATCTTCCAATGATGGCTTCCGAAGTACCTCTCCCTGACTCCTTGGAAGGGTTGTGCAATTTTGGCAGGAGTGACACTGTTCAAGTGCTCTTGCAGAGTTGGAGAGAGAGAGAGAAAGAAAGAAATGTGCATCTGTAAGAAGGACCGTTGCGTGAGGCGGGTAGCAGAGAGCATTATCCTCATGTCACTTCCTGTGCCCCTTTCTGAGAACATGAAACCTGGGAGAGAGTATCATAGTGCTGTTTGACACAGAAAGACAAAGACAGATTGGCTGTGTCCGAAACAAGAAACTGCTGCCCAATCACTCAAAGCTTTTAGATGAAGGTAGACCTTAAAGGGATAGTTCACCCAATAATGTTTATCTGCTTACCCTCGGGGTGGGTACAACCCAATCGAAGATTTTTCACTCAAACTGTTGCAGTCATGTAATGCAAGTCAATGGGCACACAATCTTTGAGAGTAAAAAACATGCACAGACAAATACAAATTAAACCCTGCGGCTTGTGACGATACATTGATGTGCTAAGACAGGAAACAAGACACTAGCGACTGTATCTATGGGTCGCGATACGTAAGGGTCTGTCTATGTATATATACACTGCCCTCCAAAAGTTTGGAAACACCCCTGGCAAAGTGGTATTATCATCGAAGACCAGCAATAATTTTCATTTTGATTACATAAAAATTGCAATATATATACCCCTTTGCCAGTTGGGATGCCTGGTTACTGGTTTAAACTTGGCCCAGGAGTGAATCATCCTTCAGGAGGCTTGGAGTAATGGATCGATGCTTGAATAAAGTGACAGCTCGGATGCCCAGATTACGCAGAGCTGCTAATGGTGGATGTTTTGATGAATCTTCTATGTATAATACACTGTTTATGTAATAAAATATGTTTTTGTAGTTTGTGTTGCCCCTTATCAGTGCAAAATGATCACAAATTTAAAAAGGATTCATGCTAATATGGCCCAAAACCCCACTTTCTTGGGTGTTTCCAAACATCTGGAGGGCGGTGACGTTGACGCATCATGTGCCGGATGTTGTGAGTGAGTTGGACATTGTGGTGTGTCCCAGAGGTTATATATAAAAATGATTCAGTTTCTTGTACAAACCGATCGTTTCGTGTTTTAGGACATCAATGTATCGTCAGCAGCCACAGGGTTTTGTCTGTGGGTGTTTTTTTTACTTTAAAAGATTGTGTGCCCATTGATTTGCATTACATGACTGATAAACCGCAACGGTAATCTTGTGTTCTACTGAATAAACAAAGTCACCTACATTTTGGATGCCCTGGGGGTCAGCAGATAAACCCCTAATTTTCATTTTTGCGATTTCATTTTATTCCAAAAATGAAAATGATCCTGTCTTTTACTCACTTTCGAAGCATCCTAGGTGGATGTGACTTTCTTCTTTCAGACGAATCCAATCAGAGGTATAATAAAAATTGGGTAATAAATGGGTTTAATAGTGATCTTCGCTTCGTGAGATTTGAAATATTGCGCGTGTATTTGTAATAAAATGTCCCTCACACGGCTCGGAGGGTTTAAAAAGTCCTCCTGTAGCGAATCCATACATTTCTGTATGATAAATATCTATATATCAACCTTTGTAAACACTTTCTCTTGCGTCTGCTGTCTGTGGAAACCGGAAGCAGTATGGGTGTAAAATGTATGCGTCGCGTGATTAGCATTGAGCGCGGAGAGACAACGAAACAAAACGCCAGTCATGAATTAGAAGCACAAACCAAGGATTTATAAAGAAAAATGTAGGAGGATTTCCATATAAGCCAAGAGATGACTGGTTTGCTAAAGTAAGGAAACGTTGTTTGAAACTACATTTCCCAGAGGCGTACATGTCATACATCCGCCGGGACTGCTTCCAGTCTCCACAGTCAGCAGATATCAGAGAAAAGTGCGTATTAAGTTTGAAATATGGATATTTATCGCACAAAAAATGCATGGACTCACTACGGGAGGACTTTATTCGCCTCTGGAGCCGTGTGAGGGACGTTTTATGACGAATTCACATCTTCCGAAGTGTAACGGCTATCACCCATTTAAACCCATTTAAAAGCTTGGAGGGTCCCGGAATTTTTTTTTAGAATTCCAATTGGATTTGTCCGACAGAAGAAAGTCACATTCACCGATGATGCTTCAAAAGTGAGTAAAAGACATTTTGGGTGAACTATCCCTTTAAGGCAGGGTTCCTCAAATCTGTTCCAGTTTTTGCTATTATGAGCGTCGGCATGGATTTAAGCGTGCACAAGACCAAATCTGAACCCCTGGTGTCCCAAGTTTGAGTTCCAGCATGCAGACCTTTGTCAATCTCACCCTGTTCTCTCCTACTGTCTTGAATACCCATCCAAAAATAAATCTTAAAAAAAGAGTTGGTGTAAAACTGGCCGGGTTTGAGGAACTGTTCACTAAGGTTTTAGACAGACTTTAAAAAACCTATATCTCCAGACATTTCTTTGTAAATATTTATCAATTACTTCTTTAAACTGCTCCATCAGACAGTTTTCAAGTAACTACCGAACCAGCTGTTGAGATATCATAGATGGGGAATGATATGTATTGACCAAATGGAGGCATTTCAGAGCACCAAATAGTGAACTACTCACGTTGCTAGCTGACGCTAGCTAGCTTGTTTAGAGCCACCTTCCTGCGGAGTCTGAGAGAATCGTAAGGCTGGAATACAACTTTATGACTTGTCATGTCAGCCCTGGAGACCTGCATCCCTGCAGAGTTTTGCTCCAACCTTGATAAAATCTCACCTGCATGGAGCTTTCTAGTTAACCTTAGACCTTGATTTGCTTCTTCAGGTGTGTTTGATTAGGACTGGAGCTGAACTGTGGCTCTCCAGGACCGACATCGGTCAGCCCTGGCTTTGAATTTTTATCCCAAGTATACAGTAGCGGGGGGGATTTGATGCTAATGTTCAGAACAAGTCTGCAGATTTGGTCATTCGGAGTTGACCAATTTAATAGAAAATCACAGACATGGATTTACTATTGTATCAGATATGGTATAAAATACGGTTATCATTTTCTATCAACGAGGGATGTTTCTGAAAGTCTGGTAGTGTGTGATCCTCAGTTGTTTAGTGCATGATGTTTTTTTTCCATGTAACCATTTACAAAGTTGACAAGTGTATGATAATTACTATTCAGGTTTTAAAAGACATGTAGTGCATTCCAGCCTTTAACTTTGTACCATTTGTGACGAGGCAATTCCTATAAATCTTGCAAAAACAAGCAGGGGTAGCTAACCCTGCTCGTGCAGAATTACCTTCGCATAGAATTTAGCTCTAACACACCTCAACCAAAGTGTTCTGGATTACTTGAGAACTACAGGAAGGTACGTTGAAGCAGATTTGGACCTGAAACTACTTGGCCAGTTGCATTCTTTCAGTGGAGGATGTCCCACAAACATCAGACTCGGACACGCCTTCCTACCTCAGGATACTGCCAGCGAAGGCATCATTTTTCGTGTTTCCGACATAGCCAGTGAGTAAGCGATACAGAGAGAGAGAGAGGCCAAGAGAGAGGCTGCTTCAGCTGGTGTTGGTGTTCACCGTCCCAAACTTCATGCTCTATGTGTCGTGTATATGGCTCAGTGGAGTATCTGCCGGCTCCATAAGCCTGTACTTCTCCTCCAGAGATGGCTCTGTCCCCTGCAGGTGAATTAGTGGCTTGGTCTGGAATACGCCCAGACTTTCCTGGTTTCTCTTGTTGTATATGTTCACCCTGTGCTCCAGTTCCGGACTGGCCTTCACCGACCCTGCCGGACTGGGCAATTTAAGGTTGACCGGGTCCACCCTGCCTTTCTGCGCCAGGCAGGAGTCCTCAGACAGGGAAGAAAGCAGCTCTTTGACCACCGCGCTGGGGTCGTGGACGCCCGGTTGTGTGCCGAGGGTCAAAGGGCTGCAGTACGGAGGAGGGCAGCAGCGCTGGCCGCTGTAGTCAGAGGTGGAGGCCTCCCGTACGGTCGAGCTGCAGTCAGTTGTGGAGCCCAGCGTGTGGCTGCTGACGCTGTGCTGCCGGGCTGTGAAGCTGCAGCTGGAGCGGGACATGGTCGTGCTGGACGCTTCACTTACAGAGCTGCCCGTGCGCTCCTGCCCACTTCCTGGGCCGTCAGCACTGACGAGGGAAGGCGGCAACTGGTTGGGGTTGGTAGGAAGGTGGACATCGATGGCTGCTGTGGTTATGACGCGTGCACCAGGGTCGGGCACCCCGATGTCTGTGTGTACAACAGATAGTGACTGTGGTCAACTAATATAGTAGCCAGACCTTTTGGCATTTTGAGATATTATGGGATTTTCAAGCAGGGTTATTCTAGAGAACTAAAATTGAAACTAAATTTAAATTAGTTCATTAATTACTCACCCTCATGACCTTCGTTCATCTTCTGAACACAAATTAAGATATTTTTGATGATATCAGAGAGCCTCCATAGACAACCACACAACTGAAATGATCCCAGATCCATGTGGGTGAGTAATTAATGACAGAATTTTCATTTTTGGGTGAACTAACTCTTAAAAGCAAAAAATAAACTTAAAATGAAATAAAATGGGCATTTCAACATTTGTCATATTAATTTAGTTTACCTGAAATAAAAAAGAATATCTACGCAACAAAATGACTAAAACTGACTAAAATTAAAATAGAAAAAAAAGGCTGATTTAAAATATTAATACAAACTTAGGATGTTTTAATGTAAATGCTGCGCAAATGTTTCATTTAATTATTTTTAGTGTTGTTAAATGATTAATAATCACGATTAATCGCATCCAAAATAAGTTTTTATTTACATATGTCTGTACAGTGTATAATTATTATGTATGTATAAATACACATGCATACATACCTTCAGAAAAAACTTAAATATATTTATATACAGTATAAATCATATAAATATAGACATGTATATTAATGTAAACATTTACAAAATATATTCTGCACGTGTGTGTATTATCTAAGCAAAAAGCATTGTTTTGGATGCGATTAATCACAATCGTTTGACAGCGCTAATCTCATTTGCCTATTTGGTTCAATTATATACTTGCATACTATAGTACGTATACTGTATATTGCATCATTTTATGACCAATAATCCATCTTGCCATCTAAATTTTGGCATCAGCCGATGAAAAACTTGTATAAGTCATGTAATATTTCAGATGTATGTATCCAACGCATGCAAGGAATTGTATCTAAAAGATGCATTTGGCAATAACCATGCAAGTATTATAAGCAGAGATCAACCTAAATAAATAAACAACACTCACCGCTACTTGGCTCACTGTAATACTGACTGATGTAGTTATTCATATCATCCTGAACGACACTCTCTGGAAAAAACAAAACAAATGAATGCCAATCACAAAAACGAAAAACCTAGACACATCATTTCCCCCCCCTTTAAAAATAAACACATTTGAAATATAAAAGGATTATTTTTTTCATTTCACTGCTTTATAATGGGAAAACTTTTCAGAATTACTATGTAGTAAAGCAATGCATTAATGTTCTGCTGCTTGGCCTCCTGACCCAAAGAGTGTCTGTGGCTGTAGATGCAGGAGGTCATCGGATGGGTGGAAGGTCTTATGATCTGCCTGGCAGAGCACTCTAAGTGCCATCCGCACATCTCTGGAGACGAGACCTAACTCACAGAGCCTTTTTTAATTCATTTTTACCGTTTGAAATATTTATCAAACGAAGGCTTGGGAGGAGATGGGCAGCCGACTAAAACACCAGGAAGACAATCACAGCCGAATATAAATAACACATGAGGATGAAGACGACCACACACACACGCATTTACTACTCCCAGGGAAGGAAAGAGACTGAAACTACATTTCTCAAAAAAAATACAATTCTCAAATTTGCTGGTGTAAGCATTGCTTTGGATAAAATACCCTCGCTTTGTAATGTTTAGGGTGAAGATTCGACGTGTAATGTGCCACACAAAGACATAATCTCTCATATTGATTTAGTTTAACTTGATAACTAAAAGTGAAATAAAAATAATAACTATACATAAGAAGCTACACATAAAATAAAATACTGACTAAAATAGGCAAATAAAAACATAATCATACTGATTTCATGTAAATATTGCTGTTAATCATGATGGATTGCACATGAAATAATATTTTTGTTTTTAAATAATAGACCACAACTAGAAAACATATGAGCACGTTTTTTGCCTAGTTTTCTGGTAAAAACCCAAACATCCTCAAAACAAGATAAATTTGCATGTATTTTTTAAACGAAGCAGCTCTGTCCTGCTGGGCTTTGAATTTCACACTGTCAAAACGTAATCATTTTATGATCCATTTGTTTTTGCCGTTTTCCATCCAGCCCGTCAGGAATCCGGTTGGTGAAACTAAGCAGACTTTGCGAGCGATGATTCACCGTGAGGGTGTCACGCAGTATCTCTCTGTGGTCACTCGCCGCAGTAAATTCTCAAATGATGAAAGAGACCTGAACTCTGTCAGGTAGCGGCCTCAACTTCAAAAAGCAGCTCTATAAAAAATGAGATCACTCAGCAGCTCTTATATTTTCTGCGTCTTTGTCTTTGGTGCTTAACCGTATCTAACTCCTGTGTTATATGTGTCTTTATAAAATATGGCCGCTTCGATACGAGCCCTCGGGCAACCGTCACTCTGTCTCCTCTCCTCCGCTCTTCTGTCTCCAGGGGTCCGCCTGCGCATTCACAGCGTTTCTGTCCATGTGTCATTTAGAGGAAAAAGCCACAGGCTGGCTCCTGGTGCCCACATTTCCCACAATCCTCTGGGGGATGAAGTGTGGCTTGCATGAGGACCATTGTGAGGTTTTTCAGGTTAAAGGAACAGATGTTTGTGCCATAGCTGAATACTCTTTTAGGACGAACAACACCCAATGCACAGAGCAGCCTGTGTGTGTGTGTGTGTGTGTGTGTGTGTTTGTACGAGCTGTACTGCTGTCAGACAGATCCCAACGTGACTTGACATGATGTGGGGAACATTACAGCGGGGATATCATACGATCTTTCATGCTTGTATTGTCACAGTAAATACTAAAGGAATGCTGTTGTCTGTGTTCAGAAGCTCAGAGGAGACGCAGGTACCTCTAAATTACTGAACTGCACACACTGAATTAAATATTAAAATATATATTTCATTATTATCCAGAACTACAGTATATCATAACTATATATGTATTAAATAAGTTAAAAATGACAAGAATTCAATGAATATATATTCATAATTTACAACATATGACTGTGTGGGACTGGTTCTATTTTTGAAATAATATTTATAATAATTAGGTTCGGTAATTTCACTTTAATGGCAATGAATGGTTTCATTATAGTGAAATTACTGAACATAAACATTAGACGCTTGGCATCTGAAGAAAATTCAGCACTGAATCATTATTTTAAAGTCTATTAAAATAGGAAACAATATTAGAAATTGCAATAATATCTCACAATATTACTATTTTTTGTGCATTTTGATCAAATAAACACAGCCTTGATAAGCATAAGAGACTTCTTTAAAGAACTAAAAATCTCACTGATATATATTTATATAAAATATATAAATATTTGTGTGTGTTCAGAAGTTTAGGGTTTGTAAGATTATTTAAAAAAATATATTTTAATTATATATAAGTCTATTTTGCTCACCAAGAATATTTATGTCTAGAAATCTTCTTGTATATATTTTTAGAACTGTTTTCTATTTAAATATATTTTAAAAGCTTATTTATGTTAAAGCTGAATTTCGTCATCTTTCAGAAATCGTTCTAATATAATGGTTTTCAGCTCAAAACATACTTATTTTTATAATCGACGTTAAAAACTCAATACTTTTTTGTGAAATCCATAATACACTGTTTTTCATGATTAACCCAATGTTCAAAATAATTAATAGAAATACTTTGTAACAGTGTAAACATCTTAATGGTCACGTTCTGTCAATGTAATGCATTCTTACCGAACGTAAGCATTCATTTTAATCTTCTGATAGATAGAAACTACTGTAGCATAAGACAGCAGAGAAGGCAGAGCTAGGACAGGTCTGGGTACCTGGAGGAGGTCTGGGCTCTCTGGGATTGTCAGATCCGGCGGGTCCCAGGCCGTCTATTTCCTGGAAGCTGCTGCTCTGTTTGCCCCACACATGATGGATCTGCATAGCAGCTTCCCGCTCAGCCGCCAGATCCAGGTCCTGCTGCGCCAGGTGAGCCCTCAACTGCCTGATCTCAAACTGCAGAAGACAAACAGACACTCACTCGCCGCAAGCATTGTTGACGTGGGAGCTCTCCCTTATATCAGCTTCAAATTTCCAACAATTAATAATAATTTGTTATTAATTATATTATAAGCTGGTACATATTATGTAAAAAGTATTATAAATAATTTTTTTGTTAAGAAACTCCACTAAATTGAGTTTATCAATATTAAAACTAAATAATACGATTAAAATCAACTTCATTTCAACGTAAACAAGGAGATCTAATTTTTAATTCAAAGGCAAACATTTGCGTATTTGATTAGTGATCTACATATAGTGTAAAAAAATGTTTTAATTTCATTTCTACCTTGCTATCTACATTTTAGAAGTAACCATTTTGGAAAATTTTTTTTTAGCTCTTTAATTATAAATTATAATTATGATTTTGATTAAAGTTATAGCTATTTCATTCATCAAACATATAGATTACTGGTAGTATTACAAATCATTATCTATAATTGATATCATAAACACACTGAAACGGATCTCCTTGCAACAATGTAACTATAATCAATGTGCTTTATTTGTTGAATCGATGTCCACAAACTGGACATAATCAATGAGCTCCTGATCTCAGCCTGATATCGACAGGTCTCAGATCAGTTCCCAACAGGCATTTCAAGACATTTCCATCACAGCCTTATCTGTCTTCTTCCCCAAGGAGAAGAAAACAGAAACACATCCAGGGTGAATTGTGTATTTTGGTGGCGTGCATTGATCCCTGTCTGTGTTATCTGTCTGGTGGGCCCAGGACAGTCTGGACGGGTCACGTGACTGTTTTATGTAATACGCTGGGTTGGATTGCAGCTTGAAACGCGAGCTTGCATCATCCGCCGAGACCCGATCAGAAATGAAGCATGAGCTTGGTTTGGTTAAAAATACGGGGGATATTCAGGATGAATTGTGCTGTCGAGACGCAAGAGTCTGAAGATAACGAGCGGCGTACAATTCTGAACAGATGGAGAAAAAAACACTTGTTCAGGTGACTCTTTAGTGGTTAATTTTTGAGCAATAAAAAATACATAAATAACATTTCTGGGTGATTACAGGTGCTGTGTTACTGAGCAGATGAAGTGAAATCTGATTGAGTGCTGCCCTCTGCTGGAGAAATACACAGAGCAACATGATGAAGGAATTATGGAGAAAACGTTTGGAGAGGAGACAAAGTAATAAAGGCTTTAACAAATAGGTCACCCAAAAATGAAAATTGGTTGAACATTTACCTTCATGTGATCTAAGATGTAAATGAGTTTGTTTCTTTATTTGAGCAGATTAGGAGAAATGTATCATTACAGCATTTACTCATCTGCAGTGAATGGGTGCCGTCAGAACGAGAGTCCAAACAGCTGATAAAAACATCCACACCACTCCAGTCCATCATGTCAAGACAACGTCTTGTGGAGGGAAAAGCTGCATGTTTGTAAGATGCAAATTCATCTGTTTACATTAAAGGTGCCATAGAATGCATTGAGAGAATATTTTAAATAGTTGTCTGATATGTACATAGAAGGTATGTAGCTTAG
>JAUCMS010000055.1:15551995-15568793 GCA_032357445.1 Enteromius radiatus
ATGGACCTGTAAAACCGTTTCTGGGTATTTTTTCCCCTTACCTAAGCTACATACCTTCTATGTACATATCAGACAACTATTTCAAATATTCTCTCAATGCATTCTATAGCACCTGTAATGTAAATTGTGACGATTGTAATTAATTATCTTTACAATTACAATTTCAAGAGAATAGTTGACTATTATGATTTTTGTCATAATCGTTCAACCCTACTGTGACCCCAACAGCAGCCAAAATACACTATAGTGAAATCTCCTGTCAGGTATATTCTCTGTTAGGACATGCTTTCTGTCGAGGGTACTTTTCATCAGATTCGCTGAGTTACATTATCTACAAAACATTTTCTAACAGACAGATTTCTATGGAAAACTCAATCAAGTTTCACCCCACCAGCATGTCAACAGCTTTGTTTCTGTCTCCCGTAACTGTCAGTAGAGAAAGCGAGAGCACGGTCACGTCACAGGTTGTGTTTCTGGTGTGACTCACATCTGAAGCATGTAGTCACTGATAGACAGGGTATATTTGCATGGTTTGATCTCAGTTTAAACCTCATTTGAACTAAGCTAATAATAGAAACATGCCACAATGACAACTCACTTATCATCCCGAAACTTTAGTGAATGCAGAACAATATTAGTATATAAATAATTAAAATACTGCTTTCGCTGTTTCAAAGACATTGTCAGTATTTCTTTATTTGTAGATTTCTGCTTAGAGAAAGAAACATTTGTAAGGACTTTATTGCTTAGGTGTTATTAGTGTAGGCATGGATCTAGGCATGTAATAATTTATTCGATTATTATCATATTTCAAGGTAAGATACGACATTTAATGCACCAGCATGGCGTACTGAATAAGTAAAATGCCTGCTTGATTTTATGGATAGGCTTTAACTGCTGCATCCCAAGTTTAGGTTTACTCTCTTATGCTCACCAAGGCTGCATTTACCTGAGTACAAATACAATAAAAACAGTAATATTGCTAAATATTTTTACAGTGACCGTTTTTGTTTACGCTTCCTGTTGATAGTCCACTTTAGACATTCTGCTAACTATAAGTAACTACGTCAACTACATGTCAACTAATTCTCATTCATTTGCAGCTATATGTCTACTAACTCTCAGAGTAGACTATTAGGATAGGTTTAGGGTTAGTAGAGTAAGTTGATATACTGTATAGTCGCAAAGTTTCTCACAGTCAATATGTAGCATATTGCGGACCCATCAAAATAAAGTGTTACAAGATAGCAGACAGTCTACTAATACTGTCAAACGATTAATCACATACAAAATAAAAGTTTTAATTGACATAATATGTGTTTATGCTGTGTTTATGTATTATGTATATATTAAAACACACATACATTATATATTTTGAAAGTATTTACATGTAAATGCATTTATATAGTTATTTTCTTATATTTAATATTGTATATAAATATATTTGATACATAAACTTAACATATTTTTTATTAAATATGTACATGCATGGGTTTGTATTTATATATACATAAAAATATACACAGTACACAAATATTTTATGTAAAGAAAAAAGTTTATTTTGGATGCGATTAATCGCTTTGATAGCACTATACTCTAATTTACATGTAGTTGCAAAGTTACTTACTGTTAGTAGGATATATAAAGTGGATTATCAAAAATAAAGTGCTACTCTGTTTTCTGTTCGCATACTGTATGTTAAAATGTGATTTATTGGTCCTTCAGAAATAATTCTGATATGCTGATTTGCTACTCAAGCAAATTATTATTTTCAATGTTGAATTTCTTTGCTGTTTTATTTCTGTTTGTCTTATTGATGAGAAAGTAGACCATTTATTTGAAATAGAAATATTGGTCACGCATTATTTTACAGTTACACCTATTAGTTTCTTAGCTATTTATTAGTGCACATATTAATGCCTCATTGTACATCTCTAATCCTACCTAATATCTAAACTTAACAACTACCTTAATATTAATAAACAGCAAATTAAGAGCTTATTAAGGGGGAAGTCGTAGTTAATAGTTAACAAGTGTTACCTATTTTGAAGCGTTACCAAAATATTTTGTACGATTATAAATGCCTGCTAACATTTTGATCAATTTAATACATCTCTGCCAAGTATTAGTTTTATAACAAACACCTTGTCTTTTAATCAAGACAGAGTCGTTGATCATAACAAACACCGCAGCAGATGTGAAAGCGCTCATGTAGTCTAGCACACTCACTGGTGGGCTGCACGTGGGCGGATGGTTGTAGTTGTGAACTTCAGGGGGCATTTGCAGAGCTGGCAGTCTCAGTGCTGGGGCAAGACATCCAATGTGTGGGCTATTATTAGCATGTGCTGGCACTAGGGCTTCCTGACCGGAACAGAGGGGTGGTGTGCTCATCGACTGACCAAAATATTCATGCTTTCTTCACTGTTCTCCATAACAAAAGACACTTGACGGAGAAAAAAAAAAGGATAATAATACAAAAAAAATTGTTGCATCTAATTATAATGTACTATTGTAATGCACTGGGGCCAGTTTTATTAACAGCTCGTATAGTTAATAAAATAGTACTATCTGGTTTTACTAAAGATGCGCAGTGAAGAATTAGTGTTGAAAAGGCGTGGACACAGTTATTTTAGTGCATGACCTTATTGAATATGATTTTGTAGGAGTTTCTCTCTCAGATGCAAAAGTTATGGGAGGAGAGTTATTATTAAATTAATCATGCAATCTAATCTAAACACGTTTTACTAACGTTTGTACTCGTCAAATCACTGATATTTGTGAAAACTTCTAGCAAACCTTCATTTTTTGGCCTCTTTTCAGTATATTGTGACTTATTGTTTATTTATTTATTTGCGACTGCTCTAATTTGCGCAGCACTTGGTATACTGCGTCATTGTGGTAAATTAGACGTTGTGTCTGTGTTGTTAGTACATTAACTACAGAAATTTCCCCTCCCATCAGGGCTGTTTTGGAATTGCATTAATTTGCCCTGTTTAGTAAAACTGGCCATTGATCTTTGGTTTTTATCACAAGGAATGAAAAAAGATATGCTATAAACTGCTAAATACTTTATAATAAGAAGAATAATAACATTTTGCAATGTTGGCAGCTCTTTTTTATATTCACAAAAATGTACAATTCTAGTTCATAAACTAAAAAACCTCTCAACACGTTACAATTTAGCCTTTAAAATGAATGAATTAATTAGCTCATTTATTAATTTTGAAATGTAATTAAAGTATTAACTACAGTAATGCAAAAAAAAAATGTTTTATTAACTTTCTATGACATTTGTTGTATTCTTTACCTTTTTTGTTGTATTTTTGTTGACCCAAAAATGAAATCCAGTCAATTAACCAAAAGCCTTGTTATAAATTAATGTACATTCTCTTAGACTTTTCCCCTCATTTTTTTTTTTATTAATTAATTACATACATTTTTTGTAATAATGTAATATTATTTAATAAATGAATGGTTTTTTTTATTAGATTTTGCCCCTTGGTTGTTAATTTTATAATTAATGCATTATATATATATATATATATATATATATAATTTTTTTTTTTAATCTGTAAAGTGCCACATTATTTTTTTTTATATAATCACATTTTAAGAAGTTAAGTTACAATTTAAAGACTGTAATGGTATTCAAATAAACTTGTGCTGGAATTTACCACTGAAGTGTGACATCCTTATAACTTTTATGAGATTAATGGTGTGCTGTTCAAATAAAGAGTTTCAGAGATTCAGCAGATATTTTATGCTTAGCTTTGTTGTTGTTTTTGTATTTTATCTTCTCTATCCCTTTTCTGAAGTGCTGAGGTTTGTCTACTGGCTGTGACAATTGCTTTTAGCTTTTGCTTGCTTGCTCTTTGCCTGACATTGTCAGTGGAGCATGCTCTTACCTGCTGATCTGAGACCAGACACCCTCTTTACTATTACATTTAAAAGCAGTGAATGTAAGAGATACTTTTGACATTCACAGCGGTCGCCGGAAATCAGTCTGTCCTGTTTGCTTTTGACCCAGAACCTGCAAATAAAAGCAGACAATTCTCAAAAGACGGCTCAGAAAGAATTATTATGCATTATTATTCATTTGAGGCTTCTTTATTGGGCATTTTATCATTATTTGGGGTAGTTGCCAACCTTGAAGGCTGAGGGACCTTGGAGTTTGGAGCTTTACTAGGAGTTGAGGATTTATTTGCTATCGCTCATACTTCGGGACAGGAAGTAGAACACCCTAACATAAATATTAAACTTTCAATGTTTAACTTGTCCCTTGACGTTTGTATTATGGGGATGAATTATACATGCATAATTTATACCTTATACCAAAACACTCTAAAACACATTAGCAATCACAAAGTAATCGTTAGGTATGTTTCGTTCATTCACTTTTTTATGTTTTATTATATACATATTATATTAGTTGCATTATATAGTCGCAATTGATGCACTTAAAAATAGGGACAAAATGACAAGAAATTATATAATAATTGTAAGATTTTAAATCAGAATTGTTACATTAAGTCACTTTCTGAGATATAAAGGCACATTTCTAAGACATTAAGCATGAAAACCTGCAAATAAAAGGAATTATGAGATTTTTGTGAGGTTTTTTTTTTTACATTCTGAGGTAAAAAGCCATGAATACAAGAAATGAAGTTACATTTGTGATATTTAGTCAGAATCATAAAATATTAAAGGGATAGTTCACCCAAAAATGACTTATAAAGCTAGAGCTACAAGAAATGAAGACACCATTGTAAGATTTAAAGTCTTGTTCTACAATATAAAGACAAAAAGAAATTGAGTCTAATTTGAAAACTGTAGTCACGGCTGTAAGATCCAAAATGTGATTCCACAATAAGAAAACACAAATACAAAAACTTAGTACTATCCCTTTAAGTCAATTTTTGACTTATAAAGCTACAACTACAAGAAATGAAGACACCATTGAAAGATTTAAAGTCTTATTCTACAATATAAAGACACAGTTACAGGAAATCAACTCAAATTTGAAAGCTGTAGTCACAGTTGGAAGATCCAAAGTCACATTCTTACAATGAAAAACACGAATACAAGAAACTATAAACTATCCCTTTAAGTAATTTTTTGCCAAATAAAGCTACAACTACAAGAAATGAAGGCACCATTGTACGATTTAAAGTCTTGTTCTACAGTATAAAGACAAAATTATGAGAAACGGTGTCTAATTTGAAAACTGTAGTCACAGTTACAAGATCCAAGGCCACATTCTTACAATAAAAAACACAAATACAAGAAACGATGTAACAATTTTGAGATTTAAAGTCACATTCTGAGATAAAATGACAGTTTTGAGATTGAAAGTCAGAATCATGAGAAATAGACATATTGTGGGATATAACAGAAGAATTACAGTTCGTGAGAAATAAGCCCAAATAAGCTGAAGGATTTTTAGATATAGTTACTATTATGAACTGGGGTCACAATTTAAAAAATGAAGTCATAGTAGGCATTTTTTTTTTTCATCTGATGCTGAAACAGTCTTCCATGGCAAAAAAATAAATAAAAAATCAGCTTATAATTGTCTTTCCATTTCTGCAGCACTGAATGTGAATGAGCCATGCTGTATGATGAAACCATACAACCATAGCATTATCAGAACCCAAAGAGCAGGTTAAAAGCCTTGGCTGCGCTTAATAGATGTATAGATAGATATCTTATGCCTGCTGTGTGATTATTATGTTATGTCCTATATTTATTTATTTATTTTTTGTGAAGGCTATACGTTTCCTTTTTAAAAATTATCCCTATCAAGGAACATAATGGCTCAGATCAAGCCATCGCAGATCTATTTTTCACCGGCTCATGCCAATAATGATTTCTGGAATCAACAGTAATGGCTTTCCCGCTACTTTGGGTTGGATTACTAATGTTGTGATGGGGGTTTTGAGAGTGACATGCATTTGAGATATCTGTCAAAACACTGATCGGTTCTGGTGAAGATTTGCGGCTTTGTCCTTTGTTTTTGTTTGCCCTTTAGTCGTTCTCTAAAAGCCAAGATCCTCGCTGAAGTTTACTGAGGCCGGTAACGTGATGCCGTTAATGCTACCGCAACTGAGGGTGATTTATGTGGAGGCTTGAAGGCGCTTGTGGTACAGCTTTGTGCTCCTTGATTGCTTTTTCTAAAAGTGATTTCCTCAGAGACCAACTTGATGCCTTCTCAACCTCTCGTTGGAGACTCGCTGGCCGAGTTCAGCTTCGAGTGAAGCCGTGGTGTATGTGAGCATATGCTCGGCCGCTCCATCTGCTGCCTTTCTTGGGTTTTTAGTCAGTGCTTGTCGTGAGTAATTAAACTGCATAAGTTTATATACGAATAACAATTTATTTCATGAAGAAGAGGTACTGCTTTGAATAAAACAAATTCTTAAAATGAACAACAAAACGTGTTGACTTTTATAAGGTATATTACATCAGTCAATTTATGCTGCCTTTTTATTTGTAGTTTGGCTACATTACATGTATCCATCACAAAGGCAATTCCTGAATCATTGCAATAATTTCTGACAAAATGTTCACATGAAATAGTGCAAGAAATTGATAGATATATTAGTGGTGTCAAACAGTTAATCGCATCCAAAATAATTAAAAAACTTTTTTTTTTTTTACATAATATATGTATGTGTACTGTGTATTTTTTACAGTAAATAAACCTGTACTGTAGTATTTTAGTTTTATAGCTGATTACTAATAAATATATTAAAAATCTATATTCAAATATTACAATTTTATCAAATAAAATTCAATTTAAAGTCAGCAACTAATACAAATATTTTTTTTTAAATGTAAATGTAATTTTATTTTGAAAATACATATTTTTAAGATGGATATTCCAAAAAGGATATTTATTTTGAGATTTGCTAAAGATTACATTTAATATTGTTATTAATATTGATATTTGTTATACAAATTTGCAAAATAGGCATAAATATTTATAATTGACAGACAGTTAAAAAATATATATCTTGTCTGTCCCTGCTCTCTTTTTTTATTTAATACCAAAGATAATTTATAAAAGTAGTGCAATAATTGCGTAATTGCATTATGCGGGGGTAAAATACATGTTTTTTGTGAGGTTTCCCTGGTAAAATTTGCTTTGCAGGGTCTAAATATCACTTTATTGTGGTTGCATCAACCCACGTGTATGAAAAACAACCTGTGACAGCAATGTTAAAGTAGTGTAATTCTGCGGGAAAACTGTGGACTTGGCAACACTGCTTATGGTCAACTCTTGTAATCAACCTTGACACTCTCTTGGATGTGATATGAAAAGCGTGACTAGTTTTAAGTTCTGTTTTGTATAGGACAGCAATGTCAGCATATAGACAGAAAGGCAGCTCTACAGTTTGAATGAAGCCTCAAAGTTTTCTTTCCTGATCGTTTTTCTCCTGGAGCAAGAGCGGGAGCCAGAGAATCCGTTTTTGACCGAGAGGCATGTATGACAGCACATTTCTCCAGTTCACAATCGATCAGTTTCATGGTGTAATTCAGCCCTCTCCGGTCGGCTGTTTGCTGCGGTCTCACGTAGTGCTGATACTGATGTCTCTATAAACCTGTCCACTCCAGCACACGCGTTTCCTTCCTGCTTCTTCCACCGTGGAGGTTAGTTAAAGTGCAAATTAGCGTTTCACATTTGGGAATGTATATGTGTCTATATTATCGATTGGTACTGAATATTTGAAAGTCATTTGTGTTCTTTAAATCTCCAGTCAGGCATGTCGAGATGATAGTCAAAATGATGATCGTGAAAGAATTTTGGCATGAATATGAAACTGCTTCACTTAGCATTAACATTATACAATAGTCCTCCAGCACCCAGTAAATCAAAGTCAGTTGATGCAAGCAAACGTCAGATAAAAATAAAACATTAAAAAATTATATCATAGGTATCAAGGTCAATAAGTCTCTTAAAGGGACAGTTCACTTAAAAAAAAAAATAAATAAAATTCTGTCATCATTTACTCACCCTCAGGTTCCAAACCAAACCATTTTTTTTATTTTTCTGTTTTTCTAAATGTCTTCTTTTGTGTTTAACAGAAGATATAAACTTTACAGCATTGAAACAACTTGAGGGTAAGTGAATGATGACAGGATTTTCATTGCTGCGTGAACCATCCTTTTCATGTATCAGGTAAGTTGCATATTTTATTACATTTTATTTTATTCATGTGTCATATATTTGTTCATTAAATTGAAATGCCATGCCCCCAAAGCTCCGCCAAAAATATATTTCAGAATTTATTCATGATATTTGTTGAAATAAATAAATAAATACATTTAGAAATTATATTTAATTTTGCCCTTGCATAAATTCAAAGTACAGTATAAGGGAAAAATGTTAGTACTTGATTTCACCGGTAATAATTTGACCACCATCAATGCATCTGCCTTAATATTTTAGTTTCCATGACTTAAAATGCATTATTTAAGAACCATGAGGTAATAAAGATTGGTTAATTAAAAGTAATCACATGGTTTCATTGAATAACACAGCAAAAATGCATGTAATACAAAATAAACAATTTATTTGCCTTGTATATATTATTACAAATACCTTCAAAGGACACCAAAGGCCTGGTAATTGTTGTTGTTAAACTTACAGGAGCGTCAAATCCTTGTTTAATACTGACTAAATATTTAATTCAAATATCCACTGAATTTTTCATTTCTGGTCACCCTTTTTGCGGTAAAAATTCAGCAGCCTCTATATAATGTGGACTTCACAACCCTTACAAAATGTAACCATTATTTTATTGCAGTTAAACCTAATTGTAAGTAAAAACTTACTTAATTTTTCTTTTGTGTGATTTCCGAATGATTCAGACTTGGCTACACGTGGCCGAACATTTAGTCCTCACCTCTAGTTTTACAGACAACGAGGGCATGTCCCGTTCTCATATGACCCAGGATCAGACTCAGGCAGGATTGGGTGGAGGGAAGGTGAAAGAGATCCAATCACGTTCTGTAGCTCCTCTCTGGAACCGGAGACAGCCAGTGTCCTTCTTACACAGCGGCTTTTTGTGCTGAAGTTTGGGCTGAACTTTCCCACCTCAGGCTCGTTCATCCATTACTCTGATACAGGTTGGGGTTTGAGTTTGTCTAGCTGCTGCTCGCTCAGCATAAAATAACAACCTCCAGCCATCGGCATGTTTCACCACGGCTCCTGGTCTTTGTTTATACTACCCTTCCAGACTAACGCAGTTACAGCCAGAACTGCAATACCATACTTTTATTTCACTGCACAATGATGCAAATGTTCAGCTATTCAGATGATCACTTTTAGAAATGGAAGGTCAATTTGAGCATTTTGGGATATAGCCCCTGCATCTAAATATGCCTGCTTCACTACAACATAATGTGTGGAAAACAGTGCATAAAAAGAGTAGTGTGTCTGAATTCATAAAACAGTAGACAAAAAGTATCTGGATGACCCGCTATACAGAACAAGGATAATTACTCATCAAATGTACTAACTACTCAGTATGTGATTTCAGATCTAATATTCCATCCATATTGTACTACTCCCCCCCTACTCTTAGTATGAGTAGTATGCTAGCATGCATTTTATAGTGTCTCTCTCTTGGTTTTGGCTTGGCACCTCAAAAGTGCCAAGCCAAAACCAATGAGAACACCCTAGCAACAACCAAGAACAACATAGCAGCCACCTAGCAACACCTTCACAACCATACAGCTGTGCCAAGCAATGCCCTGGTAACCCCTCAAAATAACTTAGCCACATTAAAACACATACCGACCCCTCAGGGACCGCTCAGAAAACCTTAAAATTGCCTGCCCCTCCCTGAACACTCTAAAAGCAACCCAGAACAAACTAGCATCCCCTTATCAACACCTTGGCAACCATCCAAAACACTTTAGCAACCAGTCATTTTCTTGGGAGGTTCCTCTTTTGTAAATCACATTAAATAGAAAACCTTAGAAACTGCCTAGCTTTAGCAGCCACTAACAGCCTCCCAGTATACCTTAGCAACACCCTAGCAACAATTTGGCAGTTACATAGAAACTTGGTTGGCAATAAATGGTGACGAGTTTGACTAACTTTATATGAGAAAATGTACAAACCTTTAATCAACAACATTGTTATTGTGCTCAATTACAGTATACTTGAATGTAGTATGTGTAAGATAGTGTAATGTATGTTTGTGCAAAGGGTCAGCCTGCACAATGTGTAATGTTAACATGACATTCGAATACAATTATAATGAAATGGAGCATGTGCTGATCAGAGGTCAGTGTTGTCGAGTCATCAGGGGACTTGGAGTTTGGGATTTTAGGAGGGCGTAAAGTTACGGATTGCTAAGGTGGTATTATTAGACACCAGTGCTCAGCCAAGCACACAGATTCCATGTCTGATCTGCCCTTCCTGCTCGAACCGCACAAGGGCGAAGCCCAAAGCGTGCATATATAGTCCATCTGATCAAATGAAGGCACGGCCATGCTGTTAAGCAATCATCTTTTTGGCTGCGTTTAATAAGTGGAGTCTGGACTCTCCAGATGGTGTGTGTGTAAGCGTGCTTGTGTGTGTCTATGGATGCAACTCAGAGAGCCACAGGATGAGGTCAGTCTGGCCACACTGATCAGTCTTTCCCATGCTGCCAAGATCAGAATCCGCTCCCAAGAGAAGGAGCCCAGGACGCACAGCACGGGCTTGGAGCTCAGTCTGGAAAATAGTGCGCAAATGCTTAAGTTCCAACACAAAAAAGAGATAAAAGAGAGCATACTTGATGCCAGCATGGCGCCAGAATAGTGTGGAATTGTAATGGATTCCTGGGTTCCGGTTCTGGCTCTGTAACAGAGAAAACCTGGGCACAGTTTGGAATGGAATACTAACATACTTCTACTGTATACGGCCTACTGTTTATTTATTTATTGGGTTTTTGTGCCTTTATTTTGATAGGACAGTAAAGCCATGTGTACTCCAAAGTGTTTTTAACCAGCTGAGCTGAAAACACTCAGATGTAAGCACTTGAGTGCGCAGCGGGTTTTTTTTTTTTTTTTAATAGAATGTGAAATAGTATGCAACAAGAAAGTACTCTACCTGCTGGTAGATGCCGTTGGTTCCAAAAATGGCTATTTTTGCAGGCTACATATATATAAGATAAAGTATTTCATTACAATACAGCAGAACAATTCCCCAATTCAGAGGTGCCTTGTTGTATATTGAACTTCAGGAAAATGTAGTAACCTCCATACCGCACACAATATACATAATGCATACCGCACCCCTAGTTGGAATAGTATGCTATTCCAAACATAGAGCATATTGATGTTGTTTTTAATGATAAATTGATGAGTCCACATCCGAGGTCATGCCCCCAGGTCTGAGATCGGCCCGGTAGGAGGGAATAAGACCCCTCAACTGGCTAATTCAATTAGTCTGCTTTTAGAGGAGTGAGGAAACGAGAGGAAGACAGAGATAGTGAGAAAATGTAATTAATCAAAGTAAGTCACACTCACAAGAGCATCTACTGAAAGGTTTACTGCCTAACAAAATTTTAAAAACACAATTAAACTGAAGGCTATAAGCAATTGCAACTCATTTTTGGCAGCTCCTTTACATAAAACGAAAGTGAGAAGGACTTGGGGCTGATGAGCTCCAAAAATGAAGGCACCATTAAAGTACTCTATACGAAGTAGCCATATGTAAAGAACAAACTGATAGATACTTAAAAACCTAAAGATTTCACATTAAAGAAATCTATCATTTCATTATAATGTTAATGCAATATTATTAACATAATTTAAGAACAGTAGAAGTTAACCTGATGGTCAAAGTAGACATAAGGTTGTACATACAAGTAAAAATGGAAGTAAACTTGTATGTACAAATTAACTTGTATGAATACGTAGAATTTTATAAATAAATAGAAGCAAACTTGTCTGTAAAATTAAAAGTACAAGTTAACTTGTAAGTAAAAAAAATAGAAAAAAAATAGAAATAGTGAAGTAAATGTCTGTTTCTTCTGTATTGTTGGCCAAGTGTGTACACTTCAGTTTTCTTGTGCCTGTGTTTAGTGTCTCTCTTTCTGTTTCTGTGTCTGTATATGATCTGCAGGTCTAACTGGCTGAAGCCGTGCTGCGGGAGGAGAGCAGCGCTGTGGCAGGTGTGTTTGCTGAGTGCCGGCTTCAACTGTTTCCTGGTGGCCTGTGTCGTCTTGGTGGTGCTCTTACTGACTGTGGAACTGCTCATTGATACCAAGCTCCTGCAATGTGAGTATTAGAAGGGTTCAGATCAGCGGTATAGGAGACATTTGTTTTGAGCTCAGACTACACTGTCACGTTATATAAAGAGAATTTTCTCTTTAGATTGATTACGAAGAAATAGTTCTTGTTATTAGTTTGGATATCTAACATATAGACTTATAAGAGTCATTAGTTCTGGAATCACACTACACTTGTCAAGCTGTTTAGGATTCACTTTACTGTAGTCACACTTATTTGATTCACTAAAAAGAATCAATTCACAAGAGTCATTCTTTTAGGAATTGGATTACTTTGTTTGGGATCTAGACTACACTGGTCAATTGTTTAGACTAGACTCAGTGGGTATTTTATTCACTAAAGAGGAATAGCTCACAAGAGTCAAGCTGTATGTTTCTGATTCTTTAGGCAGAAACAGCTCATTTCATTCATTCATTTGGGTTTTTGAGTGCATTGGTTGAACCATGTGTTATTTGTTAGGCACTTAGACTGGTTTTGATTCATAAAAAACAAAAACAGCTTGTTTGTTGATTTAGACAATCATTGCGTTTTAGGATATTTCCCAAAAATATTTATGTTAATCAGGTTAGAAAATGAGAACCAGTACCTATTCAAAACCAACTAAGAAATTAAGACAAAGTGAAGTAAAAATAACCGAAAGTTGCCTGACGAATATTATTGCTGGAATTATTAAACAAACTTAATATTTTAAGTAAGTGAGGTGAATATTGATTACTGAATTTTAACAATGAAAAGGTTTCAGTTTGAAATATTCATTACGTAAATATACAACCATGTTAAAATGCAGCGCATAAAAATGCAAGCCATGAAAATACAATGCATTCAAATGTTAATTGTAGTGCTGTTTTTGTTTTCTATTCGTGTAATTCAACAAGCGTTTTTTTTCTTTTAAATACTTTTGGCAGGATTTTTGTTCCATACAAATGGCTGCAGTATAACAAAGAGGGTAACACTTCAGAATATTAGTTAAGCATTAATTAATGGTTAATTTGTTCACAATTAAGCATTAGTTGAGCAAAAACACACTAGCAATTAATGATTAAAATGTTAAGTTCATCATTAATTACTAGTGTGTTGTTGCTCAACTAATGCTTAATTGTGAACAAATGAACCATTAACTAATGCTTAACTAATGCATTATTCTGACCCCCTATTCGGAAGTGTTACCAAAAATTATTCATTCAAAACTGGGTTCTCATTTCCCAACCTAATAAATCACATGCATTTTATATTTGCATAACAATACATTTATCTGGACAATTTAAAAGTTCCATTAATACAGCATACAAGCGCTATCTCTCACAGCTATGCGTCTGCAATTGTTGATCTAATCTCTGTGGAGATTATTCTCAATAAACACATTATGAGTGACATTTGCTTAGCTGATATTTGCCTGGACATTTTCATTTCTCATAAGAGCCTATTGTAAATCTGACTGGAGATCCCCATTCATACTACGGTAGAAAATCACGGCTCAGTGTGCAGATGAGTGCGCACTAAAGAGAGAAATGTGAGAGATGACAGGAGCATAAGTCAACCTATATCTCTCTGTCTTCTCTGGCCTTTACAAAGTCCTGATAGACAGACGGAGGGGGGGAGAGATGGATAGAAGCAGTGGAGGAGTGCAGGACAGCGACCGGCCGGCGAGATTAATGGAAGGAGGGATTGAGGGAGATGAATGGACTGATGGACAGATCAGTGAACAGAGCAAACTAAGACATATGGGCCGGGAGATTGGCGGCGTGTGGAGAGAGCGAGCGAGAGAGGGGGTGATAACTGAATGCAGTAGATCTCTTGCACCGTAATAGAGCAGATAAATAGACAGATGCAGGACGCGGATGGGTGGAATATCATATCACAAATGCCTAATGCTTTCAGTTCAGGGGGCTGCCATAATGAGATTGAGCAGAAACTGTCCTCGGCCTGCTACACGGATGTGGCATACATAGGAAATTCGGCTTCCCTCATGAAAAGTCCCTGTAAGGAAGAGTTGCATATGGGAAAAATTCAATCTATTCAGTATATTTCAAGGGCTTTTATGATGTAATTCTTAATCAAGTATGGCTTACTATCATGTGAGGTAAATATATACCTGTATATATAAATATCCACAGTAAATATATATACATTTTAAGTTAAAGATAAGTTAAACCTATTATTTGCCAGTTATTGTAATTTTAAAAAATGGTATATGTGATGTATAAAATCAGTTTTGAACACTTTATTATGTTGAACTTTTTATTTTCCATTTTTACGAAAATTAATGGACTTTTAAAACAATAGTGAAATAAAGTGAGTTCTATTAAATTTTATTAAATCATTCAAATTAACAGATTTGCTTAAATTAATTAATTGAATTAACTTCTTAAGACTTTATACAGTATGATTAAAAACTTTGAATACAAGCAGCTCACCAATGCTGCATTTATTTGATTTAATAATAATAGTAATAATAGCGAAATATTATTTTAATGTATATATTTTAGTGTATTGTAAAATATAATTTATGCCTGTGATGCAAAGCTGGATTTTCAGCATCATTACTACAGTCTTCAGTGTCAGAAATCATACTAATATGCAGATTTATTTATAATATAAAAGTTTGTCTTTATCGTCTCTGCTTGTCATCAATTTAAAGGGTTAGTTCACCCAAACCTGAAAATTTCCCCATAATTTACTCACCCCCAAATCATTTTAGGTGTATATGACTTTATTCTTTTAGACAAATACAATTGGAGTTATATTTAAAATTTCAAACATTATAATGGCAGTGAGGGGATGTTACTATTACTATAGTAAAGTTCAGTACTTGAATTAATTTGTTAGTTTCTGTGCTAATATAACAGCTATAGTAACACTGTTTAAACAAATTACTTTACCCAATACTGTACTAAGTTTTCTATAGCTATAGGGTAAATTATACTGCACACTGTAGTAATACACTACAGTTTACTGTAGTAAAATCTTAAGTATACTACAGTATTTATTACAGTTTATCAGTTACTAGTGATGCTATATCATTCATATATACAATATAATAAACTATACAATAGCATAGTTCAAAAACAATACAGTATATACCATAAGATACTATAGTATTTTTTCATGTAGGCTTTAATACATCCTTGCTAAACAAAAGTATTAATTTCTTTTAAACCTTTACGTTGTGTGTATTTAAATCTCTTTGAATTGTGTCCGCAGTTAATAATGCATTCCAGTTCGCCTGTATCATCCACTGGATCAGTCTGGTCATCCTGTCCATGTTCTTCACTGAGGTGAGTGGAAATGCTTTTCTTTTCTTTTTTTGCTTCCTATAAATACATTTCCCATTAAACATTTCTCATCGTTCTTCCGAAAAGTTATCCGAGATCTACTTTTTGGAGAAGCATCTATTGTTAATATTCAAATGAAAGATAGCAAAGCTAGAAAAGAGCATGGCGTCAGCATTAAAAGTGTGTGTTTAAAGGTCACAGGCCACTAAAACAACTAAGATGCTGAGTCTGAGACAATCATGATTTACTCAGAGCCAACAGGCTTACTAGAAATAGCCTCTTTTACAACTATCAATATAGTAGGTTTCAAATTAATGGTGCCACGACGGGAAGTATTTGACGTAAGGTCCCTTCTGAATGTTTATGCTGTAGGGGCGTCTTAATTGAACCCAAGAAAAAGCAGTTTCACATAGTGCTGTTACTGTACTTTCTAAGTGTGTGTGTGTGTGTGTCCTGACACGTGCTGACTTCTATTGATTCCCATTTCTTCAGATCCAGTTGCATTTGTCTCTGGCTCTTTTAAAGCAGACTTGCATTTATTTCCTTCAACTCGCGTTTTGCTCGATGAAGGCTCAAGAGACGGGAAGGTTTCGGCGTCGCAGTTTTCAGAGAGCGAGGTAGGGATAGAAAGCGATAAAAAAAGAGTTGCGCGTGCCACCTAAGTCAGCAAGTCACTGAAACAGCGTCTCCTTCGAGTGTTTGGATGAGATCCCGGCCGCTTGCCAGTTTATGAATACATATTGCAGGTCACTGATAAATTGTGAGCTACGTTCAGAGACGAGATTAAAAAGAAGAAAAAAATGATTCGGCTTGGAAATGGGTTTCGCCGAGGTTATTTCGCCACCAAATGGAGGTGAATTCTGTTGCCACCACATCTCGATATCACTTAGATTTTGAATTACCTTACATACACATTTTCCCTGTAAGCTCATTATTTATGTTTGCTGTTCGTGGGTCGCTGGAAAAGTAATGTTTTGCCCAAGGCTTGTCTCTTGCCTTTTACTAAATGTGCTCTGTTGTTTCCTTATGGGTGGTTTCCCAGAATGCAATGTGCTGAAGCATCAGAAATCTGCTTCTTTTCTCTTTCTTTTTGTTGGTTTTTCCACTCATATGCTCTCTCTTCCTCTCCCAGACTGTCTTTAGGATTGTGGTGCTCGGGATTTGGGATTACATAGAGAACAAAGTTGAGGTAAGCTCCCCGGGGTCCCATTAGAACGGGGGGGGGGGGGGGAACAGAGTGA
>JAUCMS010000055.1:15574455-15592878 GCA_032357445.1 Enteromius radiatus
TATGGTTGACAGTCCGTCGTTGTCGGTAAGCTTGACGGGCTAGCAACAGTAACTAAGGGGGGTGTGGCTTTTGCGAATGGTCATTTGCTTGTCGTCTTGTCACATCACATGTCCTTAGGACACAGTGTTAATCTTGATATGTGTGTTTGTATTTATATTCTTTCCCCCTAGAATTTCAAACTGTGAGACAAAAATCTATAGTTTTCATTCTGAAACGAGGCTGATTAAATTATGACAGAATTAAATTTTTTGGGTGGACTGTCCCTTTAAGCCACCCCCCTCCAACTCCACACACACACACACACACACACCTTCACAGACTCCCCTAGCTACCTCACGCACGGACGCGTGGACGCTGCAGCGTGTGCGAGAGAGAGAGAGAGAGAGAGAAAGCGAGCGAGCGAGCGCGCGTTCTAAGCAAAGTGGCAGCACGCGCGAGTGGCGGGAAAAGAATGCCCATCTCGTGACTAATAACGAATGGATTGGCGCGCTTTCCGTTCTTAGAGGTAATACGAGCAGACTGTCATTGTGGTGATGGGTGGCAGCGGCGTGCTCCCTCGCGGGGAGTGTTTTCCCTGTCAGTGCTGCTACCGCTGCTGCTGCTGCTGGAAATGGCGCTGTGATGTTCAACAAGGAAGACGCAGTTGAAGCCGATGCCAGGGAGTAGGAGGAGAAAATTGTTATTATTAGTAGTACCTGCGCTTCTGGTGCGGATTTTTGTGTTTGAAAAAAGCGGTGAACAGTACCATGGTGAATTACCAGAAATACATTACTGTAATGCAGCTGGCTCTAGGGGTGACTGCCATCAACAGAGAGCGTAGCCTGCCTCCCAGAAAACATATGTGGTGAGTATTTATACATATGGATGTGTGAGGGGCTATTCGGCACTGCAGCTTGCTGGGAAGAAAGTCTATACTAGTGTACGGTTTTTTATTTTTTTTATTTATGCAAATTTCTCTTTTTCAGTCTCATCCGTGGCGGTGCGAGCAAAGTTTGAGTGTTCATAAAGCTCTTTACCGTGTGCCATTTCATTCATGATTCACTCTACTACAAACCCAAGCATGTCACATCATTCGTGTGTATGTCTACTCTGTGCAATTCTTAAAATGAAATAAAAAGCAGTGATTTGTGGGTGATTTGTGTGTGTCTCTGTCACTATGTTTGTGTGTGTTTGTTTTTTGTGCAAGTTTCTCATTCATTTCCATTCATAATGGTCACTCCTCCAAGCACTTCTTCTGTGGCTCTGTAATGAATTACGGATTACACTTTGAGTTGAATAGATGACACAGACGTTAATTAACTTGTATTGGCAGCTATCTCCATTTCGTGTGAGATAAGCGCGAATGTCACCTTTACGCTCACGTCGGGTCAGAAGGTTTTCGGTTTTCACAAGGTCAACACGTACAAAACGTTTCCTCTAAATAGGTGTTCAATCAGACTCAGACCTTCTTGGTTATTGATTAGATATTTTCGTTAACCTCTTTCATTAACCTCAACCGGATATCTTTAGACCACGATGTTTTCGTTTTTTCTCCACGTTGGAGCTGGATATAAACGCATTTCATTCTCATAATTACCATATTCCACGATGTCATCCTCATACTCATTTTTATTACTTTGCAGGCTTGAAATAAACCAGGAAATTATGGCCTTCAGGGCATATTGTGGTGAAGCTTGTATAAAACATCTATTTTAGATTGAGAAATGTTGATTTGTCGTTGGGACAGACATTTTTTTTTGGGGCTCAGCAGGTCTGTAGGCCACACTTCACCTCATAATCGACTGCTACTACGAGGTTAATAGGGCAAAAAGATTCTCCGAGGCTGTTGAAATTACAAGCCGTAGAATCAAAGGAAACAGTGCAAGATCAAAAATAGGCTAATGACGAAAAAATGTGCAATTAGCATAACAAACGCCATGCCTTTGTTGTTGTAATTGCGTTGGGGGAAAAAAAAACAAAAATTGTCAGATGTTGTCCTTAAAGTGCTTTTATAAAAGTTATGTTTGCAGATGGTCGGCCTGTAATGATTCAACAGCCGTAGGCATTTTATGCCCCTTGGGGTCAGTGAAGGCTGCTAATTTGAGTGTTGCATGCTGGGTAATTCATTTGTAACTAATTAGGAGCAAGTTGTGAGTACCCAGATTTTTCATCTTGTTTTCATTGTCATTAAAAGCACCTCGGGCTCTCGTAGCAGCCAGTGAGGTTTATTTTGTACGATTTTCCCCTTAAACAGAGGTCAGCTTATTTTACTTCTTGTCAGCAGTAGCGCAATAGTTGACCCTTAAAGGAGAACCAAAGCCAGGGTGTTCTGTACTATGAAGGGTATAATAACTAGAATAATAACTAGAATAATAACTAGAAAACTTGCTAGATCCACATAAATCCAAAATGATGATGAGGCACCTTAAAACCCTGAGAGAGACGTCCTTTGCGAAGCAATGTTTGGATGCTGGTGCTCAGCTCGTTTGAGTAACGATTAATTATTCATGGGTTTTGAAACATGACATCGCTGCTGTTTACAGGAACGCTCTCACAGCTGTAGTGGAATTTGCGGCACATGTAAACAAAAGTAGGATCACATAAATCAAAACAGTAATAAGTGTCCAGGTCACATTTTCAAAAGAAAGTAAATATTTGAATAAATACATCTTTGGACAGTTCTTGTTTCATCATGAGATCGTCAGATTTTGGGAACTGTAGCATTACATCACTTGCTCATCAATGGGCGCCGTCAAAATAAGAGTCCAAGCAGCTAAAAACATCACAGTAATCCAAAAGTAATACACTCCTGTCTAGTAAAAATCTGTGTTTATAAGAAACAATCCATCAAGATTGATTTAAAATCATCACTTGAGATTAGAATTTGCATTCTCTGTCCTTAATACTGTCTCATCTGAATCAGGAGAGATGTTTACAATCGGAGACAGTTCTGATTATATATGTTGTGTGGAAAATTGAGGATAGACATTTTCACTGAAGGAAATGTTATTATTGATTCGATCTGGCATGGTGTGGATTATTATGATGTATTTATTAGCAGTTTTGACTCTTATTCTGACGGCACCCATTCACTGCAGAGGAACTTTGGTAAACTATTCCTTTAATCATTGTATGTATGTTTTATTAATCAGATAAAATTGGTCGTTTAATGAATTTACATAACACATTTTAAGGGGCTTTTCCTTTTTTACAATATGGTAATTAGAATGATTGAAATTTTGCTTGCTATTATGGTAATGAGAGCTGGGGAGGGAAAAATGGAAAATAGGCCTCATTTACATTTTCGTGTGAGATAACTGTGAATGTCTTCAAATCCTTTTTTGTTTTCTTTTCTTTTGATTTTAGTGTTAAAATGATACAGAGAAAACGCTTTTACGTTTATTGTTCCTTTGATTTTTTGGGTGAAATGTTACCAAGATATGTTCTTAGCAATTATTATTTTGCTGGAAAAATTATGGATATCAAATTTTGCGTACTTTAACGAAGGAAAATTGACAGTAGTAGACATTCTGAAATCTGACCAGAGGATGTTTAAGAATTTCTCGTCTTTGAGAGTTCCTACGTTCGATTTGTTCCTAGGTGAGCTTCCTGGCCTGTGGTTAAATATCTGTCCACTTTCACCCAGAAGACTTCAGGATCAATTCAGGAAAAGAGGTAAAAGGAGAAACATAGTGGAGATGAGTTCTCATGTGAAGATTGCTTAAAAGGGCCCTTGTGGACATTAATGGACACGCAACATGCTTCGTTTTTTGCTCCTGTATGTGATATCAAACGATTGACTCAAGTATGAAACATATCTTGTAAGTGGATCAGTTGACTCTGTGGGACGTGACTGTAATAAAGCCTATGTCGTGTCTTTGATCAAAGGAAATGTCAGTTGCCTTTACAGCCATGAAGACAAACAGTCCTTCAGGGCTCTTCATTTCTGGCCATCTTTGGCGTTCATTACCAGTGATTTAACAGAAATGCTTTTTCTAAACCTCAGTTTCGGCTGTGATGAGCGGAAAAAGAAGTTCTGAGAACAAAGTCTGTTCCCAGTCCTGGAAACACAGCAGATGGTCTTCTTCCCCCGCAGTCGTACAAACTATTCCAGAGCTTAGCTTTAACCTGGCGTAATAAAATAGGCGGCAGTTGCCCACCCTGAGGGCTCTTTACACGTGTTTTTTTTTTAGCATTTACACACTCTTTTAAACGTGAGCCGTGTGTGTTTGACTGACGGGAGCCACAAAGTTCAGAAGAAGCGTCAAAGTCACGTTTCATGCTAATCTCTGGGTTTCCCCGCGCAGTTTTGACCCCTCCTTTTCCAGTAGACAAGTAGAGCGCTGATTGAGACTCTCTGTAAGTACCTCTCCTCCATCAAGCCAAATAAACGTCTTTGCCTTCCACTTTCATCCCCATCCTGAGTGATTATTTACTTCATTAGCGGTTGACGGTCGTAAAGCAAAAGCCTGCTAATAGAAAACCCTCTCGAGTAGAAATTTCACATTCAGCCTGGGCTGAACACACACGACTACATTTGTTCCTGGCTCTCGCTGTGGTGCCCTTAGGCCATTCTGTACTGGCTGAAGAGAAATCATATTAACGTTTGTGATAATGGCAGCAAAGATAATGTTGATGGCAGTCATGGATGGCAGCATAGTGGTCAGCATTGTGTATTTGTGCCTAAATCTTTTTTTACTGATTGTAGGGCCAATGTTAACGTGGATATCGACTTGCTGATCAAGTGGTATCCTTTGCTTCTATATCTAATTGTGCCTGATAGCTTTATGAGGCACATAGGAAGAAGTCAGGAATAAACAGACAACCCAAGTTGATTATAGAATTTTTTTTAAAAAAGCTTTTGTTTGTGGTTGTAACAGCACTAAGCATTTTGTTTGGACTGCAAAATTAGCTGGAAACTCACTATCTGTATCTGTAAAGCTTAGGTAGCTGACTTATTTCTTGCTGGCCTAATAGACAGTGACTTCGAAGGCAGCATTTGTGCATGAAGGTACTTCCCAAAATTGATTTCAGACAGACTTGTGAGGCAGCTTAACAGTTTAATGATGTACAACAAAATAGAGACAGCTTTGGAGATAACTGTGTGAGTGAATGTATAATAACTACAACAATAATTTCTCATTCAAAATAGAAATGTAACCACCCATAATTTTCATAGGCTACATTATTGTTTTTAGTCTGGCTCTGTCATAGACTCAAACTTCTGAGCTAAACCTCACTCCCCTGATCCCAAGACAAGGAGTGGTGATATTGGTGCCGTGACCCAGATTGGAGTGAGGTTTAGGGAGGTGAGTACAATGGAAAATGTGTGGGTTAAACCTCACTTCCCTGATCCCAATATGTGCACTGGAGACTGAAAATAAAGATTGCATGCCAGTAATGCAGGTTTGAATTCTGTGCAGAGTGAATGAGGGAAGTACAACAGGAGGGGTTAAGTTGGTGCCGTGACCCGGATGGGAGTGAGGTTTTGGGGAATGAGTGTAACAGAGGCCAGCTTTTAAAGATTGTACAGGTAAATCTCGGTTCCCTGATCATACAAGTGACTGAGGCCTTGTTATTGCGCCCACATGCTCAAAACACCAGTTCGAATCCCTCTTGAAGTGAGTGAAGGGAATACAACCAGAGGGGTTATGCTTGGATATCATAGGCAGGAAAGAGTGCTTTCAAAAATAATTAGATAAGGGTAATACAGTATACAGGATTTGACACAATTTTTGCATTCAGATGTATCTTGTTGCCTTCCTACCACTGTATGTTGCCTTTTTTTAGCTTTCGAATGCAGCCAATGTCAGCATCATCAGCGCTAAACACAAAATATTCTCAGTCATGACTGTCAAGACTTGGCCTGGAGAAACAGTGTAAAAAACGTGCTTTGCAAGATATACCTGAATAATAACACCGAAGGTTGAAGCAATGGTTAAGACAATTTGAAGGTAACTCTGTCGCCCCCTGGAGTATTGGAGTAAAATATTGGCTGGTTAGCTTGAGACTAGTGTATAACTCAAAACAGCATTTTAAATGATACTTTATTTGATATAAAATGCATGAACACTGGCATTTGTAACCTGCGCACTAGATTCATCTTTCTCTAGTGTCTGCGATTTTTCTCTCTATAAGTTATGAGTGATACCATTGTCCTTGTATTCATTTAATCTACAGTTGCATGCATGTTTAGTCCTCGTCAACTTGTGCATTTATTGTCTGTTGTTTCTTTTTTCACTGTCAAAAAGAGGTGTGAGTACTATGCTGTTGACAAAATTTACGTCAATTGCACTGTAAGCATATGTGCGAAAACTAAAGTATACTTTGGGCTTTATCCCTGATGGCAGACGTTGTTTCACGTCACAGCATGATGGTGCCATCAGCTAATTTCCACTGTCAAAATGTCATGTGTTTATGAGTGAAGAAAGATGTACCAAGGTGTACATATTTCCAAATAGCATACTGTATTTTAGGTAGATTGAAATGCTAATGGTTAGCTTTGCATGCTTGGTCTTATGGTACACATTTGTGTATCCTTTCTGGTTTTAAACACTCCATATATGTGCGCACACAGCAGAAGGTTTGTCCTTGAACTCAATCCCAGATGATTTAAATGTATTTGAGGTTAACTGAAGGTGAGACCTCAGTTGGTTTCCTCAGGCCAACATCAACCTCATTGTCTCGCTAATGTATTTGTCCTCTCTTTAGTGTTCCATTCTCTGCTGTTCTCATTTAACGTTTTAACTTACAATCCAGTGGAGGCGTTTTAGACGCTTCTTCAATTCTTGTTCATTTTATGGTATTCTTCGAAACCAGAAGCTAGCAACAGCCCAGGAGGCTTCCTTAATCTACCACTTAATATGGAAATGAGTTCTCCCATTCATTGGTGCCCCAGTCGGCACATTGAAACAGAAGATTTGCCGTATTGAATTTCATTTTGCAGGGGTTCCCAACAAATCCTCTTCACAAACATGATGCGAGTGGTTACGGTACAAGGCATTCAAATGGCCTCTTCTACTGTACAGACACTGTCTTATATCCGACCACAGCTACTGTAAACCATGTGCCCCAGGGACATTATATAACCTCTCCCCAACCTCTGCAAGGTCAGGTTTCTCCTTTTTATCATAAATAGGCATTTGAAGGTACAGAATGTAAACCAAAAATGTAGGAATAGTGTGATTTATATTTGAGATTTTATGTAGAAACACCTAACACTTTTTTTTTTAAACTATTGAAGCCATTTCTGCAGTTTTTAATAAAGTAGATTCCCATATTATGCATTTAGTTTACATTGTTAATAGAATGCTTTGCAATTTTGTCTATTATATTATATGTTTGACTTATTTGGTGCCATGCTTTCCTGTCCTTAAATGTAACTGTAGTGAATGACAAGATCATATAAAACTTTATTAATTATATATACAGTACATATCCTCTGGTTGGAAGATGCTTTAGGGTTTAGACAGAGCAGATGTGACACTAATAATTGATGAGTGGGAATACATGAAATTACTTAAATATAAAATGTGGATGGTATCATGAAACAATAATTTGATTTTGTCTCATTTTGTCTTTTTAGGGTGTGTTGGATTGGTTTTATATGCTGTAGTTGTATTGGTAGCTACAGGGACATTTTTTTGTGAATTAATGCGAATGATTTGCGTCTATTATGGATGAACGATGGTGGAAATGTGCCACAATAGCATTTTTCTCAATGAATATCCTGCTTTGCTTTGAAATATATCATATTACGCTAGTGAAAAGACTTACCAATGTCATTTCATGTTGACTCATGTCGACAAAACTGATTTGTTGGTTAAAAATGGATCCCCAGTCAGTAAAATGGAAATTTTTAGATCACATGTACTGTAGTATAGCAACATTTCCCACTCTTTTTTATTGTTTAAACATTTTAAGTCATTTTTGGTTTCCTTCAGAACAGCAAAATGTAGTAGGCAAAATGAAAGCCTTGTAACTATTTAATTGATTTATTTTTACTTGAATGTTTCTGTTTGTGTATTTTAATTTTGATTATATTTTAAGGACTAACACAGACAGTCATATTTAAACTAAACATGACATTAAAAACTAAACTTATAAAAATAGAATTTTTTACCCTGGTGTAGAACACAAATTAAGGTATTTTTGATGATATCAGAGAGCCATCTGTCCCTCCATAGACAGCAGCACAACTGAAATGATCCCAGATCCAGAAACATGGTAAAAACACTGTAAAACAGTGACATCAGTGGATCAACTTCTTTTTGCGCAAAGAACAAAAATAACATCATACAATGAACCGTTATTCTCCTATGTCTTCCGCAATTGTAGAGAATATTACTGCGTAAGCGTAGGTTTTCTTCTAGGCGTTTTTACGCATATGTGTGTGCTTTCATCCGAATGTAAACAAGGCTGATTATGTCAAATATGTTAAAGCTTGTGTATATGGTGCGTTGAGCATGGCGGAACACATAAGTCACCGGAGATGAGTAAATGTGGTGGTCAATTTTGTGTGAACTATTCATTATGCATGTCTCCATTTTCATAGTTGTTGTCATCAAATCTAAAGTGCTTCTCTCTTTCTCTTGTGTTTCAATCTCAGGGTCTTCCCCAAACACGACAAAGACAAATACGGGCCTGCAGTGTAAGCATTTTAAACCCTTTTCACTCCATTTCACTAACGTAACTCAGTTGGTTGAGCTCATTTTTTTAATGGGGATTACATTTACGCCACATTCTAACACACGCTGTCCGTCACTTTCTTAGCTATTATCCCAAGATCCACGGTTTCATCGCCAACCCAGAATCCATCTCTATGCTGGAGGAATCTGAGGGATCGGGCCACGGCAAACCATCCCTGCGCAGAATCAAGGGCCGAATCCACCGCAGCAAGAGCCTGGACAGCATCGACCTGCTGGACTCCAACGTGAGTTAAAGACTGCATCCACTGCAGTAATGCTTCCGCGTGTGGGGGCGGGGAGTGTGTGTGTGTGGTGTGTATTCAAATTGGATTGTGCCCATATGTGTTGTGTGTCAGCACTCGGTGTGCAAGTATACATGTATTTGAAAAGCGATTCCATCACTGCGTGTGTGTCGCGTGACTGTTTGTTTATGAAAATGCACATGTACCAGTATGTCTGCATGGCTGCCTTGGGGAATTTCTGCAAGAGTGAACATGACATGCACAATTGTATAAGTCCTCTTATTCACAATTATTGCATAGGTTATTAACAAACGCACAGCTGGAGGGAATTCATAAGTGTTCGTAAACGTATAGCAGTTATAGAGTTAATGGATATAGGTGGACATCTTTTAAAGGGACTTAAAAATTTTAATTCTCGTATTTTTCTTAGCTTTGTGTCATTCTTAGCTTAGAATTTATTTTTGAATGCAAAAAAAGATTTTTTGCAGAGTGTTCAAGATGCTCTTTTCTATACAATGGAAGTGGATGGGGACTGGGGATGGTGAGACCCAAAAATGACAGCATGAAAGTAATCTGTACAACTTTGTATTATATCACATGCTTTCTGAAACCATCTGATAGGATTGTGTGCACAAAAAAAAGCAGAAATTGAAGTAGTTATTTGCTGAAAATCTGCCATCTGGAGCAATGAAAAGAAAATAATGGCTTACATTTAGGTTTATTCCTCACACAGTTATCATGTGATTTCAGAGGACTTGAAATATTAGGCTCAAGTTGTATGTATTACTATTTTAGGTAGGCTAGTTATTTGTATGTACTTATTTTTTATTACATTTTTTTTGAGCTCAGCAAGTCTTGTATGGTATTGTAGGAAAACGTTCTGCTAAACACCTGAACTTGTGATTCATGAAAGTAATCCATACAACTCTTCTGAAACTAATCTAATAGCATTGTGGCAATAACATTTTTTTTAATTAGTTAATCATAGAATATCTTTAGTATTTTTGGAGCTCAACAGCCCCAGTCCCCATCCACTTCCATTGTAAGGAAAACCTTAGGCTATACTAAGTGTTCTATAAAAAAAAATAACAATCAGTATTACACAAGTGTGATTAAATGGTGATAAAATTGACATTTTTAGGCAAACTATTCCTTGCATGCTATCCCAACTCTCATCCAACAAATCTCTAATCTTAAATTCTTTTAAAAATTACATTTCCCACCATGAATGTTACATGAGTCTGTCATGTTCACCCTGAGCAGTCTGTATGAAAGCCTCATAGATACTTCATGGGCTCATACTTAATGCAACACCTTACTGAATCTGATTCCTGCACTGGGATGTCCCCTGGAGTGGGTTTCCGTTTGCATATAAAGCACCTGGGATTTGAAGTACGCCAGGATGTCTCACAAATTGCTTCGCCTCCTCTGAGGAAATGCACTCTAACATGATTATTATTGTAATGAGCTTTGAGTGGGACTTCCGTGAGTAAATTACACTTGTTTGAGCCTCTCGCACTTTGCAATTATGGATGAAATGATGTCTTTCTGGTTGAACAGGGGTTTTCTGAAGGGAAAAATCTCGGTTGTCTGATTAGTTTGTTATATTCTTTTGGATTCTGTTTGAATAAGTTTGTTTGCACTCGTGTAAACATAAATTGTCACGACTTAATTCAAATAAATACGGGCCAATATTGTCTCTAAAAATATGCTGTCTAGGTAGGCAGCTGATTAGGTCTTCAAACACAGCTTGGATGTTGATATCACAGCGACACAGAAACCTCCAGAGCGATTGACAGGCTAAAGGCGGCCGGGTTCGTTCAGTGCCAAGTGACTGAGCAAATGTGCTTTTCAACAAAGCTTCCTCCACCAAAGCTGTCGGCTTTAGTGAAGTGAGTTAGAACCGGTTCATTAAACCTCTTTAAAACGCTGTTGCTCTGCCTGTGCTTAAAATATCTAGCCTCTCCAGAACATCTCAGTGAAATAAGGGCGTATCACCGTCCAGGTCCCTGCTCTTTAATACCGTACATATTTCTCTCTTAACAGAACACACACACACACACATAGACAGGCCGCAGGAAAGTTGCTGACTGGGCTCGAATGCCAACCGCAGCTGATGAGAGTAACGTTCCGGCACACAGTGAGTGATGATGCCGCAGCAACGCTTGAGTGAAGACCTCTCTACTGCTGCCACTCGCTCTGCTGAAAGACAGAACAGAGAGAAACACACAGAGCCACCCACTGCAGAGAGAGCAGGGCTAGCCACTGATGCTAATACATTAAACCCGCTGCCAGAATGCTAGGTGTCGAGTTTGGTTGCTAGGCTTTTGCTATGTGGATGCTAAGGTGTCTTTGGTAGTTGCTAGGGCTTTGCTTGGTGGTTTATAAGATGCATCACCTACGTGCAACTCTGTATCAAACCTACCGTCTATGAAAACCCATAGATATGAAACTGTATATGTGTGATGCTAATGTTTAAATAGTTATAACATGATATTCTTCAAGTAATTGTGTGTGAAAATACACTTTATTAATCGAAACTGCAATTAAATTATTTTAGAAACTGCAGTGATATGTACTTATTGGTACGTATTTCGTGGCTCGAGGTACGTTAATGCCATGAGACCAGGTACCAAAATTGTTTATACCTGTTTGATTTTTAAAAGCACATAATTTGAGAAATTATTCTAGTTGACTACATGGTGCAAGGTGAGTTACTCATAATGACTCTCAATGATGCAACGCTATCTCGCAACTAATTTGTACATATTTTACGAGGTGGCTAATTTGATACGACCTCGCTTGTATGATTTGTCTAGACTTCAGTAATGGGTAGGTTCAGGGGCAGAGTTAAGTGTAGGCCATTACAAATTCATGTAAAATATGTACAATTTAGTAAAAGTCGTGCAGAGTTAGCCACCTCGTAAAATATTTCAAACTGCCTTGAGATCAGGTTGAGTAATAATGATGTTGCCTTAGCAATTGAGACTATTTGCATGCGATAAAAGCATAAAGTGAATGGAATAGCTAATAGATAATACAATCTATTATACAAGCAGGATGAGCAGGACTTGTCAGTCTGTAATTGATTGGACGGTGATAAGAAAAGACGTAATATTGTGCAGAGAATAAGCTCCGTTTGAAGGCTTCATAACACTGATGTTTTGATATTGATTTATGCATGTGCATGCAATAAATTTGGAGTGTTTGAAGTCACGGCTCATGGCAGAGCGCCCACTCCTGCTGTCATTTGTGTTGGCGAGTGCCGGTCTCTCTCTCATGGAGAGCATGAATCAGTTGTTAGTGCATAGGTTGCAGAAAACCGCACAGCAGAGAGAGAGAGAGAGGGTAAAGGAGAAATGCAGCACCGTGAAATGCATCACATAACTCTGGTCAAGCGAGACTCTCTATTCCAATCATTCCTTCTATCCATCTCTTCATCTCATGAACGGTCTCCATCCTCTCCTTTTTGCCGATATCAGCTCTCCACTTCTCATCTTCATTCAATCACTCCATTCACTTTTTTTTTCATTTCACCTTGAAAGCCAATAATAAAGGCACAGGAGCAGAAATTATTATAGGACGTAAATTGATATCACTACCGCTTCAGTAACTCCTCCGAGGTTTTCCACACTTTTTTAGGGTAATTGTAAAACATTTTAGCCATTTTCGCAATGCATATTCATTCATCCTCCTGAATTCCTGTGAATTCTTTATAAAACAGACACAAGAAAATCATTCTGATATTATTTACTCCCCCACATTCAAAATCTCTGGGACTATATTTATTTACAAAAGGTAAATTTTTGAAATATGTCCTGGGTAATTTTTTTTATGTGAATGTGAGACAATGGGTAAGCAAAAATGACAAAAAAAAACAATGTTACTATAAATGTTTTAATGTGTTGAATGAGAATGTTTGTTTTATAGTATAGTTTAGTTTAATAATGTATAGAAATAATATTGTGCACAAGTTGTATGACACTTTTATGGTGCATTTTTATTTATTTTGAAGCTTGACAGTCTTCATTAATATAATTAATGTATATATAATTAATATATGACATTATATGAAATATATTAATATATGACATCATTAGGTATATTACTTCATGGTCATTTTTTTTGTTTGTTTTTTTTTGGAGAACTGTACCTTTAAATTTGCTTGCTACTGTAGTTGTTAGTCATAATTTCAGGATATGAATGCAAAAGGACACGTACGTGATATTTTCTAGCAGCATTTTTCCAGCTCTCTCAGCTGTTCTGCAGTGTGAAAAAGCACATGTAGTTTTGCTGCACACGGAGGCCTGCAAACAAAGCTAATGCTAATCTTTAAGCTAATCCAAAGAGTGTTATGAGTCCAGAATGATTTTGCTAATTACCCTAAAAAAAGATTTGCACCATCACTAACCTACTGCTCACAAGCTGATGTTAAACAGAGTACATTTTAATCAGTTACATGCTGTTAGCATGCTAATATGGCCTTTAGAACTATAAAACATTTAGGGCCAGTTTCCCGTACAGGGTTTAAGACTAGTCCTAGATTAAAATAAATGTTAAGAGCTGTCTAAACTGGAAAGGCTTGCACTGAGATATCTTAAAATACATCATTGCCATTGTTTGGTCTTAAAATGCTCACAGATAATGCATTTTTGTCAGACAGGTTTCTAAAAACTCTTAAATGTCCTAAATTAGCAAAGTTAGTCTAGTCCTGGCTTAATCTAATTCCTGTACGGGAAACCGGCCCATAGCGACACACATTTAAGCTGCAGTGCATGAACAAGAGTGCTCACTGTCTTCGCCAAAAAACACCAGTGTAAGCACTTAGCGCCCTGCTCAGTGTGGCAAAAGTGCTGCAGCTGCAATTGCAGCGGAGACGAGACTGCAGTTGAATTAACTGATCTGCATATGTGAGGGACAGAGAGAGTGAGGTGGACTGAGAAAGCTAAGGCAGGAATGGGGACAGAGGTGTCCCAGCACGTGAGAGGCAAGGAGAGGGGGTTACCCTTGAATGAGGTGCGTACGCTGAGGAGGGGGTGGATGCAGCAGCTGAAAAGACACAAAGAGGAGGAGGAGGAGCAGGAGGCTGGGAGGTGTATCTCACCTATATGTCATAGAAACAGTGAAAGGAGGTGAATGAGTATAGGAGGGTTTTTTTTCTTCTTTGAATTGGGGTGACGTTACCTTGAGTGTCGCTGGAAGCTCAACACTATGGCGAGAGGGTCCCTGGAGCATGATGGGATGGAGAGAGAGAACATTTTGTTCTGTGCGGCATTACAGCAGTGCTGTGCATGTGTGTGTGTGCAGATATGTATAGAGTGTATGTTTCACATTTGATCAGTGAAAGATGAGAAGACGCATGTTTACTGTCATGGGGACATTCTGTAAAACAGGTGCTGTTTGTGTTCCTCATATGGATGTGAAAAAATTAATATGAATTGTTATTGTCTATTTCTTATTATAAACAAGTCCTTTTTTTTTGCCCTCCTGTTTCCACACTGTTATTCCAACTACTCAATTATATTAGCATAAATAGATAAGAACACTGTATATCTAGACTATATATCAACATATATTTAGGTTTTAGTTGGTATAATGTTTTTAAAACCCTTGAAAATGTGTCCAGGTTGTATCAACCCTGTTATCATAATATTTACCTTTTTAAAGTAATGAAATGTTTCATAAATTGAAAATGACATCCTCATCATTTTAAGATGTGAATCTTTCAAGGACAAGTTGGGGTGTTCTCTTTTTTCACTGTTGTCATCTCAAATTGCCAACCCTTTAACTTGATTTGTCTGCATACATTTGATATTTGAGAAGTTATTATTTTTAACATTCAATTTTCTTTCTTTCTACCTTGTAGTTTAATGACTGTAAAAATTTCAACCCTGTTACCATTAAAATGATCACTTCAATACGTAAACATTCAAAGGACAAGCTGACAAGTTTTCCAGTATGTATCAATCCTAAAATGTCAACCCTGTTACTTTGATTTTATATACTGAACATCTGATAATCAAAATATACCGAAAACAACAGCATTGAATTCAGCATTGAAAGGAGTGAACTTTTCTAAAAAACACCTTGTAGTTGTATTTGTGACGTTGCGAACAAACTTGTAATCTCAAATTAAAGTATAAAATCAACCCTGTTACTTTTCTCAGAAGATAACTGTATCCTAACATCGATTCAAATGTACAAATTTATACTGAGATGTTTTATCTGAAAATATATTTTAGTTTTTATTGATGCTGAGTGTTACGAAGACGAGCGGATCCATTGGCAGTGTTTTATTGAAAGACGTGGTCGAAAAACAGGCAGGGTCGAGAAAACAGCAAAAAGGTTTGGCAGAGGAAAAACAATTTTAAAAGAATAATCCTGGGGCAGGCAATGGGCAGTCAAGTCCAAGGGGCAAAACGAAAGGGCAAAAATCCAAACACACGGCAGCACTTGGTACACGGAGTGCCCCCTGATGGAGATCATGGGCACTTCAGCTGGCGATCGTGACACTGAGACATTGTGTCCCTAGAGAAGTAACTGGGTTGACAGATAAAATACTACAAAGGTTTATTTTAAAAAGCAAAATTGCAAAACTGTAAATCACATGCATTTTATAGATATAAGCTCATCTCTAATGTAGTATTTCTATCCTAGCAAATCTATGTGTGTGAATTCTGATAACAGTAAATTTCAGACATGGTGACCCCAAACATGCTTGAACGTGCATTTCAGAGCAGAAATTATATGTTAGGGGATATTTGTAATGCAGTTATAGCGTATATAGGCCCCCTACTGTGAAAACCCATTTACAGAAGTGTGTTGGTGTGGTGAAGAACTATAACATGCCATAGTGACATCATCATCAGGTGTCATATCACTTTTCAAAAGGAGACCACCTTAAAATGTCAACCCTGTTACCTTGAATCTTTTTGTAATAAACATCTGATAATTAAAAAGTGGAAATTTGTAGAAGTATTAGCGTTAATATGCAGCGTTAATAAGGGTGTCAACCCTGTTACCTTTCTAAGAACATAATATGCTGGCATACTGTATGAATGTTTGAAGTAAAAGAGAGTTGTGATTTAAAGCTGAATTCATTTTCATTTATATTGAGACATGTAACTAACAGGGTTGACAGCTTATATAAAATGTCAACAAAATGTAATTAAAATATGACCTTTTCAAGGTAGATTTACTGTAATATGGAATGTAATATCCCCCCATTAGATCAGTCTGTGCGTATATTCTAAAAAAGTGAGTAACTATCAAGCACGATGAATGTGAGATGAACCCTGAATGTGCATTTCAGAGTGTAGGCTATACAGCATGTGTGCAGAAATGTGTTTATGATGTGTGGTGTTGTGCATATTGGATGTCCGTATGTTGAGTATGAGCATGCAGCCTTGAATTCATGTGTTTCTGGTGGTGGTGTGTCAGTGATGTGTGTGTGTGTGTGTGCATAAGGATGATTGGTTTATCGGAGCAAGAGGGGCCCCGCTGAGAGCGATCCAGCTGTCAGGTCAGAGTCTGAAAATTGGGAAGCCCATGTGACCACGTGTGCCCCCTCAAGCCTTCACAAACCTTGACATATGGAGCAGCACTTTAAGAATTCAGTCTGCAGATATTACACAAACTTCTAGTAACGGACATACATGCTCATTATTGCAGTTATGAATTTTAATATAATCCATGCTCATCATGTCATTGTTTTTAATGACCTGTGGTTACTCTCCTTATTAAAACAACACCTGTAGGAACTTCATGACTTCATGTATTAAACAAGTTAACAGTCATTACCAAAATGAGAAGCTAGTACTGGGAGAAGCTACTGTTCCTGGCATCACTGTACAGTATCTAGAAGTTTACTGGTGATAAAATTCCTTGTATGTTTTTATTCCAAGATATAGCCTGCAGTCTGACAGCTCTTTAATAGGATCTTGCTGACTCCACTGTCAGTACAAATTTATGTCACAATCAATCTGTATTGGCCTATTTTACGTCAACTATTAGGATTATGTAATGCGAAAATGGCAGCTGTGATAGCAGCAATTCATGGTTTATTCACACTAGCAGTTTTAAAAGAAACTTCTATTATGGGAATATAAATAGTACACAAAATGAAATATTTGATATGCATGGCGTATATATTACATGCACCTGTTTGTCATCCATATGATATGAAATTTGCTGGCTTGCGTATAATACACAGTTTTCACATACACATGATACGCATCTACCGTAATCTTACCCATCGCATAGCACATGGCAAAGTCTATTTTTGCATATCAATACCACAAGTTTACATTTTTGATTTCATTTTGATCTCATGAGATTAGGATACATTTTCTGTCTCAGTAATATCATAGCACAATGTTGTGTATAAGAATAACCTTCAATACGTCAAGGTTTAAAGTTTTATGTCTCATATAGACCAATGATATGAACACTTCATAGTGCTGGGGAGTTCGTTAAACAATTTAGAGAGTTATTATTTAAAGATGCTACTGAGTTTACATGTCATTTTTTGTATTAAGTTGTTGTTTTGTTACTCACAAAAGGCTTCCATTGCATCTGATGCACAAACAATCTGCGAGTTGATTTGACTGAATCGTTTTAAAGAATCGGCTCAATTGAATGATTCATTAGCAAATCGGACTTTACAGTGGTAGACACATTAGTCAACTAGCTTGCAGATCAACAGCATTTCAAGGAGAGAAGTAATGAGGTTTTATTGATGCTGAAGCATCTTATTGACTCCATTGTTTATGTATGCACACCTCCCTTTGTTGCAGCGAGTGAGTCATATACAGAAAGTGCTACTGCAGTAGAATCCATCTAACAAGAATCATTTTATTGAAAAAATACAAGTATCTTGCCAAATTCATCACCTTGTGTTCTGTAAGGACTAAATAAGTTTGCATTCTGACTTTTAAATGTTTTATTTCAGGCAAATTCCTTTTAAACAACACATTGCTTTGTTGACAATCAATTTCGGTTAATAGGAAAAGGGAGTGAATTGATTCCTGATGATAAAATCTAGAGATCCAATCCTTGTCCTCCAGGTGTGCTGGAGCGGCACATGTGAAGGTCATCTGCTTCCATTTATCTGTCTCCCGTGAAAGCATGCTTTAATACATACATTAAAATAAGTGGAGAGCAAAAGCTGTAAATTATAATAAAAATTACACATTCTACATTATACAAATAATACATCAGTTCATTAAAAAATATATATATATATTTTTTACATGATTAATAGTCAAGTCAACTTTTTTAGCAATACAGATTGCGTCAAATAAATAGGAAAATTATAAAAATAGTGTGTAATTATATAAAAGAAAATTACACTCAGTTTTCAGATAAAGTCAGTTCATCATTGATTCAGTCATGTCATCGTCCATGTTTATACTAGTGCTGGGCAATGATTAATCGCAATTAATCGCATTCAAAATAAAAGTTTTTCTTTACATAATATATTTGTATATACTGTGTATATTTATTAAGTATATAT
>JAUCMS010000056.1:92825-105299 GCA_032357445.1 Enteromius radiatus
CTTGAAAGGAATGAGTTGGTTCCTCCTCTGGTGAAATCAGCTGCTGAGTTCAAAGCTGGAACAAAAATATGGCAGGACTTTTACTCTTTGGCCCCTGGATTTCCCACCTCTGATGACTGGTTTTGTGGTCCATGATCACAAACTGTATCCCATTGCTGCATACAATGAGTTATTCTTTTTAATTGTTATGAAATATTGTTCAAATGTGTATCTGGCAAACATAATTCACATCTTGTGGCAGTGGATGTTTACAAGCACACATTAAAAACTTTGGCTCTTGCTCACTCCAGAAAGTGGTCCAGAAAACAGAGTTAGGTACTAATATTCCCAGAGCAAAAATCCAGAGTCCTACCAACACTCGAATGATCACCCTGTCTGTCAGGACACCAGCACGTTTCCACCAAACTACAGCCACCATCCTGTGCAGACTCATTAATGTTATCAAAAACATTGAAGCGTACATGTTGGCACTGCAGAGATACAGAAGAATCTTGCACAGTTGCAGAGTAAATATCCAGCTGGGTTTTAAAAAATAAACAATGAAAAAAGGCATCAGAAGCATCAAGAATCCATCTGCAAAGGCTAGGTTTCAGGAGGGTTGTGATGGAACGGTGGCGGGTTCGAGTCAGGATACTCCAAATGATAAAGAGGTTTCCAGACACACCGATGGGTAGCAAAAGGCAGAGGATCAGAGCTCCTGTGACTGATCCAGCACTACTTCTCACATCAGTTACATTGCTCATTCCAGAGTCGGTGGTGTTGGTGAAAAAGTAGCCACACATTGTAAAAGATTGAGTGCGAGAAGAGAGTAGTACTTTCTTAAAGAATAACTCTCAACTTCAAAAGGTCAGCAACATCGCTAGACAATGTACAATTTATTGAGTATATATTGATAGGCTTCCAGATGAATTACCAAAATGATATTTTACCGAAGTACATACTGGAGACTGCATAATGTGATCATTATCTCAATTTGTTTCCTGTTCGACTAAACATGCCCGTCATAGCAAACAAATTAAATGCCAGCCATCTGTCAAAGGGCCACTAACATGTTACACACAGAACGAACACAAGTGGTTGAACACATCTCAAATATAAAATACAGAGGAAAGTAAAGTAGTGGTATAATAACGTCCTTACATTTTAATAGTATTTGTAGATACTGCCACTGAAACCAAAGGTCAATTTGACCAGGACACCAAAAGTCACACATCTTATCAAGAAACCCTGTGATATTTTTGGTATTAAGTGCCTTAAACTATACCAGCGGCATTTTGCCAGGTACATCTCCCATCCAGGAACTTAACTGGCTTCAGAGCGCTGGTTGTGAGGGACCGTGTGGCATTCATTGATTTTAAAGGACAGGTGTACATAACAATAATGGCAGAGCAAGTAACTTCAGGGCATTCAAGTTCAAGAGCGACTTTAGATTTATAATGTGTGTGTGTTTGTGTACTAAGTTAGCCTCTTCCTCTTTTGTCCAGTAGAGGGCGCCACACAACAGTGAGGCCTACAGAATTATAACACTTATCAGTAAGTAAATAGCCATAATGCACTGTGAGGCAGCAGGCCCCTTTTCAAATAAAAGCATTTTGCATTTCATTTGGAAATGGTCTGGAGTCTGGAGAAGATACAAATTGTTTGATGTTTCATGAACTGCAAGCTGTAATCATCAAAATTAAAACAAATCAATATTAAGTGCCTTAAACTATACCAGCAGAATTGATTTTGCCAGGTCTCCCATCCAGGAACTTAACTGGCTTCAGAGTGCTGGTTAATGCTATAATGCACTGTGAGGGCTGTGCCAAATAAATTCCCACGTCTTACCAGAAAATGGCATCTGTAGCTGATCCTCACGTGAAACATTTCTCATGATATCTCTTGATGCCATTGTCTTACAGTTTTTTTTCTTCATCTTCTAGAGTTTCAAGTGACACCCACATTCTGAAATAATATAATAATAATAATACAGATAATAGTAATAAGCTGGCTTTGCAAACAGCTTTTAGTTAATTTTCTTTTTCAGGATTTTTTTTTTTTCCCTAAAACAAGTATCACTTTATTTTGATGGTCCCTTTAACGTATTCTGTTGATTATAAGTAACATTGCACCTACATATCTACTAACTCTCAATAGAGTGCTGCCAGAGTATTAGCAGACTGGTAGGGTTAGGGTTAGAATAGGTTGATATGTACTTGCAAAGTTACTTATAGTCAGTAGAGCATCTTTTGGGAGACCATCACAATAAAGAGTTAGCAGATATTAATTACAGAGTGTACTAATATTCTATTGAGAGTTAGTTGACATCTAGGAGCAAAGCTACTTGTTGTCAACAGATTGTTCAAAAGGGACCATCAAAATAAAGTGTTACCCAAGCGCTTTATAGAAATAGTTATTTCTGATGATCTGATAGGAGAAGAAATTCAAAGAGATGTCTTGGTTATGTATGTAACCCTCGTTACATGGAGACGTTGTGTCATAGACTGCCATCATGAGGTTCCGCCTGGGAGACTAATTGACTGATCTTTGGAGAAAATGCCAATGGGAATTGGCCAGTGGTTTTTGCATGCTAAGCCACTCCCCCGTACATACGAGTATATAAGATGGTGGCGTGCAAACCACCATGTTTCTGCTGAGGAGCCAATCGCAATCAATTTGCCAGCGCAGCCTGACCTTGTGGCAGGAGGGATGTAACGTCTCCTTCAGGGAACAAGGGTTATATACGTAACCGAGGCCTGGAGGAGCATGGGCGCCAACTCCGCCTCAGATTCCGTCTGAGCAGCCGCCACGGTGGGGGCCTGCTAAGATTCCTCTACAGTTTTAACTTCGCCAAGTGCAGTCTCTCCACTGGATCACAGGACACTCCGACTGAGGATCTCCACAGCAAGTAGATTATTTTTTCTCTTCCTCCAACTTCTCACGTTGGTCGGCTTCTCAGCAGAAAGCTAATGGTGGTCTTATATACCCGTATGTACGGGGAAGTGGCTTGGCATGCAAAAATCACTGGCCAATTCTCAATGGCCTTTTCTCTAAAGATCAGAGTTGAATAGACTTTAAAAAAAAAAAATTATTCATACAACAGAATGGGTTTAAATGTTTGTGATCTACAAAAATAGCAATGTGAACTAACAAAATAAATATATTTCATTTTGATTTCACGCATACTTTAAAAAACTTAATATTGTTATTAAAATAAGTTACTGTAATTTTAGAGATTCACTGAGGATTTTAATTATTTTTTTGGATAAATTTTTGTGCATTTTGTTTTAACTACAGCAGAAAGGCTTATATCGATTTTCTTATGGCTCTTTCGATATGAGGTGGACTTATAAACATAGTTTTCAAACAAATAGCCTCTAAGTGTTGCATTATACTCTCTTAGATGTTTTAAAATACCTGTATGATATGAACCTCTGTGTAATGTATAAAAAAAAGATTTTAAAATGTAATATGAGAGTATAGTTAGTGACACTTTTTCCTAATGATATCATATTTTGAACTGTGTTTGTTAAAAAGTATGATATATATATATATATATATATATACATATATTATAGTCATCAAAATGAAAATAAATAAACACCTGAAATATATCAGTCTGTGTGGAATAAATGTATACATTATACAATTTTCACTTCTTGAATGGAATTAGTGAAATAAATCAACTTTTTGAAGATATTTTAATTATATGATCAGCACCTGTATTTCGGTTACAGTTCCAAAAACGGGGGCCTTTTTTTTTTTTTGCTGTATAGCTGTAGTATCCAAAGAGTTTAGTAACTAAGTTACTCTCTTCCTCTTTAGTCCAGTAGAGGGCGCCACACAACAGCGAGACCCATAAAATTGAGACACTCATCGGAAAGTGAATACCCATAATGCACTGCAAGGGCTGTGCTAAATAAATTCCCATGTCTTACCAGAAGATGGCAGATCTGTAACTGATGCTGATCCTCAAGTGAAACATTTCTCATGATGTTGAATATCTTTTGCTGCCATTGTCTTACAGTTTTGTCTTCATCTTCTAGAGTTTGTAGTGACACCCACATTCTAAAATAATATAATAATAATAAGCGCAAAAATATTTGGCATGTACACCATCATGTCTTTGTTGTGTTTTTATCAGAAGTTCCCTCCTTATTCAGACCTACAGTAGGCCTACCTACAATTGTACTGTATTGTATTTTGGTATTGTGTCATGAGCTTAATTGTTTGTTTTTTACTTTATGAGTGCCTGAGGCAGGGGTGGATTTCTGCTGGTGATTCTTCCTTCATGAGTGCTGTGTTATATGTGTGTGTGGGGGAGGGTGAGCCTCGACTCTTCTCTTCTCAAAGTCAAATGTCCCTGACTATGCATGTTGCTCTTTTCGCATTATGTTAAATTGTGTAATGAAGTTATCCTTTCCACTTTTTTTTAATGATTGTATTTCTTAACTTTTTATCTTCAATAAAATTAAATTTCTTGTATATCTACGTCTCCTTCCAACTCACTGTGATCTAAGCTGTGTTGCCTTAAGGGCAAAATACCTCACTGCTGAGATTCCAAAGTGTTGTAGTTACTATTCAATTTGCTAAACCCTCTGCATTCACAAAGCATTAAAGGAATCATTTCTTATCATTTGGCTTTAGCTGCATTAGTTTTGTCTTATTGAAATGTGATCACTGTCTCTCTGTGTAGATGTGTTGGGGAATGTGGCCATTAACATTTTAATTATATTCTTTAGAATTAAGTAAAAGTTGAGAAAACTTTTGCTCATTCTTCATTTCAGTCAGTAAAGTGATCCAAACTTCCCATCGTACTTCGTACATCGTACGTACTGTAAATTATGTTCTTGCTTTATGCAATTAGTTTAGAATGTATTGAACTAAGCTGCTCCAGTGATGTTTATGCCATGCCCAACTCAGGGATCAGTTTAAAAATTATGATATAAAATCAGTATTAATTTTAAGTAAAATTTGAAATGTGTGTGTGTGTGTATATATATATATTTGCGGAATGAAGGCAGAGAACGGGCAGAGGAGGGATGTGTAACAAGATATGGAAGGGACGGAAACGGGCTTATTTAAGGAGGTGGTGTTTCGAGCTGATTGGATGGAAATGAAATAGGCTGATTGAGGAAATGCGGAGCCAGCCATGGCTAATGATTGTCTGTGCTCCTCCAGAAATTTGTTTATCAACATCCCATATTTTCATTAAATATATACATGCATGTGTTTTTATTAGTGCTGTCAAATGATTAATTGTGATCAATCGCATCCAAAATAAAAGTTTTTCTTTACATAATATGTAATGTGTATATTTATTAAGTATATATAAATACAAGCACATGCATGTATATATTTATTTATTTAAAATATGTTATGTTTATATATTAAATATATTTAGATATAATATCAAATATAAGAAAAAAAATATATAAATGCATTTACATATATTACAAAATATATGCTGTACGTGTGTGTTTTAATATAAACATAACAAATAAACACAGTATAAACACATATTATGTAAAGAAAAACTTTTATATTGGATGCGATTAATCGTTTGACAGCACTAATTTTAAACTATTTCTCTTCATTCTGGACACATCTGCCTTTTTGTTTTTGTCTGTATGCTGCGGCTGTTGTCTTTGTTAATTCATGTTACATAATGCTGTCAGACGAGAATGAAACAGGTTCTTGACTGCTTAATGTGACCAACTCCACCCCAAACGTCTTTCTGCTCTCATACAAGAACATCTAAACATGAAACTTCGATATACAGGTATCGTATTTACTTATACTTAAGTACGTAATATGAAAAGAGATTATGAAATTCAACATTATATAATGAGTTTAGTGTAATTATGAATAACGAAGGTTTAAATGAAGTGAATGAGCTGCAGTGAGTTTCACTTTTTAATCACCATGCTTTAAAACAAAGTAGCTTTAAGAAAACTTATCACATGTGTACTGCAAAATTTTTGGTGAAAATGAATAGAGACGATGAAAAAAGAGACAGACGTCAGGAGTCAGAGATGATCAACTAAGAAAAAGAAGACTGAAGAGACAGAGAAGACACAATATCAACATGTCCGGGAAAGAAGGCCAAGGCTTTACAAAAATTGCTGGCAAGAAACTTCTTTACAGGAGAAGATCGAGCTTAGACACTGGCCCTACTAGTAAGTACTGTACATACATAATGTATCAAGATCTTGGTGTCATAACATTTATGTCACATTTGTGTGTGTGTATATTTCAGTGAGTGCTGAGATGATTATTGTTCTGCTGGGGAAAAGCGTGTCAGAAAACAGCCAAGTGGGAAACTTCATATTAGGCAGAGCAGCGTTTGACAGTAAAGCTCCTCCAGATGTTGTGGAGAGAGTGGGAGTAAGACTGAAGGATAGATATGTGACGCTCATCAACAGTCCTCAGCTGCTTCAAACAAACATCTCAGATGTTCAGATCAAACAGACAGTGAGTGAATGTGTGCATCTGTCTAACCCTGGACCTCATTTGATCGTTCTGATCCTCAAACATGAGCAGAGTTCAGCAGAAGAGCAAAAGCATGTGGAGAAGGTGCTGCACTCTCTATCTGGGCAGGTTTATAAACATGCCATGGTGCTCAGCACACAAGAGCCCACCAAAACGAATGAAATCCTACCAGAAATCATTCAGAAATGCTCCAACAGACACTTCAGTCTTCAGGGTAGCAGCTCTCGTGATGATCTTCTGCAGGTGTTTGAGGACATTATGCAAATGAATGACGGACACCACCTGGTTTGTGCTCAAAATGAAGATTCACAGTTTTTCAGAATGGAGCAGCAGGACACAGAAATACGTGAGTGTGACAATATTTGATGACTGCTTTAATACATTAAACATTTTGTATATTCTCCTTTTTCTCTCACGTTAAGAGAGTTTGGATTATATCCACTAAATGCAAATGTACGCTGTTGTGTTTGCTGGGCAACAAGGATGCTCTTTTTTCTTCAAATCAAAGTGTAAATTCATGTAGAAAATGTATAATGGCTGACAGAAGAGCATATGTAGTTTGTATATGGATATTCTATAAAATGGCACTATGGTGATGGAGAGGTCAGATACAAAAGGCTCTTTAAAATGTTACTTAAGTACTGACATTTAGTGCATTTGAAGTGAAAGTACTTGATGAATATATATTATGTGTGGAAAGCATTCACTCATTATTTCTTCTTATAAAATATATCTTTTTTTTTTGGTTTTGTTTACCAAGATGGCTTTTAGAGGCTTTTGAATACAAAAAATATTCTTGTCGTTTCATAAAATTCAGATTGAACCACCAATGGCAGATGGATTATGTTTTTTTTTTTTGGGCCTTTAGAGCATTATTTAATCGTGCTCTGAAGTTAAACAAAGCTTTTACTGGTTTGGAACGACATTGGGGCAAGTGATAAATGACAAAATTTTGGGGTGGAGTAACCCTTTAACCTGTTCACTGCTGATGAGCTCCTTTCCTTTATTCTGTCCATGAAGACTTTTTCTCGCTCCAGCTAGATATTGGAAAAATATGTATTTTGAAATGCTGATGACTTGTACCAGTTTTGGTACAATTCTGCAATTTTGTGAGACAGTTGATCAACCCTTATTACAACAGTCCTGCTACTTCTTCAAACATTTGTCGACAATTAAAAATTGTCTAATTAGAAATAGTTTCTTCCTCTTTTACAGGCTCACCTGAGAGTGAAAATGAGCTAAGAATTGTTCTTCTGGGAAAAACTGGAGTAGGGAAAAGTGCAACAGGAAACACCATCTTGGGACGAGACACTTTTAAAGCAGAATTATCTCAAGAGTTGGTTACTAAAGAGTGTCAGAGAGAAACATGTGAAATCAACGGCCAAAACGTTACTGTGATCGACACTCCAGGACTGTTTGATACTAAACTCACTAATGAAGAGATCCAGAGAGAAATAAGCAACTGTATCTCCATGATCCTGCCTGGACCACATGTGTTCATCATTGTGCTCAATATAGGACAACGATTCACTCAAGAAGAAGAAAAATCAGTGAAGATCATCCAAGAGACTTTTGGTGAAAACTCTTTAATGTTCACCATGGTGCTCTTTACCAGAGCAGATGAATTAAACAAACCCATTGAACAATGTTTGGGAGAACCTGGATCTCCTTTAATGAAGCTGATTGAGGCCTGTGGAAACAGATACCATGTGTTCAATAATAAACAGACTGGAGACCGAACACAAGTGTCTGATCTACTCTATAAGATTGATGCCATGGTGAAAGCGAACGGAGGGACTTTCTACTCATGTAAGATGTTCAGACAAATGGTAAGAGAAAAACAGGAACAACAGATGAAGAGCTTGATAGAGAAAGTCGAAGAAAGAGAAAAAGAAATAAAGAAACTAGACAATGAGCTGAGAGGAGAACGAGAGACATTTAGATATGTAATAGATAAAATGAAACAAGAAACGGAAAACTTTCAGATCAAACACAACACAGAAATAGAGAATGTGAAACCGGAGGAAAAGACAAGAAGAGAAGAAGAGGATGAGTTTGAGAAGAGACTAAAAGAAGAGAGAGAAAAAATGGAAAGAGATACAGAAGATCTTCGATCTAAACATGAAGCAGAAGAAAATAAGTTGAAGATCCATATAGAGAAACTGGAAACAGAAAAGGAAGAACTGATGAAGAAATTAAAAGAAGTGGAAGAGAGAATGAAGATGATGATGGAAGAAGAAGCACAGAATTATGATGAAGAGAGAAAGAGAAGAGAAGAAGAACTGAGAGAAAAAGGAGAATGGTTTAAAAGAGACATAGAAGAGCAAGAGGAGAAAGAAAGAGAGACACATGAGACGATAAAGAGAGAGCGAGATAAACTGCAGAAAGAGAAACAAGAGGAAATGATGAGAAGAGAGGATATTCAGAGATTAGAGGTAACAATATTAGAGAAAGAGACCATAGCAAGAGAGAAACAAAAACAAATAGAGGATTTAGAGAAGAAACTGAAAGAACAAAGCAACATGCGAGAAGAGCAAATTAAACTCCTTAAAGAACAATTTAAAGATGAACTACAAAGAAAACGAGAGGAGTGGATAGAAGACTATGAAAGAGAGAAAGCAAAAGAGAAGAAGACCTGCTCTGAAACTGATGATTCACTACAGGTTAGTGTTCAGAGATATTAATACTCATTCATACCAATGCAAGTCTTTGCCTCATTAACATCACTTTCAGAGAGTCACTAATATTCTGATGAAATACTGATGCAGTGCAGAAAGTCATAATGTAATTAACTGATGATCTGTTATGAGTACAAACAGCTTTGATTATTATACATATATATTTGCCATTGTTTTTATCATGATTATATTGATGATTATTCTATTGATGCTATATAAATTCCTATAATAATTGTAATATATTCATGATATTCATGATCAAGTCTGTTTAAACAATTGCTTTTAATAATAATAATATTTGTACTATTGTTATTATTGTCTCTTACACAGGGAAAAATAAAGCAACTATTTGAAAGACTTCATCTTGACAAACATCACAATAAACTGACACCTGAAGATGTTCCTCAGATAAACGGACATTTATCACAGTCTCATGAGTCTTGTACTGAAGAAGAGCTGATTCAGACTTTCCTACAAAAACTACTAATGATGAGCTACAGAGCAAGAAACCTCAGTGTTAAGTGTGAAGAAAAGAGTACAAGTCAGCCTGACCCCATTCACCCGATGGATGTTCAGATGGCCGTGTTTCATCGTTCTGATGGTTTCCTGAAGCAGCTGATGGTGACTAAACTGTCTCAGTGTCAGTACGCTCTGCCTCTGCTTGTTCCTGACCCATTCACACAAGAGATTGAGTTTCCTCTCTGGACATTCAGACAAATCAACAAGAGCTGGAAGATAAGAAACACCAATAATGAAATCATCAGCAAAACCCAGCCGATCTACAAAGCACAAACTCCAATGGTGTGTTTCTTCAGGTTTGGCTCAGTGTCTTCATCCAAATCTCAGCTGATGAACAGTCTGATAAATGACAAACATGACACATTCTTACACAAAAACTGCCCAGGCAGAGTCCTGTTGGATGGGGTGGTGGAGATCGCCTGGTACTGCCCCTCTGGAACAGATGAGGATAAATTCACTGACTGTGTTGCTTTCTGTAATCTACACGGTGAGGCAGAAGCCTATGAGAAACAGCTGGAGATCCTTGCTGAAATGGCCTCAGTCATTGTTGTTCTTCAACAACAACTGGACAGGATACAGTTATCTGAGGACACAAGATTGACAAAATTTGAAAAACTCTTAAGGGACTCAAAGCCACTCATTTGTCTTTTTCCTACAGATGTTTCAGCTGTTACTGAGACAAGTGAAGGAAACTACAAAATTGGTATGAAAGGCAGAAATCTGTCAGATGTATCTGAAGATCTCAGAAGAGTTATAAATAATTGTCTCACAAAAACATCTTTGACTTTCCGACTTGAAGATGTGTCCAAACACTCTGACATTAGAGTGGATGAGGAAGAAGATGTTGACTGCAGAAGAGGAAGAAAAGCAGCACAGCAGATGATGAGTTTACTAGAAAAGGAAGATCTGATAGAAATCAAAGAATCATTTTTGCCCCATCAGGGGAAACTGTGGCGTCAGTGGAGACAGAAGAACAAAAATCTACATCAACCTTGCGCAGATGAGACTGAAGAAGACTTTGACAGAAAACAAACAGAGATTAAGAAAATCCGTGAACAGCAGCATGAATACGACATCTGTGAGTTTATGAAGCTCTTCATTAAAAAAATGAACTCAAGTGATGATAATAAGATGTTTTTCCTCAAATGGCTCAAAATTCTCCTGGATGAATATACAACAGCAAGCCTTTCTGCTCTGCATCACAAGTATGATGAAAAATGGTCAACAGTCTTAAAACTGAAAGAGAACTTTGATTATGAACCTGAACAACTCAAAGCTGAACAAACAGAACTTGAGCAAATATCTGAGGATCTTCAAGCTGCGGGCTTCGGTTTGAAGCACATCATGAGGGAGATCAGTCATATCTATGAATCATGTTCATCTGTTGGGAAGAACAAGAAAGACCTGCAGGTTCACTTCTATTCTCTCCCAGATCTTGCAGCAGAGATGATGATCTCTGGATTTCCACTGGAGCTGATGGATGGGGATGCTGCTCATGTTCCTGTGGTCTGGATCTCTGCTGTTTTAGATCAACTCATCCAGAAACTGGGAGACAAGAAAGTGTTTGTGCTTTCAGTTTTAGGGCTTCAGAGCTCAGGGAAATCAACTATGCTGAATACCATGTTTGGGCTCCAGTTTGCCTCCGATGCTAGCAGATACATCAGAGGAGCTTTTATGCAGCTGGTCAGACTATCAGAGGAAAATAAAGAACAGCTGAAGTTTGACTTTATTCTGGTTGTTGATACTGAAGGACTAATGTCAACAAGACATCAGGACAATAAATTGGTCACATTTGTTGTTGGTCTTGGTAATGTGACATTAATCAATATTCTTGGAGAAAACCCATCACAGCTGGAAGACAATCTTCAAACAGTTGTTCAGACCTTTATGAGGATGAAGAAGGAAAAACTGTCTCCCAGCTGTGTGTTTGTGCATCAGAACATTTCAGATGTCACAGCTGAAGAGAAAAATAAGGAGAGAAGGATGCAACTGCAGGAGAAGCTGGACAGGATAACAAAACATGCTGCTGAAAAGGAGGTCTATAATGCAGAATATTTCAGTGATGTCATTGAATTTGATGTTCAGAATGATGTGAAGTATTTTGCTCATCTTTGGGAGAGCAATGCACCCATGGCACCACCAAACCCAGGGTACTGTGATCATATTCAAGACCTGAAAAAAACTATTTTGTCTCATGGTGCAAAATCACATGGAATTATGCTAACAGACATAAAACAACGTATTACATCACCAGGAACCAATACTGAAAGGATGTTTTCTGAAGTGGTCTTGGAGTCTTTGTCGGGCCATGATGGAAACTGAGAACAAACTAAAACAACAAAATAAACAAACAATTCACAAGGTTGATTCACAAGACAGATTTTTAGAAATATTTGTATATGCACAAACTCTGTCTCCATGAATGCCAAATATGATCATTTGTCACAGATGTTGTACAGAAGACAAATACAATGATTAAGTCATTTAGCATTTCAAAGATGTGCTACAACATTAGTGTCATTCAACATCTGACACTACATCAAGAAGTGACTATACAGAACATCAGGAAGGACCACTGAAATGTCTTCAAGAATTAATTATGGAAGGTCAGCAGGGGATCTGCCATGTTCAATGCCCAAAAAGGCAGTAAAACATCATTAGAATAGTTAATTTTGACATCAGTGGTTCAACACCAATTTTAAGGTACAAGAATACTTTATAGTTTTTATAAGAATACTCAAACACACCTGAAACACATAATTAAGCTGGATCGATTATTTCAGGATTGATAGTTAAGCTAACAGGT
>JAUCMS010000056.1:199604-226885 GCA_032357445.1 Enteromius radiatus
ACTAACTAACTATTAACTATTACTCAAGGACCTCCTAATTTGCTGCTTATTAATAGTTAGTAAGGTAGTTAGGTTTAGGTATGGGGTGGGGTGGATTAAGGGATCTAATATATTGTCATGCAGAATTATGCTATTAATATGCATGCTATAAGCAACTAGTTAGTATTTAGAACTGGTCCCTGAACTAAAGTATTTTCATGCAATTTATAAAAATGAAAACACTGGAGCTGTTATTTATTAAAAAAAAAAAATCATGATTATAAACAGAAGAACTAAGGTATTCTCCGGTGTCATTGTGTTTGAAGAAAATATTCAGTATCTAATTTTTTTATTTATTTTTAAATTTTATGCATAGACAACTCCAACACCATACGTTCATTACGCTATACAAATATGCTTTCTAATTTCTTAAGGTATTGACACAGTGTAGCCTGCGAGATGCTGAACGGTAATATGTAGCACTCTGTTGTTGCGTTGTACACACGTTAATATTATTTTCAAGAGTCTGACATCTAACTAATCTGAAGAGAGTTCATCCGATAATGTAATATTGCCGTAGTCTTGTTAGCGGCAATTCAAGCCATGGGTCTCTCTCATAATGCAAAGATTCTGGCCTCTATCCCTTTGAATCAACGTAATGTTCAGGTCAGACAGTAATCTAGAGAGATTTTCCTCGTCTCAATAGAGTGTTCATTTGAAAAGGGCTAAAGCATTGTCCTTAAGTTGCTTCTGAGATCAGGCAGGGACACATCCAAACATATCTTGCCTTCTGAATAACTGCTGACTGGTAAGGCTTGTTTGCACTGAATGACGCAAACATGGCAAGATAATGGTTATACTTATTATAATTGCAAAAGGCTTCATATGTGTCAGCACTTTCACCTCTTTGACTTTATTGCAAGTATTCATCTACTTTTTTTTCAAGACTTTGTGCAACAAAGGTGTGACCTTCTGGATACAAACTGTCTCTAATGTCAAGCTTTCTGTAAAATAGTTTTCGGTTCTCAGGCAAAGTCCATACTCCAGTGTGTCTCTGATCTCATATTTGGCTTTTAATATTTATAAACTGCTTGGAGATGCTATACATTTTTGACACGGTCCAAGTGGAAAACATTTGGTCACTCTAAATAAACCTCTGTACTTATTCCACTATATTATGCTGTTTAATTAATGATGTTCTGTATCTGATCAGTGTGAGCGAGCTGCTCATTTATTATCTGGTGAAGAGCACCATCTTCTGGAGAAACAACAAAATACATGTCATGGATCATCAAAGGTCAGCATTGCTTAATATATTAGGATTAAATACATACTGAATGTGTGTTTGTGCAGGTGAGTATTTAGTCTAGAGCTACAGTTAGATCCTCTGCGCTTATTTCTCTCAACATGGCAACACCAGATCTGTCTGGAACAAAACGACTGGAGTCACTTACAGAAGTGAATCCAAAACAAAAAAAGTTCATTAAACTTTGTTCTAAGACAAAAACACAAATTGGGTTTTGGTTTTAGGACAACTTTGATGAAAGATTTTCTTGATGAAAGTTACTGATATGAAAAGTAGGATAGAGTGTGTGGGAAGTAACTCGCTCCAGAAGATGGCGGTAGCGCAACACCGAGGATGCAAGCTGCCATTAAAACCTAAAGAAGAAGATGAGGATAGAGCTTCTTGTAAAGTAATGTGGTACTTTACTAGTTGCTCTTAAAAAAAGCCCTCATCCTGTTCAAGTGAAGAGTGAGAAAGAGATTAACAATGAGTTACTTCACAATCCAAATTTGATATGTAGTGATGTAAATATTAGTCTTGTTTGTAGTAGTTCATTTCTCTTCAGCTTTGTTGCGTGAGCTAATAAATGCTTTTTAACTTGTACAAGTTGAGTTCACTTAGTTCTGATGTGGCTTAGACAGATTAGCTCATTAACTCGGTGGGATATGTCGCGGCCACAAGATGATTTTGTCGAGCTAAATGGCATCCTCATGTCATGACCACGCGACGTGAAGTCATATCCTACAGATCTTGTGTTGACGGAACCACCTCCTTTTCTTTTCTTAGCTACTTTTTGTCTTGTTTGCCAGGTCAAACATCTAAAGCTAAAAAAAAAAACAAAAAATTTTGGGGGGGTTTTTAACATTTGAGAAATGACTTTCTGTTATTTTATTGTCTTTGTTGAGATTTTAGAAATGTAATATATTTCTCAAGGACTTGTCATCATTTTATATTTTGGTAACACTTTAGAACTATTAACTATGACTTTTCCCCTTAAATTTGCTTTGGTAGTTTAGTTAATTTAATTTAACTTCTGCTTCAGTTGCAAGATCACCTGAAGACGTTTATGTTGGTCTGAAGCTTTCTTCTCTCCATTATATCCTATAACGTCCTTTGTGGTGGCTTGAATATATGTTTTTTCTTCTGTGGCCAAACAACTCCACCTTTAATTCATCTCTTCAGAGCACAGTATTGCTGCTGACATTCTTTGTTGAGATCAGGACCTTCTCAAAAATAACAGTAAATCAGTGCTGACACCTTTCTTATGAGAAGATAAATGACTGCATTGATGTGTGAACAAAACATAAGCTTCGCCACAAGCTTGAGCTTATTTTTCTCTTTCACTGTGTTGTTTCAGTGTTTGGTGTTTAGTTTGATCTTGGTGTCATCTTCTACACCCACTCCATCAGGGCTGGGTCCTGCAGCAGGACTTTCTCAGGCTGTGTGGTCCAGAAGAGTGGAGAACCTCGCCCTTCATCAACAGAACATCAGCTCCTTCGGGGGGTGTCGAGCACTTCCCTCACGATGCTTCAGATCTGATGCATGCTGGAGCCAACCACAGATTGTGGTCACGGTGAACTCAAAGAGTAGGCAGGAGCGAGAGGAAACTCAGAGGTTTATTGATGATGCAACAGCAGGAAAGGATGGTTGAGGGGGATCTCCAAACACAAGAAAGCCTGAGGAGATTCAGACGTCAGGGAGGAAATGAGAAAACCAATGGAGGTGTGTCTACAGTGACCCAAGAAATGATCTGAACCCTTAAGTGACTAAAAGATGCAATATGTCATACAGAAAGACTTTTAGATCACTGTAATACATAACTATTGTGACAAGATAAATAGAGATAATCTTTCAAAGATGCAAAAATGTTCAACTAGACATACTACAATAGCCAAAGAAAAACAAACTGGAAAACTAAATGAACACCAATCACCATAATGACGACGATTTCGACAACATCCACGCATTATCTAGAGACAAATCTAGAGCTTTCCAGTAAAAACTTTTTTACACATATGAAATAAATACAGACTAAGTAGTTAGTGTTGAAAATGACGTGATCTGGCACCCTTGTTCAGTATGTAGCATTGTAAAGGCTTTACAGCCTGGGCTAAAATCTGTTCACTGTCTTGTGATTGTTGTGGATGCCTCCCTGTTTGATGTTCAGCTCTGTCGGTTGGCCCCGCACTTTGAATCTAACCCAATCTGTTGAAAAAACGATTGATGAATCCACTCGTGATTCACTCTTTCAAGGTCCTCACAGGCTGGCGCCACCTGCTGGTTCAATCAATGTATAACGCAACCCAAACATGTATAAAGGCCATATTTGGCGAATGATTTCTTCAAAGTGTAATCTATAAAACGTAATCAACAATTATGGGGTTTTTAGTGCTTGTTTTGTCTGTTATAAGGCGAGGCTTGGCTATAAAAAAGTGATTAGGTGGTTATTATGGTTTTAATTCTGCGCAAATCATTCTGTAAGTCACTGAACCAGTTGTTTAATAAAGATTCACTCAGCATACAATAACATGTCTTGAGCGGGAGGTTTAAAGGAAAGTGATAGGTCAGTGTGATTTCAGCTCAAGCCAATTTCCCCTGTGAAGAACTACACTACCCATAATCCAAGGCCAGGCAAAATACTAAGTAATGAAATCTTTTCATATTTGCAGTGCACAGCTTTTAGAGTAATACGTTTAATTACAGTAAGTGTAATCGTGGCACAGTATTTCTATATACTGTATAATAGCAGTTCATGACACGGTTCTCCGCAGCTTTGACATGAAGAGGTCAAGACATGAGAAACATATGTTCATCTCTATACCTATAACAAGCAGACTGTGTTGTATATGGCACGTCTTATGGTGCTGTAAAAGCACTAATAACAACACCGCATGACTAACAGGTGGAATGAAAGCAAATATGCAAATCTTTCACTTTTGCATGTCACTTTGCATCCAAAACATCCTTGATGGCTCGGGATAACTTCCCCAAGCGAAGGCTCCTGGGAGTGGGGAAAACGGAGCAGCTTTGAATAACAAATGAGCCCTATTTTCACTTGAGCTTATCGCACAGTCATAGACAGCCTTGCGCGGCACATAATTTGTCCATGCAAAGTCTCCACTTGTTCGCAATCATTATCATCAGACTGTATCATCAGGGACAGTTTCGAGCCGTCCTGTAGAAATCCATAGGTTGCAGACATTCAAAAGAGGAAGGAGACATAGAATTTAATTAAAATGAACCAATCCACTGCTTCAACACACAAATGTACTTCTATTGACTAGGAGTTTACTGGTACGGTTCGTAACAACAAAAGTAAACATAAAATTGACCTTTTTTTAAACCGTGGCTTACTCAACAAATTGCCCTTGCTTTAGCTACTGTAAATTGAAATGTAATTAAAAAATATAGGCATAAAAATCTACCTCAGCTTAGACTTACTGTATTACAATACTAGAAGTACTACATAAGGCTTAAATTAATTAAATTTAATAAACTACATTGTTGTATATTCATATATTAATTTGCACAGTGGCTGTCATAACTTGAACATAACTACTTAAGACGTCACTAGCAAGTCTAATTTTTCTACTTTAGCAAACTAACAAGCGTAGATACTGATGGCTAGCCTTTCCACGGTTGAAACACAGATTGAGTAATTACGTAAAACGCATTTATACAGTCATCTGTTTGAATTTTCTTATCGAAAGTAACAATATATAAAACTAGAAGCTTCCAATGAAGCTCCACTCGAAACCTTTGAACACTCTGAAACTGATTCCAAAGGTATAGTTTCTCTGTGCCTTTCACGTGACGTCACACTCTTTAGGGCTTTTCACACGTGAAATTGTAAACCCAGGTTATCCTAAACCCTGGATAAACGGAATCCTGGGTTATGTGTAATCATGTTTCACACTGCTTATATTAAACCTGGGGTTAGCGGTTAATCCTGGTTATTCGTTAACAGATGTTTACGTTCTAATTTGCATATTTGTGGTATTACTGTACCTGATTGGACGTACGGCAAGGTGCAGGCAAACCTGCCACTTCCAGTTATGCTACCAGTTTTAAAAAAAAGTTGCCGCATAGGTCTTTAGCCGTTTTTAGCCTCATGAGATGCACAAAGAAACAAAGACAAAATAACAAATCAAATTCGACGGCACAGTCAGAAATAACCGAGTGTTTAAAGAACTGACTGAGAAATTAACTGAGCTCTTACATAATTGTAAAAACAAAACAGTCTCCTCATCACTCCAGTTCACATGCTTTCCGTCTTTTGGCATTTCTGTCTTTTGAAGTTCTTGACGATAACGTTAACTTACTTCTCACCGGCTGCTGTTTACAGCACGCGCATTTCCTGTTAGCGACTTGACGTAATGCTCGCTGATTTCTGATTGGAAAGATATTTGCGTTATCTCACAAAACGTAGCGTAAAAAAACGTTGCGTTCTTTGGCGTAACCAGTTGAGCTCAGATCCTCCTTGTGAACAGGCCATTAAACCTCTACTATTGACCTAAGGTTTTACCACTGAGTCATCATAATACTCCCCTTTCATGGTGCTGTTGTACCGAAGCAGTTTCTGTATGGCCCTGCTTTAGGCTTCATCATTAAAGCATGTGTGCGTACGGGTGTTAAGGATGTGGCCTACATACCCCTGCGAGAATACCAAGTGTGCCCAAAACACTGGAGTCTTTGAGGACCCGCAGGGACTGCCGGGCAGGGGACGTCGCTCAGCCATAATGCGAGCAAGCAGAAGTGATGACAGAAGCCCGTTCTCATCACAGATGCCACAAAAAAGGCCGCGCCGTGAATACACTGAGGGGAATCGCTCACGGCCAGCCGCAGAGACCCCACTTACACTGGTAACTGGTGAATGGTTGAACATCCCGCAGCCCTTTCCCCCAGCCCTCATTTCCATCGGCTTTTATAATTATCAAAGAACCAGCTTATGAAAAATGACTACAAAGCACAGAATATCTGTGTTTGTGTGTGTGTGTATTAAATGGGAACAACTGTCCGTGTCTCATCCACTCCTCTGGCTGTTTCTTCTGTTGTTTTTAGACTATGTGAAGGAATAAAAAGAGGCTAATTGCTTGTACAGAGCCCAGGAAGGGACAAGGGATATCTAAATATCAATAGATATTTACTTTGTTTCAAAATGCATTTCTTTTCTATCCCTTAAAGTCGAATGGAGATTGTGTTAGCCGTCATATGCTAACATATATTAGCTAGTGCCTTTCCCTAATGGCCGCCATCAACCAACAGAAAGAAACTCATACATGTCTGAAAGAGTACATTACATTTTTAATCCTGTAATATTTCTGGAATCCGAATTTTTACTCGTTATTAATCGATTCTCATTTTTATGGAATGATATTGATTCCTAAATCTCAAGAATCGATTAGTCTGGCCTGTTTTCTTCAGTTTCAGCACTAAGCAAACATGACTAAACATCCGAAGGTAAGCTAATAGAATAAGTACAAGTTATGTATCTTATGTAATCTTTATTTGTGTTCTGAAGATAAACGAAGGCCTCATGTGTTTTGGAAGTAAGTAATTAATGACAGAATTTTCATTCGGGGGTGAACTATACCTTTAAGATGAAAAGATCATAAGAAGCAACTGTGTTTTATGGCTCCTGTGTGTTTACTACACTGAGCTTAAATATGACTGTTAACCTTCGAAACATCTTCTTGTGTAAAAAATGAATTCTGCACGGCGTTGGGTTTTGGAATAGTCCATTTAAATAGCTGTATATGTAAACAATAGGCGTCTTCATTTAGATAGCTCAGTAAACATGTTATTCTGTACCACTGCATGTTTGTTACACCATAGTAGGTGTGTGTGTGTGTGTGTGTGGAGTCTGATATTCTGGGAACGGAGGGGTCGTGTTGTTGACCCACCTGCTCCCATCTCTCTTCAGCTGGATCTTGTCGCATTTCAGCAGCTGCAGCCGCTCACAAAGCACGTCTTTGTAATCCGTCCTGGGTGGACACAAGGAGCAGAGGAAACACAGAGAGGCAGAAACGGCTCGTCTTGCCTCCTTCACTGATTTTACACTGACTGTCCTTCATGCTACTAGATGAACACATACCTTCATGCAGACACACACACACACCTGTTACACGAGCTTCATGCGGAGGGCAAAACTAACGGACACGTCCGAACAAAAGACGAGTGCGGCCCATAATTTAACATGCAGATGACAAATATTCAAACCTGTGTTCCTCCAGCAGCATGCAAAGCACGTTTGCAAATGTGACCAAGGCAGAAGTAGCTGAGCAGCCGCTTTGCTGCACTTTAGTCAAATTTTCGAAATGTGGTAAGAGCGTGTGCTACAGTATGTGTGTCGACTTCCAGACCTCGACCTTCATAGACTGTAACGACCTGTGAGTGTGTGTGTGGGTCAGGTTATACGTGACCACACTCTATGCTACTGACACACATACAATAAAAGTACCTTGTTATGAATTGCCAATACATGTTTAGCAAATCGCAATCAAAATAGCATACAAAATACTGTAGTGAGGAATGAATGAATTGTCAGTAAATAAGCACGCCATTTTGAGAAATGAAGGTGAATGAAAAGAAAAACTCTTGGAAACTAGGCACATACTTCTCTCGTGTTGTGGTTGTTGCAATAACAAAGCTAGTTCTCAGTGGCCTGGACGTATTCACCTCAGAGAAGAAAGCACATGTGTGTTTTTCAGGTTGTCTAGGCATTGTTTTTCGATGAATCATACTTATACAAGTGCATCAGTTTGAGAGATTTTGCTGAACTGCTCCTCTCGCACTCTCATGACCACAGCAGACCAGGCAGGATTTTGGCTAAATGGATTCAATTTCAGATTGTCATTTTAAGCACATGTGACCCTGGACCGCAAAACCATTCATAAGGGTCATTTGATTCATACATCATCCAAATAAGCTTTCCAATGAGTTTGTTAGGATGCTATTTGGCTGAGATTCAACCGTTTGAAAATCTGGAATCTGAGGGTGCCGAAAAATCGAAATATTGCGAAAATCACTTTTAAAGTCCAAATTAAGTTCTTAGCAATGCACATTACAATTCGAAAATTAGGTTTTGATATATTTATGGTAGGAAATTTACAAAATACACTTAATTTAACATGATCTTTACTTAATATCCCCAGATAGCACACGTATGTCTGCATGATCTCTTGATCTGGAAAGCATCTTGTGTCTACAAACGTCTTTCAGATGTACACTCTAAATCATAAACATCTTAAAGACATCTAATACAGAGACATCTAAAAGGAGACGCCCAATAGACGTATTGCAGATGAGCAAACAACCTAAATAATACGTCTTGCAGATGTAAATGCAGACGTCAAATAGACGTCTCCTAGATGTATGTGTGCTATCAGGGGTACCTTTACTGCAATTTACACCAACTGCTGCCCTCACCTGCTTTCTGAATGCTTACAAATATGACTTTCTGACTCAGAAATTGGACATCTCAATGTGGCCTCTCAAGTCATGAACTAATTTTGATACCTGAGTTGGGTGGGCCACAAACTTGGCAGAAAAACATGGCCAGTTGTGTAAATTTGATTTGTTTTTCCAAAGACATCTACGTGGCTTTCTCCTGCCGTAACAGTCGTGCATATTTACGTATATAAATAACCATTTAATGCATAACTGTATGTATCGAGCGCAGCGTAAATAGCATTTATTTGCCCGAAATGTGGAAATCGTCATGCTTTAGTTCCGCATTAGTTCAACGAGGGCTTCTGCAATAATTCACAGTGCATATATTCACATGCGCAGAAGCTATAGCAACTAACTAATGTCTTGTGATTATTTAAAAAGTAATATAATCACACCATCAAATATACTATAGTTAGTATGCAGTTTTTATTACAAATACATGGTAACACTTTAGTGTATTCTCTCAACTAGTCAAATCGCTTAACTAGTTGCTTATTAGCATGCCTATTATTAATATTTTATTACTTTTAAAGCACATATTCTGCACGACCATATTCTACATTCATAATCCTACCCAAAACCAAAAATGCAGACATTTTAAAGCCTGAAATGATATTGAAGATGACGTGGATGAATCAGAAAATGTGTTACTGGCAGCTCACAGGAAATGTCCAGGAAGTGACATCTCTCCCACACGTGTCAGCTGGACTGGGACTGGGCCAATCACACACACATATACATATATACACACTGCTCACTAAACGTTAGGGATATTTGACTTTTGGGTGAAATAAAAAGTTCAGGATACAGAAGCATGCAATGGTAATTTCTTCATCTCAAACTATTTATTGAAACAAAACCTAGCAACAGTGGAGGCTATACCACAACAAAAGTCATTGAGGTTCTGGGGTGTAGGGTTACAACCCTCAACACAAGTTCTTAGCATCATGTTTTTGAAAACATAAGCTGTTCTTGCAGCTCGCTGCTCTAAATTATGACGATTGGTGATGTTTTATATGTTAATCATATTAATTAGGAGTCGTTTACAAGGCATAGAGCTGAAACCAATAATTGTGACCTGAGGACATTAAACATACGATTGCAACAATATATGGTTTGTGTTTTAAAAGTCATCTCCAGGTAATAAATATCACACATGAACAATGCAGTGCTAATTGACATAACATTTATTGCATTATAGACACTATTTTGCCTTATTACGTGATAAAATATGTTTGTATTAGGCTACATAAACAAATTGGTCATAATTATTGGTTATTGTCCAGTAATGTATTACACATAAGATAAATGTTTACCAGTCAAAAGATTTGAACAGACTGTTAATGTTTTTGGCTGTTTTGTTTTTATTAAATAAGTCTCTATTGTTCATCAAGCCAAGAAACATTATTACTATTTAAACAACTATTTTCTATTTCTATTCTATTTATTGTGATCTCCATTCTACATTTTAGCATCATTCATACGGTCCTTCAGAAACGATTCTGAGATGTTTAAAAACATTTATTTAAAGCATCCTTGCTAAATAAAAATGTAGGCTATAAAATGGAAGCCCTTTTGATTAAAAATAGAAAAAAAGGTTATTTCTACTTTTTATCTTACAATTGAGACTTTTTTTCTCAGAATTGCACGATACAATCTCGCAATTCAGACTTATTATATTGAGTGATATAAAGTCACAATTATGACTTTTTTCTCAGAATTGTGAGATTACTGTATAAAGTCCAATTTTTGAGGTGAAAAAAAGACTATGTTCGCAGAATTGCAAGTTTATATCTTGCAATTCTCACAATTTTATATAAATTGCAAGAAAATAAGTCAGAACTGCAAGTTTGTATCATGCAATTCTGATAAAATTGTGACATAAAAAAATCACAACAACCTTTTAATTTTTTAATCAGTTGCGGAAAAAATCTGTGTGATCCGAAAGTTTGTAACCAGGCTGTTTTGGTCACCATTGACTTTTTTCACCTACTATGGAAGTCAGTAGTGAACCAAACAGCCTGGTTAAAAATTCCTTGAAGCTGATCCACTGATGTCACATGGACTGGTATATTTACTGTGTTTTTGTATCTGGGATAATTTCATGTGTTACTGTCTATGGAATGACAATTTCATCAAAAATATCTTAATTTGTGTTCTGAAGAAGAACGAAGGTGACCTAAACGTGTGTATTTTCTTCCATATAAGGGGAAAAACACCATTTATGATTCGGTATGAGTCAACAGGTAAATGCTTTGAATACTTGAGACACGCTGTGACACACACGCACACATTTCATGGCTTTTGGCAGGTAAAGATTTGCATCCGGCGAGAGTGACTTCAAAATAGTGAAGTAAGAGAGAGCATTACGCCGTTTGAACTAACTGACAAATTGAACTATTCCTGATGCAGACACACACACAGAAGAGGAACAAACAACATATGTTAATTCAAGTAGGAAGTGTGTTTAGGACCAAAGTGGTCTAACTATACGCAAGGAGCGGTGCACATTATAGAAGCTGTTTGATCACATTTAGATGAAACCATACTGTCCTTTAACGTCATTATTGACTAGGATTGTGTCATCTTTGAACAGTATGGCTCTTTAAATTTAAGACATTTAACAAAAAAGTTTAAAAATATGTTTTGATGAGATTAAGATGAAAAGGGAAGAAGTCTTATAACAACTGGATCTGGCAAAATAGCATAGACAACTCTCTCACGCCAAATTCACACCAATTGCTCGCCATCATTTTCACACCACAGACACTGAACAATCTAGAAAGCTTAGTCTCAACTGAATTATACATGCAGACACTCTTAGGAGGAGTTTTGAAGTGCTAATTAGTCATTCGAATAGCTTAAAATGTTACTTTTCAATATGAAAAATAGCTGGCTACACCCGTAGTATATTGACCCCAAGTGCACAGCCAACGCAATGGCATAGAGATGACTCTGTGAAAGTCCTCAAGTGGCCACTAGACTTATACCCAGTCCAACTTTTCTGGAGCGACCTGAAAAAGATACGCTTGAGACCTGCAGAAAAGGTAAAGACTTCTGGTAAAGACTTTAATTGCCCAAGAATGCTTCAACTAACAGTTTTTTTCTTTCTATCTAATAAATTTGTGTGTTGTTTTAGCATAAGGCTGCTGATAAGGCTGTTGGTGGGTTTGCGATGGAACAAGACTAGCCTGTGGAAAACCGAGGAGTCCCTAGTGATGCTGTGTTTGTGCAGAGACATCCCGTTTCCCGTAAAAAGCGCAGGGGTGGATCGCATTGCTCGGAAACAAACGTCCCATGCAAATTAAATTCAACATGAAAATTAGGAAGTTGATTTATGAGAATATGGGATCAAAAAGACAGACGAGTTGGAAGACGGAGGATGCCACAACTTTTATCCGGACCATATGGAGTAGGAAGGGTGGGGGGGTGATAATATGTGTCCTTAGCTGTCCCATTGAAGAACTCGAACGCAGAATTTACTACGCTCTTTTAAGCACTCGACGTGTCACAGTCGGAAAATAGAGCGGAGGCCAAACATCTTTCACATAGCGGAAAAGCAAATGAAAACTGACGACTGTATGTCAACGCATTGCGCAACCGCTTCATTAGTAAAGAAGGAGAACTTGCCTTGCAGATATACCCAAAATCTTTCTGTCGAATATCAGTTATTGATCTGAATAATCTGACCTGTGGCTGAGCGTGATCCCTTCAGTGTGAGCTTGAACATACAAACACATACAACCAATAAAATCTGGAAGTAGTTGAACTCTCTTCCACACAGCGCTGAAAAATGGCTTCAAGCCAGTTCACTTGGAGCCGTTCACACTAATTGTTTCCTTCAGTCTGAATCCTCGAACCCCTCCCGCTCTTCTCAACATCTCCCACTAATATGTTTAAACAAAGCCTCTAATTAGAACAGTAAACCTTTCATTAAGACGAATGAGTGCAGGTTAGTGCGAGGTCAGAAGCACATCAGAGGTCAGGTGAACAACCGCTTTCATGCATGTACTGTACTGGACTATATGCAACAGTAGGTTGAATGCAATGTAAAAAAAAAAAAAAGTCATATGACAACAGCATAAAGCACAGAGCACCTCCTCCACCATGTTACAGTCAAATAAAACGGTAGTCATGCCAACTGCTAGTGTAAACAGAAACTCACAACACTTGCCCCGCCTCCGAGTTCTTCTGAACGGCACTTTAAAAATGCGGTACTCACGCGCAAAGCTCTGCAAAAGATAAGAGACGCGAGCGTAACGGTTACGGAAAAATAGTGCATTGGTATGGAATAACGTGTTTTGTGCAACACAGTCTCACGACCAATTCGTACGAGGAGCAAAATTTGTGCCAATTCGTACTAATTCGTATGACCTCACTCATACGATTTCATACGATTTGTCTAAAACCACGTGATGGGTAGAGGTTTAGGGGCGGGGTTTAGGTCATTTGTACAAATTCATACGAATTAGCATGTCGTAAAATACGTACGATTTAGAATAAATCGAGTGAGGTCATACAAATTCGTACGAATTAGCCACCTTGTAAAATATGTACGAATTGCCGTGAAATCAGGTTGGTTTTGTGTGAACGGCCTTTAAAGCCCTGTTCACACCAAGCACGATAAAGATAACGATTGACTAAAAATCGTTCTCGATATTAAAGAATAGCAGCATCCACATCACACCTAATAACGATAAAGGCACAGAAAAATGATATCGTTGGAATCACTTCCAGAACGATAGAAACATTGACAGCCAATCAGAATCCATCCTGTTCTCACGAGCTGGAGAATTTAAAGAGGCAGACGCGCTTGAGTTTAGAATAAACAAACGATATTTTTCGCTGGTGTGGACGCAAATATAGTTATAGTTAGCGTGTTTTGTATAAACAGGCCTGAAGACCTTCGTCACACAAATTAAGATATTTCAGAGAGCTCTATGATGTCATACAGAAACATATGCGTATGCAATGTATGTACATAGATACATTATTTACATTGTTTACATACATTTCAAGAGTCATTTACGTATGGGATGCTCTCCAAAATGGTGCGATAGGGAGACGTGGAGGAGGCGAATATTGAATAAAGTCATTATTTATGTTTTCTTTGTGCACAAAATATATTTTCGTTGCTTCGGAAAATTACAGTTGAACACCTGATGGCACATGGACTTGATTGACAGGTGATCTGACCAATCATAGCAGCAAATCTGCAATTCTGTCTGACAAACAAACAAAATAGATTAACGTGGGTGTACTTACATTTGAAAAATTGTGTGTATTTATCTCTTAGATAACTTCTGATGTTCGTTCATGTTTATTATTTCGTACTTTAACTAGTAAAGAGAAAGAGACGATCGGTTCACGCGCCTCTTGAACTGAAGAGCTAGAGTGATCAAACATGACACATTAAAGAGCCACAAAATGGCATTTGTTTGAATTCCTCAATAAACGACAGAACATTAAAGCTGAGATTTTGTTTTATACCAGAAGTAACCAACTCTGTCTTGTCTGTCGGCGTGTTGTCAGAGTCTTCTTTGCTCTGCGATGCATTTAGCTGAACCCCCTGGTCACTGTATGTTTTCAATTAATGGGCAAAAGCGAACATTAAGACAGTCATAGGGACCATACACCATTCTTTTTTTGTGTGTCAAAAAGACAAAGTGCTCAGAAATGGTTTTCCTCCACCATGTTGCTGTTAAATAAAAAAGTTGCCAACTTGCTACCATAAACAAAAGCTTGCAATGCTTGCCCCACCTCCAGAGTCTTCTGATTGGTCCGCTGTTCTGAAACTGACACAGCGTATTAAAAATGCGGCAGTAATCTAATGAGTTTACATATAAAACAATGGTAAAGTAGTGCATTGGGATGGAAAAACGTGTTGATATGTTTAATTTTGTGGTTAATATTTGTTTAATCTCTGCAAAAAGCTCTATAGTGCGCAACTACAGTAACATAACTTTAAGAAAAAAGTAAGTGCAAGATAAGTACTTCCATCCATTGACTGAAAGTGGTTTTGATTGTCGGGGTCTGACAGGAACTGGTCAGGACAAAGACATATAGATGGCAGACACAAAACCAAGACTGTCCCCTGAGAAATGAAACCCTTCTGTCTCACTGGGACACGGTGAGTTCATGCACGCCTCTTTTCCTCATCTGTTACTTTTTCCTCATATTAAAAAAATAAAGCAGAACTATTCCCCACAATACAGAGCGCTGTGACGGCTGGATTCATTGTTGTCTCATGTGTAACCTCTGTTGACACTCTTACTCTCAGACGCTTTCAAACCAGTTCCAGCGCTTGTCATCAAGTGAAACCAGCTGCGGCCAGTGTTTCCTTTCATTTCCAAGACACCGAGAGCTGAGGCTGAATGTTCTTTCTATGTTTTTTTTTCTGCTGTGTTTGAATATAAATATGTGTGAACATGAATTGACTTTACAAGCACACTGCTCATGCTGCAGAAATACTTCTACTTTTTTGGTTGCACTCTGTAATAACGGATCAGTTATACTAATGGGATAATGTAAAGCATATGTGATGGTAATTATTTTACTGTTTATGTTGATGAAACTTAGTGTGATGAGTCTTCAAAAGATTCATTTTATATAAATAGTTCAAGTTTGCAAGTTTTAAGGAAGGTTTATAAATGAAACGAACGAACAACAAGTAGACATTTTTGTTAAAAAGCAGCTAATGAGGTGACTGTACTGCATTGTCATGGTAAGATAAAAGAGGAACTCGCATTGTCTTTTGCTTTTATCCAGTGCATAATACAGAATGTGGATGAACATCTGAGCTGCATTTCTCAAAAGCGTAAGCTTTAGCATAATCTTAAAATAAATTGATCATAGAGACCATTGGTGGCAATGGCTCAACGATCTACTTAGGGTTACTTTTCGTTTTGGGAAACGCAGCCTTAGTCTTCAGTCAGCACTTTTTTATAGATAGACTAATTTTAGTTTAGTTTTTTTTTTAATCCATTCAGCCGATCTCTGGGTCTAACGGTAGCACTTTTAGCATAGCTTAGCATAGATCATTGAATCTGATTAGACCGTTAGCATCTTTCTCAAAAATATTACAAAAGTCTTTCGATAATTTCCCATTAAAGCTTGACTCTTCTGTAGTTACATCATGTACTAAGACTGACAGAAAAAAAAAGTTGTAAAAGTTGTGATCTTCAAGGCAGATATGGGTAGGAACTAAATACTCTCATTCCAGCGTAATAGGCTAATCAAGGAACTTACCGTACCGTGGTTGCAGCTGGTGCAACGATATTACACAGGGCCTGAAAACAGTCTCCAGCATTTTCAGGCGATGCGCATTATCAAACTTTGGTCATTTTTGAGTGAGATGCTAACGGTCTAATCAGATTCAGTGATCTATGCTAAGCTAAGCTAAAAGTGCTACCGTTAGAACCAGAGATCGGCTGAATGGATTCAAAAATGATAATTGTTTAATTCTAGGGGATATGGAAAATTAGCCTATATTAGAAAAAAAAAATTGGAGTATTCAGTTCATTCCATTAAGTTCTGGATTTTTGAAAATGTGTAACACTGCAAATAAAAACATCCTTTAAATGTAAGAATCGACTCTGAATCATTCGGTTTTTAAATGAGAGCCGTTTTTAAAATGAATCCTAAGCTTTTTTTTGTTGGCGTCAACATGAAACATTAGCATATTAGCATACCACTTATGGTAATGCTAAATGCTAATTCATTCTAGGTGCTGCTTTTAGTGCGGTAAAATAGCGGTTTCCCTAGTAACGATGTACACTAATCAGCACTGCGTAGACCTCAATCACACAGAACACGTTTTCTGCAGTTAGAGGCACGTTTTTAACCTGTTTCAGGTTGGCAGTGAGTTGAAAAAAAGCTGAACTTTGCGCGTAACATCATTCCCGTTTTTTTCCACGTAGAAACCTGTCGCGGGTTACACAGAGCTGTATTTTTCAAGGTTTTTGCTTATATGACAGTTTACTCAAAAGCCAAAGATTTTAGAGCACTTGCGCTATAATCCTGTGATTAGACTGACAGGATTCAGCTGTTTTGGTTGTTGCGTAGCAACATTAAAAAACCTGCAGTGCACCTTATGGTGGAACTGTGGTGTGCCAGGCATGATGAATCGACCAATCACAGCAGATTAGTGTCGCGCAAAAGAAAATGAATCACTGAAAAAATGATTTGGGTGTCATTGAAAAAAATAAGATAAAATAAATGCATATTATAAGAAAATTAATGATACTTGCATACATGTCAACTTGATATGGACTCCCAAAACCAAACAATCAATCCTTCATTACCCATAATTAATGCACTTTAATAACTAATGCTTTTCTTCTTCTGAAGATTTTAAATAATTAAAATTATTGTGCATTGTATATTATATCAATATTGTGTGGTAAAAACGCTTGTTACTTTGAATAAAATTATCAACAAAATGATTAAATACAAATAAATACAGAAAGTTTTTAAATAATGCAAAATTTATACCATATTGTACATTATTGATTTTCTTATTTGAAAAAAAGAAGCGATATAAAATTCAAGCAAACACCAAAAAAAAAAAAAAAAAACCCACTTACCTCACTGAGCAATCTCCAATTAATGTTAGCAAAAGAATAAATCCCAGCGTCTCGTTCTGCTCCGATATTCGAACACTCTCAGAGCAAACTCAGATGTCTGACAAGCGAGGCATTGTCTTTTCATGAGAAAGATGTTTGATAAAATCATTTGCAATACACTGATTCAGCCTCCGCTATTATCTGCGTATGTCTCTCATAATACACTTAGCATTAAGCTACAAGTGTGCGTTTCATTACGTCAAACAATGAAACTTTCTTTAGGAAAGCCTGAGTTATTATGGGTAACCTCATTCCTTTAGAAGAGTATTGCAATGTATGCACTATTTGTTTCTGTTACTTTTAAAAGTAATCCATTACAATATTGTGTTTCTCCCTAAAAAGTACTTACTTTTTCATGTTAAATTACTTATCTATGGTTACTTTTTATATCTGGACAGGACTTGCTGGTTACTTGTACTCTTTTAGAAATGTAAAAGCCCTTTTACATTTCTAAAATGTTTTTATTTTATGCACACCATAAAAAAAAGTGCATGACGAATATGACGCAGGAGAAGAAAGTTCAAAGCTATTCAGAGATGCACAAACACAAATGTGTCATTTTTCCTTAGTATGGTTGAACTGGGTCCAGTGGTTTAAATAAATGATATTTGTCTTATTTAACATTTATGGCAGGTCTCTATAATATTCAGAGTTATATATGAGGAATATAGGATCTGTTTTGTGCAGGTGAGATGAGTAAATACTTTTTTTTTTATGCAAACATTAAACAGACACAAAAAGTACGGGAAAAACACTAAAAAGAAGGCAAAACATCACATCATGTGCAAAGATAAATACATACAGATGAATAAAAAAGGGAATGCGTATTAGTTTTATGAACCTATACATTCATAGCCTGGTTTTGAGAAATTTGCTAAATATGTCCGTTTAATAATAAGAACTCTTTTCAAAAGTTTATAAACAATGAAAGTGGCCCTGAATTCACCCTGAAGAAGTTGCCTGAGTGAGACTTATCCGATGACCTTGTTTTGTGAAGTGATCTGAACCAATCGGAGGCGATCACTTCTGAAGGGTCCACCAACGAGAGTCCGCGGGAGGAGCGGCTCTTCCTCAAAGCCTGGCTGACCGTCGTGCGCTCCGTCACTGCACCTCTGTGCTCCTGGATGATCTGAAACTGAAACTGCGCTCATCATGACGGAGGAGCAGGATAAGACCGGCGCGGAGCCGCCCTGCAGTCCCGCCGGCTCGTCCAGCTCCATGTCCCAGGAGGAGTCCGACTCGGACGCGCCGGCATCCCCAGGCAGCCACGCGTCGCTCATGATCACGAAGCTGGAGCGCGAGGACGAGCGCTTCCCGGCGTGCATCAGGGACGCGGTGTCCCAGGTGCTGAAGGGCTACGACTGGTCCCTGGTGCCCATGCCGGCGCGGGGCAGCGGCGCGATCAAGAACAAGCCGCACGTCAAGAGACCCATGAACGCGTTCATGGTTTGGGCGCAAGCCGCGCGCAGGAAGCTGGCGGATCAGTACCCGCACCTACACAACGCCGAGCTCAGCAAGACCCTCGGAAAACTCTGGCGGTAAGAGAGAGACTCACTTGAACAACATTATACATGGCATTTGTCTTTTAGACGTAAAATCACTCAAAAGAAATAAACATAAACGTGTAGTTTATAATGACACATTTAATTATCAATTTACTACATGCTACTTTAGGGTTACTTGTATGTGATTATGCATAATTTGCTGTGGTTATTATAATATTGCATGTAAACAGTGCTACCAAATATTCTGCAATTATACTGAGTTCTATGAGAAAATGAATAATTTCCAAGTGATAATACAATTAAATATTTACATGTTTGAATGCAATATTAAGTTCAAATGCGAAAGTGCCATCTGAATGTGATTATTTTTCTCAGGCTCAGTTGTTTATGATTAATTAATTTACTTTAATGGAAATGAAAATAACATTAACTTACTTAAATGTTATCAATTTTTAAGCAAATGTTCAAACAGCACTACTATACTTTCTGTAAATTGTTCAGTATCGTCGAATTTGCTGATATTTTGTGTGCAAATACTATATTATTACTGTCACGTTCCCCCTGTCTCCTCTGTAGTATTTTTGCCTCTTTCCTAAATTAAAAAGTAGAAAGGCCAAAAAAATCTGACTGAATGCGATGCTCGCTCAACAGGCTGCTGACGGAGAGTGAAAAGAGACCGTTTGTGGAGGAAGCCGAAAGACTGAGAGTTCAGCACAAGAAAGATCACCCAGATTACAAATACCAGCCGAGGCGACGGAAGAGCGTGAAGCCCGGTCAGAGCGAGGCTGACGCCGCAGCCGATCTCACCCAACACATGTATAAAGCCGAACCTGGGATGGGCCGCCTGGGGGGTCCATCGGATCACATCACCGATCATACAGGTGAGATACACACTCCATATGGGATGCATGCAAATATGCACTTGCTATATGACCAGAGTTTGTATTTATGCATACTTTGTTGTTATTGTAATAGTGATTAACAAGAATACTTTAAAATAAAGTCAAAGTGTTATCAAATTGTCCGTAGTTTTCTGTAATTGTGTTACTTTTTATAGCCAGCTGTTTTTATTATTTTCAAAATGTAGTTAAATATTTGAACAGTTAATTATATTTAATCTGGGAAAACGTTTATGCATAATATTCATCAATATATTTGTGTAATTCAGTCATATGTGACTGTTTAAGTCATTGGGGTATATATTTCATCAATATTTATTCTTTCTGTGAAATATTCAGTATATTTTAGTCTAAAATATTAGATTTTATTATTTATTAAATATTAGATTTTAGCATATTTTTGTGTAACTTAAGTCACTGAGGTATATTTGTAGCAATAGGCAAAAATTAATTGTATGGGTCAATATGGACTACATTTGCACAATTTTAAAGGCGATTTTCTCAATATTTCTTATTTTGTTCTCACCCTCAAGATTCCATTTCTTTTTTAGATATTTCTATCTAAGCCAAATATTGTCATAGTTATATTCCCACATCAAAGGAAAGCTTATTTATTCAGCTTTCAGATTATGTATAAATCTCCATTTTTTTAAAAAATGTGGTCCAGGGTCACATATTGACTGCATTTAATGGGCAAATATCTCCTCTTTTCTATATCTGTTTCCTTTCTTATCAAATAAATATTATATATATAATTGTAAAATCTGATGATTATAGTAGTTAATCTTGATCGATGGTCAGACTCTGTGATTCCAGCATCATTTAACTCTTTACTATCATCCTCAGGCCAGCCTCATGGACCCCCGACACCCCCTACGACGCCCAAAACGGACCTCCATCACGGAGGAAAGCCAGACCCCAAGCACGAAGGCCGACGCCTGCTAGACAGCGCGCGACAGAACATCGACTTCAGCAACGTGGACATCTCGGAGCTCAGCACGGACGTCATCAGTAACATGGAGGCCTTCGACGTGCACGAGTTCGACCAGTACCTTCCCCCGAGCGGCCACGCCGGAGCCGCTCCGGACGGGCCGAGCGCCGGCTCCTACGCCTCACCCTACAGCAGCGGGGCCTCCTGGAGCCGCAAGGGGCCCGTGGCGTCCTCGCCGGCGGGCACGAGCGAAGCCAGCCAGCACAGAGCGCACATTAAAACGGAGCAGTTGAGCCCGAGCCACTACAGCGAGCACTCGCCCGAGTATGGCGTTTACAGCGCTCACGGGTCCTCGGCCGCCTCCGCCTCCTTCGCCAGCTCTCAGTGTGACTATACAGACCTCCAGAGCTCCGGCTACTACAGCCCGTACCCAGGCTACCCGTCCAGCCTCTACCAGTACCCCTACTTCCATTCCTCGCGGCGGCCATACGGGAGCAACATCCTCAACGGCTTGTCCATCCCGCCCGCCCACAGTCCTTCGGCCAGCTGGGATCAGCCCGTGTACACCACGTTATCCCGGCCGTAGGCCCGCCGCGTCCCATACTACAGTGAAGGACGGTCACCGTGATTTCGACAAGTAAGACATGTTCCTGGATGCTTGGGAATCGAAAATCAATTCAAGAAGTGGATACTTAAAGCTACAGTTCATAAGTTTTGGCGCTCTTGCGGTTAATAAACAGAACTGCGTGTGTCTTGCTGAAGAACAATTCAGCTGGAACTACTTCTTTTTGTTTATGTCTGAATACACAGGTACTGGGCTCTTACTCAGCGGTACCTACCTGAACTAGTCTAAATAGTCCCAATATAAACAGTTATGATAGGTGTACCTTAGCGATTCAGGAAAAGCCAAAAACACGTTTGGAAGATTGACTCTTTTTAAAAAAATTGGGAAAAACAAAAAAGGTACGGACTGCAACTTCAAGGTCAAGAATCAAATATTTGTCGTAAACGTTTCTAATTATCAATTCCTGTGTGCACATTGTTTTTTTTAGTTTGCGAAAAGTTGTCTTTGAATCATTGATTCAAGAGATTTGTTCAGAAATACTGGCGAATAGCCATGAATCATTCCATAAAAAAATTCCATGAGGTTTTTTTTTCAAAATTGTGAGAGAACCACAACCTCCATTTAAAAAAAAAACAAAACTCTTAATTTATCCAGAATTGCGCAGCTCTATTTTTTTGCATACAAACAGCTCATTAATTGAGTCTGATGGTATTCGGCAGCAATTGAATGTTTTGCAAAAAGAATATGTTTGATATGTAAATGTTACATAAACTGGGAATCGATAAGAATCTGAATTGGAATTGATCAAATTTAAACCATACCAACCCTGTTCACGAATCAACATCTTTTGTTGACCCTGGATCAACAATCTTGTCCTAACTTTAGCCCTACCCCTAAAGCTAACCCTACCCATAATTTATCCCAAAAATATCAAGACATTTCCTATAAACTTATCCCTGAATTCTGGCTGGTTGCTGGGAATGTTGTTCCAGGATCAACAAGGACGTTTTGTAGTCTGTGAAATCACGTTCACCAATGAAGGACAGTGCTAGCTGAAGGGGTTTGCGCTAGCTAACTGAGCAATGAGTGCCTGCTGATTTTTCGGTTATTGCTAAACTCAATGAATTTGACGAGCCAGTAGAAATCCTCTGTGAGGACTGCTGGACGCTCCAGGATCGGGACCAATCAATCTCTTCGCCTAAACCTATGTCTTTTTTAACCTGTTCACTGTTTCATATATATATTTATGTTGTGTTGTCATTTTGTATCATTTGTTTCTGTTTTACAGTACTTACACAAGCTGAAAGGGTGGAGGGCTGAAATGGTTTCGATAAACAGCCGTATCTTTTTGGATATTCATTTTGAAAGCATTCCTGTGGAGCGGGTGGGATGGGGGAGGGATCACGTTTCGTGTCACCAACTAACTAAAGACATTAATTGTTAGCAGTTGTTTTTTTTTTTATGTTATTTTACGTATGCATCTTTACAGTGAGCACTTTAACACGTCAAAGGCTCTTCATTTGCAGCAAGCTCTAATAATCGCATTTTTAACACCATCAGTCATTGAGGTCAAGTTTGTCGGCATTGAATTCAATCGGTTCCTTTAATTATACAGCAATCCGTTGAACCTTGTAATTAGGCTACCTTTTAGGCTGTGAAACGCAAAACAGTGTTTACTCTACATTGTTTTATTCTTGTGTATAATTTAAAAACGACTTGGCTGTGAATCTTCTCTTTTGTTAACAGGTTCATTCTTACAAAATGCTAATAGTAATTGCTGGCAATATTTGTGGAGAAAAATAAATTTATTTGAAAAACAATTGTCTAAGCCACTACTGTGCTTGTATTTCATAAAAAGCAATTGTGTTTTTCTTTCGGTAAAACAGTAGTTGATGAAAAACCACATTTCAGTTTAAGTTTGAATGAATTAATGATTGAGAGCAAATATGTACATTGCCACCAAAAGCTATTAAATCAATGTTAAACTTTGTGAAATAATGCGCCTCTGTTTGAAGCAGCTGCAGCAGTTTGTCTTCCTGAAGCAGCTGTCTTCTTCAAGATTTTATTGACAAATGCTTCTGTCGTTTTCCTACCATGTCTAATTGTAATAACATTTTTTGTAAGACCTAAACAATGTTTACCACAAGGACAAGTGGTTTGGAAAATGGTTAGATGATAAACAGCACTACAGGAATTTTGATTATTTTAGGGCGGTTCATTTCCAGGGACCGAATAGATACATGAGCTAACTTGTTTTCTTCTCATCTGGGAACGTAGCTCTAAAATGCAAATGAATGATCAACAAGCTACACAAAAATGATTGCGATTTTGAGAGAATTACATATGGGTGATTCTATAATAGCGGTAATATGCTATAATTGAGTCATTATTTTTATTATTTTAATGAATTTATTATTATTCTTTACTAATTGTTGTGAATTACAAGATGTTACAGTCCATAACAATATAATAATTTATTTAAAAAAGTGTCTTAAATAGCTAAAAATCATGATTTCTTGTCTGAATTAGTGTATTGTGTATCATGTATCAGTGTGCAATCAAAATATTTTATAGTACTTTTCTTTTGGCAACATTAATTTATAAAACCTCTAAATATTTACTTAATTCTACAACATTAAATCATTGTTTTCTTAGAAAAGTGTCCCCAAATCTCGCGTCAACTCTGTTACCAAACCATATTTTGCCTTTAAACTGGTGGAATTATCTCTCAGAATTGTGGAAGTTACAGGAAATGATGTCACTTTCTCTCAGTGATAAGATCTGGAGCACTCTGTGCTCTCTTAAGAAAATATTTTAATCTAAAAACTTCTTACACCGAGATATTTTGTAGCATGTCAACTCTGTTACCACAATATCGAAATGAAAACAGAATTTATTACTGATTTAAAGCTCTTTTAATCATGTTTTCATAAGTGTCTTAGCATTAATGTCAGCAAGTGGAGTTTTTGGAAACAAATTCAATCCTGTTACGCTATTGTCAGCACTGTTACTCTACCTTAGTAACAGAGTTTGACTGTAACAGACACATTATAGAATCACCCGTATGTGTCGAAAATTGTGTTGACACAAAGAGGGAAGTCATATTCGTGCATCACAAATACATTTCATTTGTTGTCATACGTAGAGCTGGTCTGTCAGGACAGAAACTCTTTACATGGGAAAAGCATGCTGCTGAGCGACTGAAAGTGGAGGGCCGAGGAGCGTCCGGGGCCGTGCTCTGCTGGGTTGAATTTCAAAGCGAGCTCTGGCATTCATGCCAAGCAGTCCGGGGAGGAAGCACGGTGCCACCGCAAAGAACCGCTGAATTTTAATGATCTATTCTATTATGTGCTGGAGGGCTCTATTGTCTCTCTTTCTCCGGGAAGTAAGAAAAGAATTAATTGGACAGAAAATGGAGGGGCAGGAAAACTGACAGTCATTAGGAGGGATGTGAATGGATGATTACACGCACACGGCTGGATTTTTTTCCCCCCCGTACTGTACGCTTTAACAGGAATACAGGCCGATGACCAGTGTGGCAATTAGGAAAACTTCAGCTCATAATCGTGACAACAGCGATGATAATAATAAAACTGATAATTAATGAGCAGATGGGATGTGGGTGGCTTTAGGAAGACTTGTTTTTTTTTTTTTTCTCTGTTAAACTCTCGTTTCCTCTTGCGTCGGCCAGATAGTTTGAGGAGGAACTCTTAAGAGAGAGCAGGCGTGACTCAAGCGCAGGAAATAAAGGCACTTGGGTCTCGTTTCATCCTTTAGAAATCGTTACTTACTAACAGCTTCTGCACGGTGAAACGCAAGGGATGAATAACTACAAACACACACACGGCGTTTACGGAGCTATTCAGATGGGAGCAATCCATGATATACAGCCAAATAAAACGTTCAGGATCTTACATTTTGATTTCTTTTTTTATTTAGTCTCCATAATGTTTAATGAAAATAACACTACTGGACCATCTGGTGAAAACAATAAACACGAAACGTAAATCTATCCATCCAAAATCCAGATGCGGATTTTCTTTTCAATCGAACAGATTCGTAAAAACGTGTCTTTGCTTCACTTGAGTCCAAAAAACATCACAATAAACCACAAGTAATGCATACCACTCCAGTCCATCAGTTAACGTCTTAAGAAAACAAAAGTGTTGTCTTTGGCTAAAATATGCAAGTCCATAATCTATAATAACAGTGAACAAGTCCAGGCGAGAAATATACACAAGAAGTAGTGAAGTAATGCATGCATTATTATGGATTATGGATTTCGATTTTGGCCAAAAGTGTTGGGTCCCTTCCCTTATTTAAAAAATAAATAAATAAAAATGTTATTCCCTAAATTGCATAGACTAAATTTCCCCACCCACAAGTGGTCCCATACTAGTAAAACAGCTTAAAAAAGGATAATGAGATAGGAAATACGGTTTGTACTGTAGAAAAACCATGAGGTCTATGGAGAATGTCTATAAAACATGAAAAACGTGTGTGTGTTGTTTCAGGAGGAGAAGCCTGGTGGATTTGTTGAAAGCTTGAGGATTCTGGGAACTTAGGACTCATTTGCAAGGGAAATGAAATAGACATCAACTTTCTCTCTATGGTGCCACTTTTCAGTGTTTCTGCTTTGAATTATTGCCTAAAAAGAAACAACAGAGAAAAGTAGGTGTACAAGTCTCGCTAAAAATTTGACAATAACTAATATTGTCATGGAAAAACTGTTTAGGCTTACATTCTTCCTGATCACAACTTCGTTCTGCGTAGAATTTATTTCTAAATCGGGAAGTGTGTTCAGGTATGCATCCATTGTTCAGACCTCCATCGGCGTGTAGGACTATATTCGCTGCCCCTGGAATGCTGTGTGTGGGAGGAACATTTGCTGAGAGTTTTCATATTCTCACAGGACGGAGGTGGAGAAACAAAGAGAGAGAGCAGAAGTGAGAAAGTGAGAGAACGGGTTAGAAGTAAAAGCAGCCTCTCCTCTCTCTTGCTCTCACTCCAGTCGGTTTGGCACACAAACACACAGGAAGCATGAAGAATTATACGTGTGAGCCTTAGACACAATACATCAGGCATTTTAGAGATGAAACACCACCTCTCGGTACTTTGAGCTGAAGTTATACCTAAATGTTTAAGTAGACTTGATAAAAAAAGGTGTTTGTTACTTTAAAATTAGGACATATCTGATATTATTGCTCCTGTATTCATCTCAATGACTAATTGTGCTACAGAATTCTGCAATCGCCAATCTTTGCTCGCGGGCATTCATAGGTTGCATAATATGCAAATGACATGCATACCGAGCGTATATCTGATCAAATTTGTGTTGACTAAATACTTGGCTAGTAGAAGACCACTAAAGATAATTTTGCTTTTTTCAGAGACTACTGTAAAAACAGTTCTTTCAAAACATTAGACGCTCCGTCGATGGAAGCGTCAGCCAATCAGGATCGCTCTATGCAAATACAGTAGCCAGGCGGCAGCCAATCACGTGCTTCCTGTTCAAGAGCAGCAAACTTGGGCGATCACCCACCCACTAGTCAAATTTCATTGCTATGACCGTGGCGTCACTTCAGCCACGCCTTCCGTCAAGCGTTGACGCTGACGCCATAAATGTCCTACAGGAAGTGATCTCGGCAGGAAGGGGAACCAGCAAGTCTATCCAGTAGTCAGTCACAGCAAATACCGTTTACCAGACCCATGTCCACAACATCTTCTCACATAGGCATAGGCATGTGAGCCTGAACGATGGTCTGTAGCACAGATGCCGCTGTCAGCAGCTTTGGCCCAGGTATATTACGAGCAGGTCTAAACACTTCCTGCAGAGGCCCAATATCATCCTCGCCTCATGTCCTCATGTTGTGCCATCTTTCTCGTGAGGTGTTAGGGGACACAGCAGGCACTCCCTGGCTCCTGTAAGGTTTAATCTGTGTCTTAGCAAAGTAAATGCTTTAGTATGGCGGCATATCCATGCCATTAATCAGCGCGCGCGTTAAATCACATGCGCGAGAGGAAAACAGATTTGCACGCGA
>JAUCMS010000056.1:235764-250326 GCA_032357445.1 Enteromius radiatus
TTTTGCAGTGGCATATTTTTGATCGTTTCTTGGAAAGTTATGTTCAGTTTTATGAAGTTACGTTCATTCTTATTGGCACAAAAATAATCCCATACATAACCAGTAAATCAAAAATAACAAGGAAAATGTCTTCACTCCATCATTCTTTCTTAATACCTTTTTGAGCAGTCCTCCTTATATATCATATTAAGATGATCTTTCATCGCTCTAACCTTAAACTAGCATCAGCGCAAACAGAATTATCAAATAAAAGCATTATCTATTAGTTAGGGCAGGGTACCTTTTTAGTTCTCCATTTTTATGTTCAAATCATAGTCGCAATTGTCTATAAGCAGAAGTAGGCTATAACAAAAACCTGACCCTGCCGTGCACCTGTTTTGATAGCAGAAGTTAAAAAATAAAAATTTATAAAAAAAAAAAGTGTTTATACCAAAATAATCTCATTTTTAACAGAAAACAAGATATTTGCTTCATTTGGAATGTAGATATTTTGGCTAGAAAATTATGAAAAAAACTTTTTCTGAAGTGTCGGCAACTGCATAGCCTTTTATTGATGGACTGTGTCTGTGGGTGTTTTCTAGAGTTGATCATGGAGGAGAGTCCAGGATGAAAGCAGGACTGATGAAATGTATGTCTACACACACACACACACGCACAGCTGTAGTGATTGTTGTTGTGTTATTAATGTCTCTTTTCTTGTGTTCAGACGAGTGTCATCTCACACTGGATCCAAACACAGCACACACTAAACTCAGTCTGTCTGAGGAGAACAGAAGAGTGACAGGTGTGTCTCAGTCTCAGTCGTATCCTGATCATCCAGACAGATTTGAATGTGTGCCTCAGGTGTTGTGTGGAGAGAGTGTGTGTGGACGCTGTTACTGGGAGACTGAGTGGAGTAAAGATATTGTGTCTTTATCAGTGTCATATAAGAGCATCTGCAGGAAGGGAGAGGGTCAAGAGTGTGTGTTTGGACGTAATGATCAATCCTGGAGTTTGCGGTGCTCTCCTCACAAATACTTATTCAGACACAATAACATAGACACTGATCTCTCTGTGAAGCCCATCATCAGAAGAACAGGAGAGTCTGATATCTCTAGAGTAGGAGTGTATGTGGATGAGAGCGCAGGAACTCTGTCCTTCTACAGCGTCTCTGACACAATAAAACTCATCCACACAGTCCAGACCACATTCACTCAGACCCTCTATCCTGGGTTTTATCTTTATTATTCGGGATCATCAGTGAAACTGTGTTGAAGAATCAGAAGACACTGAGCAGAGATTTTGTAGGGGATCAGACAATGTAAGATTCGATCAGATCATTGGAACATGAGGAGCCGAATTCCACAAAGAGGCTCCAAAACAGGAAGTCATAAATCTGCCTATGATACTCTGTTGCCTGCCTGATGCAAGCAGATCCAACAGTCAATTTTGGGGAAAGTAACCAAGATTAATGGTCAAAGACGCATTGCATCATTATTATTATTTTACCCACGTGATGTTAAAGACTTTGTTGGTTGGATTTCCATCCCCTGACACAGGACTGATATTCCTGAGACCTTTTAATCTTTAAAGGCACAGAAACTGCCTTTTTAATGCACATACATGCTCAAAATCATCTTAACATGACTTTTTATGCATAACTGCATATTATATGTAACCCACACATTAAACTATCAAGTGTTAATCACTCATTGTTGATTTAACTATTGAATGGCTTATAGCTTCATATTAATGTTTGGTATGCTCTTTGCTTGAAATGTTGCTTCTAACCAATTCTTGGGTCAAATGTATCATATATTTTTTTTTACTTGAGCAGAATTTACTTTTCTCGTAAATTCAGTTAGCACCAACTCAATTATTCTATGTCTGAAAAGGAAAGCCTTGGTTTGTACACACAGACTAGTTAAGTAAAGCTAGGTTACTTTGCTGTAAGTGTTCTTTGAAATGCTAAAAGTAAAAGTTTGTTGATGCTATGCATTTTAGATTATGTGTCAAGTATTACAATGTGTGACTATCATAAATCTGTCTCCTGCATCAATCCCTTGGCTATTTTCCATATAACCACAGCATCCATTTACACGCAATTGTATTATCCTTTCTAAAATTGTCTTCTAATTATTTCTTTGTAATTGGTATGGTACAATTTCACCTAATAATAAATTGTTATATTTGAATTATTCTGATCTCTTAAGAAATCATTTTTTCGAGTAGGTTAATGTGTAGTGGTACTTCCACAAATCTGCGTTCAGGACAGATCATACCCAAGTGTAACCCTCTTGTCAGAATTAGATCAATGAGAATGGGGAAACATATCTACTGGTTCTGAGCTATATAAATGTGTAACATTATATCATTTAATAGTATTTGGAGTCTCTGGTTCGGGGTCTTACACTAAACACAGAATTACAAATAAATTGTGTTTATGAAATGTAAAAAGACTAAAGATCTGAATTGCATACTATTTTTTTTACTACTTCTACTTTTTTCCTTTTACTTATACTGTATGCTTGAAAACATTTTCACATATTCAAAACAATATTTTCAGTTGATAATATTCAGTTGATAATATTTCAACCCTTAAACAGTAAAGTAAAAGTATTTTATACAAATATGTACACACATTGCTTTGGATTATAGCATCTGCTAAATATATATAAAAAAATACATTAAGTACAAAAACAAAATAATAATAATTTAAAATATAAATGTTACATTTTGTTTAGTTAAAGTTAAAAACGGCTCATTTTATCATACTATAAATCCAGTCAATGTAAACCCTATGATAAATGCATAAATCCATTTTACCGAGATCTAGGCCACACGTTCATGAAATGTCGTTAAAAATATTTGACTTGACAAGCTTTGAGTTGAATAACAATAAAGAGTTTGTCACATTTAGCCTGTTATCTTCAGTAGGGGGTGATTTGAGCCTGTGGGAAAGTTAGCCACCCCTTGTTTCTCGATAACCATAAAGAAAATTGGACATGTGACATCTTCCAAAAAGTCACAAATCTGTCTTCAGGCAGTTTAATGACAAGTAATGCAAAAGGTATGTGAACAAGCGTAAAAAAAACAACAACTAAATGTAACGTTGACTGAACAAACTGTGACTGTGAGGGAACAACCTACTCGAACAAGGAAATTAATGGTATACTGCTGATACAATTAAAGGGATAGTTCACCCAAAAATCAAAAAGTATGTCTTTCTTCTTTTAGAAGAACACAGTAAGTGTATACGTCTTACATAAACCCATTTATTAAGTGTCAGAAGGCCATTATTATCCCCCTGGAGCCGTGTGAAGTATGTTTTATAATCCATGGATTCACTTTTTTGGCCTTCAAAATCTCATCCCCCATTCACTGCCATTATAAAGTGTGGAAGAATCAGAATACATTTTATTATAACTGATTCTGTTCCTTTAACTCGTACTGAAGGTGACCATGGTAACTAAAGAGGTAACAATACCTGAACTGATGAAAAAACATCATTTAAAACTCAAATGAAACATAATGGTGACAAGAGTAAGTGCTGAAGACTCCATCACCAGAATGTCACATTTTGAATTTTAGATCAAAAACCAGAGGAGAGTTACTTTTTTATGTATAATATCTGCTACGCCCAGAACAGTGTTATTAACTTCTACCATAAATTACATTTATTATCTGAAGCAATATAAATCATGTCAAAAAGCTATAAAGATACTATAAAAAGGACATGAGACTATGGGGATGATAGATCTGGAAACAAAGATCAGAGAAGAATGAAGTGTTTAGTGTGGACGCTGCTGCTGCTGCTGCTGGAATGCTTTGTGTTTTCTGTACAGCATCAGCTGGATGAAGGACTCGCTGAGAACGAGATCAGTCAACAGCTCAGCTCTGAGGACAGAAGACAGAATCCACCTCAGACAGACCTTCTGAGAGCTGACAGCCAACAATACTGCCATCTGAGCTTCTCTGACATCCACGCAGCACTGAGAGAGCTGACCGCCAGCGTTACTGAGCAGAAAGCCAACCTGAGAACCTTAGAGACGCAACTGAAGGAACAACAGACAGTCATCCTGGAAGAGCTGAACAAGAAAACTGATGGTACTAGGTCAAAACGTTTACTTTGAAGATCACTGATAGAAGCAAAACACAGATGCAATATACTGTAAATGTTAGTGTAAAATTGAGTGTGTACATTTTATTTATCTATTACAGCAAGCAATTTAAATGTCATTTAACTCTTTATTCCTTCACAGATATTTCTAATCTGACTCAGAGTCAGCTGGAGGAGTTGAGAAAGGAGAACAGAGGTGAAACGGTGTACTAAAAGATCTTAATGTGTATGTTCTCAGCGAGTACAGTAAAATAATGATATTGCTCACTGTATGTTTTTCAATCACAGACAGAGAAATAGCTTTTTCGGCAGGACTGATAGAATCTGGCCATGGAGATGTTGGTCCTTTTACCACTGATGTCACACTCACCTACAGGAAAGTCTTCACCAACATCGGGAACGCCTACAACCCAGTTACAGGTAATCATCAATGAAACAGAGTCATAAAACAGAAATTACAAGCTGATTTTTTTTCTGTATCTCTTGTTTCAGGTATTTTCACTGCCCCACTGAAAGGAGCGTATATGTTCAGAGTCTCTGCATATGCTACAATTAGTCAATCAGTTTCATCAACTGTAGCCATCATGAAGAATGGAGAGCATGTGGTTATAGCACATAATTATCAGCCTGGACATGAGAACAACTCCTCGAATGGAGTTGTGTTGATCCTGGAGGTTGGAGATGTTGTCTATGTGAGACTTTGGTCTGGCAGGAGGATATATGACAGCGAGAATAGCTTCAACACTTTCAGTGGTTTCCTACTGTTTCCTTTAAGATAATAGAAGCTTTGTGGAATATGATTCTAATAATTATAAATCTTTAGTATATGATTAAAGTCAAATCAATAATCGTTAACATAAATCTATATTAATGAGGACTTATTTGCATTAAGTATTTTCAGTAAATTACTGTCAGTTTAATCCACTGTACTCTTAAGTTGTAAGCTGTGTTTTCATGTAACTGAATGTAAAGAGATTCAGCACTGAGACAGAACCCATGAATATCACATATATGACAGCTTTTTAATGTATTTACTTGTTGCTGATTCTTGATCTGTATCTCTTCATCCTACATAAATAAATAATGTAGAGACATTATTGTTTCCTCATGAATATTTTCCCAGTAGTATGATTACATGTTGAAGTCATGATAACATAATTATGTGGTGTAATAAAATACCACACAGGTATATATATATATATATATATAAAAACCAGTCATTTCTGTTATATAGTGACTTTTCTGTCTCTAAGATTTACTTATAAATATTTTACTCTTTTAGAGAAAATATGAATAAGAAACAGAAACACACAGAAAATACAGAAACTTTTTAAACAGAAGAAAAAAAACTTAATCATACTGAACTGTAAAACAAAATGTCAACATTAATTTATAATAATAATGACCACAATAATTTTATTGTATTGACTTATTATAGCAATAATGAAATGTTATGATTGCAGTAATCTTATTAAATACTCACATTTTATTTTATAAACTATTATGTAATTGTAACGTTCGTGTTGCGGTAAGATACGAAGAGTCGCGTAATCCTTTTCAAATGATAACATCTTTACTGAGATTCAAAGAAACAGACAAAACACGAGTTAACATTGACAATGACGAACACAGACTGACACACAGGGCAAGCTTAAGTAGTACAAACAATCAAACTAAATGGGGAAGACACACCTGAACAGAATATGCAAAAATAAAGTTTAATGTGAGAAAATGACTCAAAGCACTATCATTTTGTATGTAAATATAGGGGATAATAGGGGATAACTCAATACTAAAGAACGTGATAAATCCTTAATACTTAAGAAAACTATAAATGACTGAAAATATTTAATAACTGAACTGAACTGGATTGTTACCAGCACAACCAGTGGATGAAGTCAACGTCATCAGACTCGACCACACTCGACCACAGAGAGAACGTACTGTAACTATCACTTATCCAAACCTCTTCCAGAGACCTTGGCATTGTTGTCTATTATAAGTATATGATTTTCTGATTTACATTAGATATTATATAGCTGATTGCAGTTGATAACAAATAATCTGTATTTGTTTGATGCATAAAAAGGTTCTTCACCCTATTTCGTTGAGAGTAGCATGAGTTTATCTTTCCAAATTACGTAGCTCTGACAGAAGACAGCAAGATCCAACAGAATCACTCACATTTTATTCTTATTGCACTTTATTCCTATTTCATTTATAGTGTTCATTTAGTAGTTGAGATTACTCTTGTCTATCTTTTGTTAATAAAACCCATTTTAGTACACTTTTGTCTTCCTTGTGTTGATGATACAGAAAAGGTTCTTCAAGTTAAAGATCCCACCAATCTTTCTTATTTGATGTACTCATAACCACACCCTAAGTGACACGTGATCCAAATATCACCTCGATTTCGCCCCTAGGTTGGCAAAAGCAAAATTCCCTACAGAGTTAATACATTTCTATAAGAATTGGACTATATTTGTGTCATTTTGTCAAGTTATTGCTTCAGCTAGAGATGATGTGTGTTACACAGCTGCGGAAACTTGTTGAATTGTGTTAATTGAGTTTCTAGTTTTTAGTAAAAGCGTACATTGTCACTACATAAGATACCTGTCTGTGGTGCAATTACTGAAAACACATTAATTAAATTAACAGTTTGTAGTATCAGTGACATTTTTTATTGAAGGGGATATGGAAACATCTGCTTTACCCTGTTTAATTGGACCAAATGCTTAGGGAACTGTTTGAGGAGGACATTCGGTCATATCATTTCAAGTAATTATGGCTACGCATTTCCAATTTATCTATATTAACTGCTGCAATGGGTCAGACCGATGTCACATCTAACTCATGTTGCAAATTAACCAAGTCACTCGAGAGCACCCTGAGTGGGACTTCCGCTGACTGGGGTAGCATTCAGTTGCTGCTGTGCGCACATTACATGATGAATCAACGTATGGATTGTAATACTTTACAATTGGAAGAATACTCGACAGTTCTGTCTGGTTTGCAAACTATGTTTCACAGCCAGACACACGAAAAGGAAGTAATACATTTATTTGCTGATATTTTGGTCTGTAATTCCTCTTAGAACTTCCTAATGCATTCTATCCCTGTATTGTTGGCTGTAGGTCATCACCAATCTAGTTTTCAGTCACAAATCATTTCAGACAACAGGATTTTGAATCACAGACAAGTCCAGATATTTAGCATGCCATTTTCTCAGATCAAAAGATAAAAACACAGCTCACATTATGACACTATAAATCAAGTCAATGTAAACCCTACCATAAATGCATAAATCCACTTTCCAAAAATCTTGGGCACTCATTCACCTCAAAAGTTGTAAATGTCATTAAAAATATTTGACTTGACAAGCTTTGAGTTGAATAACAATAAAGAGTTTGTCACATTTAGCCTGTTATCTTCAGTAGGGGGTGATTTGAGCCTGTGGGAAAGTTAGCCACCCCTTGTTTCTCGATAACCATAAAGAAAATTGGACATGTGACATCTTCCAAAAAGTCACAAATCTGTCTTCAGGCAGTTTAATGACAAGTAATGCAAAAGGTATGTGAACAAGCGTAAAAAAAACAACAACTAAATGTAACGTTGACTGAACAAACTGTGACTGTGAGGGAACAACCTACTCGAACAAGGAAATTAATGGTATACTGCTGATACAATTAAAGGGATAGTTCACCCAAAAATCAAAAAGTATGTCTTTCTTCTTTTAGAAGAACACAGTAAGTGTATACGTCTTACATAAACCCATTTATTAAGTGTCAGAAGGCCATTATTATCCCCCTGGAGCCGTGTGAAGTATGTTTTATAATCCATGGATTCACTTTTTTGGCCTTCAAAATCTCATCCCCCATTCACTGCCATTATAAAGTGTGGAAGAATCAGAATACATTTTATTATAACTGATTCTGTTCCTTTAACTCGTACTGAAGGTGACCATGGTAACTAAAGAGGTAACAATACCTGAACTGATGAAAAAACATCATTTAAAACTCAAATGAAACATAATGGTGACAAGAGTAAGTGCTGAAGACTCCATCACCAGAATGTCACATTTTGAATTTTAGATCAAAAACCAGAGGAGAGTTACTTTTTTATGTATAATATCTGCTACGCCCAGAACAGTGTTATTAACTTCTACCATAAATTACATTTATTATCTGAAGCAATATAAATCATGTCAAAAAGCTATAAAGATACTATAAAAAGGACATGAGACTATGGGGATGATAGATCTGGAAACAAAGATCAGAGAAGAATGAAGTGTTTAGTGTGGACGCTGCTGCTGCTGCTGCTGGAATGCTTTGTGTTTTCTGTACAGCATCAGCTGGATGAAGGACTCGCTGAGAACGAGATCAGTCAACAGCTCAGCTCTGAGGACAGAAGACAGAATCCACCTCAGACAGACCTTCTGAGAGCTGACAGCCAACAATACTGCCATCTGAGCTTCTCTGACATCCACGCAGCACTGAGAGAGCTGACCGCCAGCGTTACTGAGCAGAAAGCCAACCTGAGAACCTTAGAGACGCAACTGAAGGAACAACAGACAGTCATCCTGGAAGAGCTGAACAAGAAAACTGATGGTACTAGGTCAAAACGTTTACTTTGAAGATCACTGATAGAAGCAAAACACAGATGCAATATACTGTAAATGTTAGTGTAAAATTGAGTGTGTACATTTTATTTATCTATTACAGCAAGCAATTTAAATGTCATTTAACTCTTTATTCCTTCACAGATATTTCTAATCTGACTCAGAGTCAGCTGGAGGAGTTGAGAAAGGAGAACAGAGGTGAAACGGTGTACTAAAAGATCTTAATGTGTATGTTCTCAGCGAGTACAGTAAAATAATGATATTGCTCACTGTATGTTTTTCAATCACAGACAGAGAAATAGCTTTTTCGGCAGGACTGATAGAATCTGGCCATGGAGATGTTGGTCCTTTTACCACTGATGTCACACTCACCTACAGGAAAGTCTTCACCAACATCGGGAACGCCTACAACCCAGTTACAGGTAATCATCAATGAAACAGAGTCATAAAACAGAAATTACAAGCTGATTTTTTTTCTGTATCTCTTGTTTCAGGTATTTTCACTGCCCCACTGAAAGGAGCGTATATGTTCAGAGTCTCTGCATATGCTACAATTAGTCAATCAGTTTCATCAACTGTAGCCATCATGAAGAATGGAGAGCATGTGGTTATAGCACATAATTATCAGCCTGGACATGAGAACAACTCCTCGAATGGAGTTGTGTTGATCCTGGAGGTTGGAGATGTTGTCTATGTGAGACTTTGGTCTGGCAGGAGGATATATGACAGCGAGAATAGCTTCAACACTTTCAGTGGTTTCCTACTGTTTCCTTTAAGATAATAGAAGCTTTGTGGAATATGATTCTAATAATTATAAATCTTTAGTATATGATTAAAGTCAAATCAATAATCGTTAACATAAATCTATATTAATGAGGACTTATTTGCATTAGGGTAAGTATTTTCAGTAAATTACTGTCAGTATAATCCACTATACTCTTAAGTTCTAAGCTGTGTTTTCATGTAACTGAATGTAACATATATGACAGCTTTTTATGTATTTATTTGTTACTGATTCTTGATCTGTATCTCTTCATCCTACGTAAATAAATAATGTAGAGACATTACGGTTTCCTCATATTTCCTGAATATTTTCCCAGTAGTATGGTAATATCTTGAAGTCATGATATCATAATTATGTGGTATAACAATATATTACCACACTGGTATTCTGTGGTATAACTGTCCTGTAATTAATGACATGATGTAGAGTTTGTAGGATTTTATATAATATATATATATATATATATATACACACAGTAAGCTTTCTGTCTGTATGATTTTCTCTAAAATAGTCAAATATTTCTAAGACATTGCTTAAATTATATATATTAACTCCACTTTATCCCTTAAACAGAGATAATATATAATAACCATTAAAAATATTTTGTTTTTACACACCTTTTTATGGATATGTGTCCTCAGCGCAGCTTTTTTGTGGATATCATGTCCTCAGCGCAAAGTAATCAAATTCCACTAGAAATATAAACCATGAAATAATTAAAAAAATGCTTTTAAATTATGTTATGAACTAGGCTAAACTAAAATCTAATCATAAACATAAATATACATGTAAAACTAAATTTATTTATTGATTATTATTTATAAATATATAATTTCATTTTCAGGAAGTGATTTGATTATTTGTTTTAGCTGGAATTCAACTGTACAAATGCAGGTAAATGTCAACTCTCACGTCTACCTTTTATTTATTTTATTTTTTTAAGTTTTAGAAAAAATAGATAAATAATAAAATGTTAGGCTATATTATGGAGAAAGTTTGGCTGATCAAAAAATATTTAAAAACATATCTGACATAGTTATAAAAGTTATGTGTGAGACTTTCCAGGCAGACTACATTAATCTATATCTCTTTCATGTCTCATCACATTTATATATTCATTTTTTTATTTAATCAACATTCATTTACTTTTAATATATATATATATATATATATATAACTGTGAATGGATGCTGGTCAGAAAAAAGTTCATAAGGAAGAATGCAACAAAGGTTATTCATTAAATGAGTCGTTTTATTACTTCATTTAATGTTTTATTCTCTTTCTGTATCTGCGTTTCTTGTAAAAATGTAAAAACGTGCGTAACAAAAAAGTCATTCTGACCACCTTATGATGATAGCGTTGCTTACTACACAACCGCGGACAGAAACAGAGCTTTCCTCTGTTTAAGGAAAGGTTATTTATTCAGCTTTCAGATGATGTACAAATCTAAATTTCAAAAAGCTGACACTTATGACCAATGTTTTGTGGTCCAGGGTCACATATACAGAGATTATTATCATTCTTTGTTTCTTCTAAAAGGGTATTCAAAGTAGCACCTGTGAAGCTGGAGAGTGCCTGCAGAACCATGTTGCTGTAAAGTCAATATTAAGTGTGTGTTCTTTTTTTTTTCTTTTTTTGTCACACCACAGAAAAATGTTATTAACCACCTAGCCAAATCTGAATGCTAAAAAACGCAAAGTAAATAAAATAAGGTATCAAAATCTTGAAAAAATAAGCCATCCTCCCTGCTCTCAAACGCTGGGGGCGTGTCCGCTCGCGGCGTTGAAACCACGCCCCTCACGGCAAGCTGTGTTTCTTCAGTCTTCATGTCTTCACTCTCCTCTTTTATGAACTGTATCTTTATAATAGCAAGTTCCAAGATCTCTGTGTGTTTAAGATAAGTTTGCAAATATATATAATAACGCAAACTAAGTCTCTGTGTTTTAAACAGCTTCCTAGTTTTTATATATCAATTATTATATACTAATATATCAATTATTTATGCATTTGCAATTGCAGGTTGAATGCAGCAATGTTCCGCACTAAACAGCAGTGTGTAAATACATATACCTCTTCAGATGTGGCTTCTTTGTTTCCTCTGCATTGCAAAAAAAAAATTGATTGGTACTGATTTAATTTGTTTAGTAACAGCACAAATGTCTTGTTATTCTAATTCGCTAATTAAATATAAGAATTTGACTCAAAAGATAATGTACAATAAAAAGGCTTTAAAAAGGTTAAAAACAAATTCTCCATAATAAGAAGGAACGGGACTTTTATTTTGGTCTGGCGATGTGACGTCATAAAGCTGCGCCGCGCTCCTGCACTTGTTGTGATTCTGCTGAAGAAAGGTTTGTGCTTAGGTTTTTAAATCAATGCAAACTGTTCCATCAGTTTACACATTTTGTACCTGCTACATAAAGTAAATGAATCAATCATAAACGTTGTGTTAGTTTTTAGTGCCATTTTTGTGAATAAAGCGCCTCCTCATGTTAATAACAGAAAATGAGCGTCTCATTTCGCTCCCATCGTTCAAGAACTGAAGAGAGGAGAATCTGAATCATCTGAACCGAGTCATTTGTAAAAAATGATTCAGTGATTCGAAGCGCTCGAATCAGCGCGTGCGCTGAAGACAAACGAGAAAAACAAACACAAAGTCTGATGCCAACTTTCGAGCTGCAACATGCTTTAATGCCTAACGTTTACTACTTATGTAAAAATAACTGATAAATACCTAATATTAACTTTATGTACAATTTGTATATTTTAATATTTTATCTGAGTCACTTACCACTAACAACTGAACTAGAGAGCTTATTGAGATGCACCCAGAAATTTAATTTGCATTCATTTTTGAGAATAATTTACTTTATTTATTTTCATCTTTAACAGGACAAAGAAAAAAAAAGACTGAGATCCATGTGACACTATCATAAAGATGCAGTTTATTAAAGAGGAGAAAGAAGACATTAAGATTGAAGAAACATTCAGAGTCAAACATGAAGATCCTGAGGAACAAACAGGTTGGTTTTCATTCTGAAAGCTAAACTCACTCATTTGATCCTAAAAACAATGTCCAGAGTGATATTTGTGAAGAATGTAGTAATTTAAGTGTTATGAAACCCCAAAACACATTTTTATTTTAAGATGTAAAGGTATACGAATAGGTTGCACATCAGTGAAACAGCACTAATTATGTTTAGCCTATTATTAAATGGCTTTAAGGGATAACCATTCTCATGGTTTATGATGTTCCACCTAACGAAACACTTAAGCAATACTGAAGGGATATTTGATGCAACGCACTTAAGTGTAAAGGAAACTTGAGGGAAAATTACACTTAAGCTGCTTTATGCAACCCAGCACTCATCTTAAATATCTAGAAGGATTGTATGATGCCAATACACCTGAGCAATAGGACGCGGCAAAATTATAATGATATAATCGAACCAGCAACCATATGAGTGATTTTAATAGCTCCAACTGACTCAAAGGTCTTGGCAGACTTGAGCACCCCCCCCCCCCCCCCATAAACCATTACCTTTTTGTCATGTGTTTTGGCCACTTTTCCAATAGGATTTAACGTCCCACCAATAGAATCCATCACATACCAGTAGACACCATTATACTTTCCATTAAAACCCAATACCATTCCCATTATAACCATTACATCCATTACATTTTCTATTGTGCTTTGGGCAGGGTTCTGTTACTTTCTGAAGATGCGTCAATGTTCTGTTATCGGATCCAAAATAAAGAGAACTGCAGTAATTTATTAACGTTATTGATTTCTCAAAATCAGCAAATGATAAGAAAAAGTTACATATTAGCTAAAAGACAAAGATTTAAAAAAAATCTGACCTGATAACCAAGTTAATTTGTGTATACATTTTTTAAATGTCAGAGTCCAGAACAAACGTCTGTAAACGAAGATTGAGATCACATGAATTTTGATGGCTGACTAATACAGAAAGGATTATATGTTTATGAAATTAATTTACATTCCAGTTTTAAATGTGCTAGCGATTACAGACAGCCTGATACTACACAAGATTTGTATTTTTAAGAAAACTGGAGTACAGTTTGTGCTTTTTGGGTTAAAATAATGTCTTAATAAGAAATTATAATTGTCATGGCAGGACAATTAGAGATTAGACTGTGCCTAAATTGTTATCTACAGGCTTTTTCATAGTCACACAATGCTGCTGATATTGTTGTTATTATGAATAATTTGCGAATAAACCATAATAATAATAATTTGCAGGGTTTGCATTAATGGCAAGCCCCTTCCACTCCAGAACGACCACGTATTAAAAACCTGTTTCCGTTGCATTTTTACCAATTATCCCTTTTTCGAATTGCCTGAAAATTCGTCAAAGGAAAACTCCACCGTTTTTCCATATTCCACAATGTTCTTCCCTCAAATTAGACCAAGTACAACCAACGTGGCTCTGGGTCCTGCTACAAAGTAGTTGTCATCGTCTATAATGTCGGCCATTGTAAATGTTTTCTGGCAACTTGTTAGTAGCACAGATATAAGTGAGAGTCATGTTGGTTGTGTCGACGGAAGCAAGGGGGAGTTTTCAGGAGTGATGATATTATTGCGCCAATGCTCTTCCGTCATACTTTATATCCACTTTAAGACACTAGTCATGTAACCTTCTTTAAACAGGGAAAACGTGGAAGTGTTTGATGACTTCTAAGTGAAAGTTTTGCGAACAACTTAATTTCGAGAGGATTTATAGGGGGGGCAAGGGTGATCGAGCCGAGCTCCGAACTAGGGCTCTAACTTTTAGGGTTCGGAGTTCGCCGTTCTCCCGGCTCGCTCCCCGGACAGCACGCCAAATTCGCTTCTTTAAAAGATTGAGAGAGGAAAGCGTGAACTCTTGAAATACATTCCTGTTTGGATCCCAAGGAATGAATGGAGCTAAGCTAAATGCTAACATAGTGGCGTCGTGCGCTAGAGCGATTGCGTGCACTCAGTGCAGTGTTGTTTTCGTCAACGATGACGATGACGAAATAATTTCGTTGACGCCACTTTTTTTCATGACAATAATGAGA
>JAUCMS010000056.1:323399-338806 GCA_032357445.1 Enteromius radiatus
CCCGAATGAATAAGCCTATTAGGTTTTTCAGATATGAATGTTTCATTCATCAAGTAAGCGATTCAAGTTGCGAACCTAAGTATTAATGAGTCTGAAAGTGTTTTTTGCTTGTTTTTACAGGTAGTGTCTGAGCAGACCTGTGTGCCGGCTGATTTCTCCACATCACGGATGGGTCAGAGATATTTGGAGATGCTCATTTCACAAGTGAATTTCAGTTTTGTGGACTATCATGGCATCTGCTTTTTCAGATACTGGATTACTCGGACTGTTTTCTGCTTTACGTCAGCTGGTTCCTACTGGTACCTGCTAAAATGTACACATGCAGCAGTTATAGTGTTGAAACTCTTCAACCCCAAAATGACAATTTAGTCTTTAATCACTCGCACTCGAGAAAGCTTCTTCGTCTTCGGGACAGAGATTTTGGATGAAAACCAAGAGGTTTGTGACCATATTTACAGGTTTGGAACGATACAGGGCCAGGGACTAGATCTTTTATGTATCTAAAAAAATATCATTTTAATTTAAATTGTGCGAATGTTTCAATAATATAGCAAAACCTAAGGCACTTTATGTTGTAAATGACTCAAGTAACGCAAATTTTACTTGCATGTGTGTGTAATTGATATAACATTATTTATACGTTGTCCTGAATTTTTTTTTAATAAAAAAATGAAGTGGATTGAAGCAAAACCTATCGTGTGGTGATGTTGAAAACCCTAAACTGGTGGCGACATGCACACAGTATTAAAAGTAAACAAACTTTTTGTAATTCTGTTAATTATTTGTAATAACATCGCAGCCTTTAAAATCATGTTCTCAAGACTATCAACATCTTGACATGCAAACAGCAGCTCAAAACCGGCTCACAAAGTATAAACATTGACTAATTAGTAATGTTAGTCTTATCTGACATTGACTTACTACAATCAATATATGTGTGCGGCAGACATCCTGTTTACCCGCTGTCAGCTGCAGATTTATTGAGCTTCATTAACCTTAAACAAGTCGTGTCGTATCTGCAGCGACAGCAGCCCTCGTCTTTCTTCCTGGTCACGTGGAGAAAATGCTCAGTGCCGGTTTATTTGTAACATCGGCACGGCCATGAATTGCTCTCGACTGAATTTCAAGGGAACAACCTTACTGTGTCATGATTGAGAGTAGCTTTTGGATACAATTGGAAATTACAAAAATAAAACAATTATCTTATTTAAAGTCGAATATTCTTTAAGCTCATTAAAAAGGCTAATGTAAAATAATTCAACATGGCCCTTCTTTGTGAGATTCAGCTTTGCAGAGCGTTTTTTGCGTATGTGCCAGACAAAGATGGATTACATATTGTGTATCCAGTCAAATCTTACGGTTTCCCTCCGTGATAATTTCCTATTCAAGTGTCGTTCAACGTCGGCCAGAAGCAGGGCTCAATAACACCCGTCTGCTGAAGTTACGAGCCCAGCGGGGTGCCACAGGGCAAGAAATATCAGTCGCATTTCGACGTTTTCACCTCCGTAAAGTTCATCAAAGTTATCCTTCCTAGCCCAGTGAAAGGTCCTGCCGTGGGTTTGCGAACAATGGCCACGCTGATGTTTTGGCAATTAAATTTCATGACATCTTTATGGTGCTATCTCCGCTCGGCACCATTAGCATGACCACAATGCTTTCCCCATCTCTTTTTTTTCTCACACGCAGAGAAAATGACCTCTCCGCCAATCTCAATTCACTGCACTTCTATAGCGCTGAATGGACAAACTCAACAAAGGTTGACATAATTTTCTCAGGCTTTGATTGGCCCCCAGCGTGCCCCACAATGACATCATGCCCTCCCCTCCTCTGCTGGATGCTGGATCGTCAGGGTTACGGTGGGCAGGATTTGGCATCGGCCCGTTTGGCTGGTGTTAATGAGTGCGGGCAGAGATGACGGCGTTTTGTGGTAAACAGTCCTGGGAAACAGCGAGGGAGGGCACATCCGACACCCTGACACCCCCGCTGCTGCAGGAACTTTCACACGGGCCGTCCACATGAGCACGGTTGTACGGCGCTCCGCTCTTGCTAGCCAGCCACGAATGCAACTTCTGAGGAGGCGAATAAGCAGTGGCCGTCGGTCAGTGGACGGGGGTGCTTAAGCGATTAAAGGAGCTGTGTGTTGGGAGAAGCCTGCTGTGATGAATTTTTCCCGAATTAATTACAGAAGCTTGTGCCAAAGGGGATTTTCTCAGTCCTCCAGCACCACCTCCCTGTGCTTCTTTGTTTCCTCATGACTCCGTCCAATCGCATGACAGGAATTAAATCCCTAAGTCACACCCGTAAATCTCCAGCTCCCTTTTTTTCCCCCCGTCTTGCCGTTTAAAGGAACAGTTTGTCCAAATATGAAAGAGCTGTCATCACGTACTGACCCCGTCGTTCAAAATCAGGACAGCCACTGTGGACTGAGACCACTTCTTAGAAGTACCATTAAACTTTTATGGAAGCTTTGACCGTAATCTTCCCCTCTGCAGCTCTCCAATTCACAGAGCCTACTTTAGATTCACGTGGGGCAGGACTAGCTGCCAAACATTATCGGTTTTCATGTGTTATGATCGATTCAAGTGCACCAGCTTGGGATATGGCGTTTGAGCGTTTCCACGGATAACGACTTGACTCTCGGTCTGCTCCACGGGTTTGAGGGAGCACTTGCTGGTTAATCACTTTACACCGGTTGCGTAAGGAGACCTTGATCATGAGCTGTTTGTCTCGCATGTGACGTCAATGTCTAAATTCTCATTTTTTTTCTTCAGCAATAGCCTTCCAGGCCTTCGGAGGCTCTGTTGGCCAAAACTTATCCGTGTGTTTTCCAGCTGGGGACCTCTGACCTCGTGCAATGAAATGTATTTTTCTCATCGGTGGCACTCCAAAACCCCAACAGCCTCGTAGGTACAAGAATCACACGCATACAAATGGCCATTTCCCCTTGGAGGAGCCGTTAATGAGAATAATTTGAGGCTGAAGCTTAAACGGGGCCCGGTGCCAAAACCCGCTGCATGTGAATGCTCGCACAGCACGCTTTAAGCTCCATCCAAACCATTTCCTCAAAACGCTCCCGCCTCCCAAAGAATGACAGCAGAATAGAGAGCACAGTTACTCCTCAGCCACTGGCGCTGGGACCGAAGCTTTATTTCATGACTGTACAATATTCCTGATATGCCCAGAGACGGGACTGTTGAAGACATTCCACCATTCATTAGCACTTTCCCGTCTTTCATCCGATACCTGAACCGAGGACGCAAGACATCTCCTGGTGCCACTGTGACGGATGTTCAGCCAGGACTCTTTTCACATGTGATTTATTCCTTTTAATAGGCTTATTAAGTGGACTCATTACGAACGCCCAGGGCAGACGCTAGCCAAGACTTCTCGCTTGTCAGGAGAGCGCTGATCTCCGTGTCGCTGTGTGGCGCTTGGCAGCGCGGGCTGCGGGCGTTGGGCTGGGCCGCTGCGGGCGGAGGCCTGCCAGTTTGGATGGGTCGCACATGTATCGGTTACTGCTGGCTGGTGGAGGGTGTGTGGGTGTACGGGAATATGAACCACACCGCTGAGCTGGATCGCTGTCTCTGCGAGCATGGGAAAACTTTCCAAAGCAGTCCCTCAATCTGCTGACCTTTAATAGAAATCGCTTGCTTCGTCACTGTGCGGGCACAGCTTTCCGGTCTGGCTAAAGTACCAGAAACCACTGTTCATTTTGACTGAAGTCATTTTTTGGTAAATATATCTTCATCGCCCTGTCTGGCTTTACCTTGGGATAATGACTGATAACCGAAAGGCCGTAGAGATGGCATGCTTCGCTATTGCTGACCTATGCCTATTCCTTTATTACGTAATTCCGAAGCACCTGCCAGAAGAGATCCTTAAAAACTCATCCCATGCTCTCTGATTCTTATTCTCAGTGAGGGAGGGGGGCTAGGGTAGGGGTGCGGTGACATCCATGGGAATCTGGAATTCCATTCAGCAGTAATTATCTCCATCAATGCAGCGAGAAGGGGAGGGGGGAGCTTCGAGAGGACCAATCAAAGAAGATCCCAAGTACTGTGTACTAAAAACATTTAGTGATCCAGTTTCTTTAGTGTTACTAAAAGTTTTCTTTCGAAGGCTGACCTGTCTGAGGAAGAACCCCTGGAGGTCAAAAGCTATGAAAAAATGTAATAACTGTCTCATAGCACATACAATGTGTTCTGACTCACTTTCTCTGCTGTAGATTAGAGAGGTGGTTTCACTCCGTTCAGGTGTGATTATTGTTGAGCTCATGCCCGCTCTGATAAAGTATCTAACAACCTCCGTCTACTTCAAATACAAACCATTTTACCCGGCTGGAGCTGAATGAATGAACGAGGCCATGCATGAGGGATTGTTTTTAGCGTTTATGCTGGTATCGGACAGATGCTATCATGTTTTGGAGTGAATGGAATACACGGCGAGGTGCACTGGCGTACGTGCCAGGCTAGCGGTTTCAGGTCTGTTCGGTGCTTCTGAAGGAGCCGCCAGTCATGGGGAACTCTCTGACCTACTGACCCCGGGACACTCTCAGGTCTTTTTTACAGGCAGCACTTGAATTTCATCAGGCGGTGTGTCGGGCTGACGGGGAGGTGAGGAAACCATCTATCAATCAGGGACAGCTAGGAGACATGCTAACCAGGTTCCCCTGGGGTCGTGGGGACGCTCTCTGGCTCCCACGGTAGCCCTGATAAAGGTGTCAGGGTCGGCTAGCGGGTCGATAGCCATCCTCTTATCTGGCTAAGCAGCGGTCATGTTTGCAGATGGTGATGGACGCCTGATTGAGCTGTTTTTCCTTCTTTTTCACACATATTGAACTGAGCTGTCGGGTCACGCGCTACGGGAAAAGCATGCGCTAATGGCTCAGTGCTACGCTTGGTGTTCTAAGGCATGTTTGCATGCAGAGGAATGTTGACTTTCAAGCGACATTACCAGCAACTCATGGTCAGATGCAGGAAGTGCACATGATATTTTTAGCCGGTGTCAGGTAGATATCGATTAAAACATCTACAAGTGCCACACGTGTACTTTTTATTACAACCCAGTGTTTTTTATAGAACTGGAGCGCAAATAGTTACTAGCCTGTTACTAGCATATACTTATATAGCCTAAGCCTAACCAACTACCTTGCTAACTATTAATAAGCAGCATTAAAGAGTGTGAGGTATCCAAATGTGACTCACTCATGTCTCTATTAATCTTGATTCATGTCTTAGTACTGTGCACTGCTGTGCGTCCTGCCTTGCACTTTCAGATCTGTCCCAATTCGATGTTAAATCTGGGAGCGCAGGCTGATTAAAATAATGACGACTAAGGGATTTTTCTCTCTCGACTCGTGTTCAAAGACATCTTTGTCCTTCAGTGCAACCTACTTGAAATTTTGCCCAGAAAGTTGATGCTTGCCCGATTGTTATCAGCAGGCCCTAAAATCACCCTGTTTATATCCCCTCTCTTGTAATTTAAACCACTTGCTTCTTATTAGAAATCTGAGAGATGCTGCAAGTTTCATCATCTTTATTCTGCTCTTTGTTTTTAATCTCATCTCATCCCTGGTGTAAAAATAAATGATACGAGAATGACAGCTTGAAACGGATATTGCTCTTCTGACAGCTCATTATGAAGATGGGCAGGTCTGGAACACAATGCATGGCTCCGTGCCATGCCTGCCCTCTGTTTTTGCTCTGTCGTGTGTGTGTTCGGTGTGCTTATGTAGAATTAATTGAAGTTGTTTTGGCCTCAGAACAGCTCCTGAAATACAGGAAGGAAACGCATCCTCTCTGTAGTGACAGTTCAAAGAGAAATGAAAGTGAGATGTGAAAAAGTGAAATGTTACTGTATGCTAATTTTATAGTTGCATTAAAACAAGTGGGTGTTCATATTCCTGGACCATTCAGAACCTTTCATCCAAGTTATCCTAAAACCAAAATGTGTTTTTGTCAAGCTTTTGATCAACTTGATGATTTCAGTTACAATATTGGTATTTTTCTAAGCTGTAACCTTGTAAAGGATTGATAGAATATATCAAATAAATGTTTGGTAGCGGTCCCTAATACTGCATTTTTCGTATTTATACGCGACGGTGTCGATAACCTTTCGTTGCAAAGGTATGTTTTTCTTTTATTCAGTCAAAACTAACTTTTGCTCAGGGTTTCTTTTAATAAATCATTATTGCGTAGCAAAGTAAAATGCCTCTTTGCGCTAAACCTAAACCTGGACCAGGCACAATTTCCATCCTCTGCCAAAGAGATCCATTCATATGGGAAACTGGCCCTAGAGGAGACAAATCTGTGTGTGTGAAATATATATATTTTTTTACGAATGTGGCACTTTCATGGAATATAACCCAAGCAGACTAATTTTGCTAAACTCGACATTATGAATCATTTTTTTAACCCACTCCATTAGAGTCCATTAGAGTCTCTGAGCCTCGCTGGACACGACTCAGCAAATCCATTTGCTAAAATAACAGTATAATTGCGCTAACCTGCTCTCCAGGGATGATTTCCTCTGCGCAGACACAAATATTCGCTTAATATAGGCGGTTTGATTTGGAGGGGGAGATGCATTGCTGTGGATATTGTCCAGACGCTGAGGAGACGTGTAGCGTTGAATGGCAGAGGTGTATCCTCACAGATGTGCAGTACGTGACGCAAACTAAGCAGCCAGGAAGTCCGCTGGCCCGTGCGTAGTATCACTCCGTAATAAAGATTTCATTCACTCAGAAGACTGCTGCTATGAATATGAATGTGTTTTTTTTTAGCCGTCTGTATGCAGAGACATGTTCCGATCAGAGGGGGCTGTTAAATTGGGACGTTAAGTGGTGGAGGAGAGTGGGTGGCTTGCAATGACTGCATGATTTTCCATAGAGCAGGACCAGGCCCGGCTTGTGGGACCTTCAGCAATATAATGAAAATAAGCCCCGTCTGTGAACATAAAAAAAACTAGATTGATCCTGCTTTCTCAATGCAATAGGGTGGTTTAGTTGTGCCAAACTACTATGCTGACTTCCTGGGTCCTTGTGTTGGAAGTGGGATATTGGGTCCAATAGTGTATCACCTAAACCAGGGGTTTCCAGTCTTGCTCTTGGAGCTCCAACCCAAATTAAACACAAGCTAACCAGGCTCTTCGGCATTACTACAAAAGAAACTACACAGGGTATTGGCCCACCAGGAGCAGGTTTGTATGTCTAGACCTGAAGAGGACTGCACCCATGGTCTCTTGAGAACTCAGAGTTCAGCTCCAGCTCTAAACACACCTGATGTAACTAATCAAGGCCATCAGACTCACGCCAATGGTTCCCAATCCTGGAGAAACCAAAACACTGTACATTTTAGATGTCACGCTAGTCAAACACACTTGATTCAACTCATCAAGTCATTAGTAGAGACTTGAAGAACTCAAATGCCTGTGCGTGACCAGGGTTGGGAACCACTGCTCCTGGTGTTGGAGTAAGTTGGAGCTAAACTCTGCAGGATATTTGCCCCACAAGGAGCATGTTTGGACACCCCTGGCCTATAAGGATGGGCCGTCCCTGAATGGGACTGCATGGTCCATTAGGAAAGTACCTGCAAATTTAGTTTGACTCCTAATTGTTCACACAAGATCCAACTAATCAAGGTAATCAAAATCACTACAAACTTCCAGGGACGCTTGTTGGAGCTAAACTGGACACTGGTCCTCCAGGAGCTGGATTGAACACCCCTGGACTGGACCGTTTTGTAATATTGATCATTCTTTCAGTTATATGTGGTGCAAAGGAGTATGTTCATGACCACATCTTGATGAGAGTGACAGTGTGAGAACCCATGGGATTTCATTGGCTTTTTGGGGTCAAGCTCTTATTCTTTTGTGATACTTAATTAGAGGGGGCGGGCTGAGCGTCATTAGGATGTGTCACCTGTGGCCACTTGTAGGTAATACCTTTGGGAACTGGCTGTTTTTATTGTCTACACTGGGGATTTTCTCCATTTATGGAGATCCCTTTTATAAAACCCTCTTACACAACTCCTTTGTCACGCTAGACCAGGGTTTCTCAATCTGTTCCTATGCTGCACATTTGGAGTATCTCACTAATCTGACGTGGCTCATTTAGTGCACGGAGGCCTCTAATAACGAGGGAATCAGGTGTGTGAACAGTTTATGAAATGTTTGCACTGAGCAATCAAACCAAGTGTGAAAACAGCTACAGTATAGTCCCATAATGTGGCCTCAGTTGCACTTTGATAAGTTCAGAGATCAGAGGTTCACAGGGAGATGAGGGGTTTAGTACAGGGACACACCATCTGAGATAGTGCTAGCGGTGTCGGGGCTTGTTTGTGTGTTTCCATCAGCGCCGTCACTGACTCGATCTGCAGCAGCGGTCGCTCTGACCATGAGTGTGAAGTCATGGGGTTTGAGAGCGCTCCAGCACTCTGCATATCAGATCATTAGCAAACCAGCAACAGCCATAATGACGCTTTGGGGGTTATAGAGAGGCAATGATCATTTTTATGAGACATGCGCAGCAGTCAAGTTGCACGAGCCAAATGGTCTCAGTATCTGCTAGGATTAAACGTCTCACTTGTTTGCTGGAACCTGCTGCATGTGCTCTCCAGACCCGTCTGGCACAGACCAGCACAGGCTCAGAGACACCTGCATGTGTGTGCAAAATAGTTTTAAGGGCACCAATACTTTTGCATTACAACAGTAATGGTCCACATCGAAGTTCAAATCCGCTTTTGAATTCGAGCCAAGCACCACCCATCTCAAACAGTCTTTTTATGTACACTTTAGGGAGGATTTATCTGAAACAACTGATAAAAATGTTGTACAAATAAATCCTGCACTTAAAATGCCAAAGTAGGACTAATGGACGTGTGTAGACTTTGTGGTCATGAATTGAAGATGCAGCAGACTATCGTGACTTCGGAAGTTACCATTAAATGTGTTAAGCTTGTTCGCTGTAGTTAATTGTTTATCAATAGCAAGAATTAGTAAGCTTGTAAGTACGTTTCCCTGTGTGGCCTGATGTGGATGAAGGCCCCTGCCAAACAGGTCAGGTGGTGTGTGTGCTGGGGTCTGGAGGCTGTCACAGGCTAACACCAGCACCCACCGCCACGCCATCAGCTTACAGCTAAAACCCCAGATAATCTGCCTGCACTTCCACCTCCCAGCAGCCCTGCACCTGGACCCTGCTCACACACACACACACACACACATCTTACGGACCAGCTAAGGTATATGGAGCCAATTATATTTGCTGTACCCTAACCCTTATACAGCACTTGGGCTTTTTTTTATGAGCTGTACCAATATTGGTGTCATTATAAAAGTACACACACACACACACACACAGTCACTCTTTTGGGGTTAGATGTATAATGCAGACTTCTAGAGCCACACACACACACACACACACACATGGTGGCATTGGATCAGTAATTTATAAGCATGCTAACTCATGCGCGCGCACACACATGCTAAGACTTAAACACACCGTGCACCCTTTGAACTGCGCAGAAGTTTCTACGCCCCAGATCAATGTGTTTGCTAAAGGTACGAGAGGAAGTTTGCATGGATGTTTTTTCAAGGTAAAGAGGTGAGGTTTCTCGTTTTTCATGTTTTGTTTCATTCTTGTGCATCTCGGCCCTGTCTGCAAACACACTCGGGCCCTGAACACTCGCAAACAAAGCCTCCGATATTACTCAGTTCATCGTCCTGGCGCCGTATCTCATCTCCAAAATCTGATTCTTCGTTATCACTCCAACACAATAAATCTTCCTTCATGTCTGTCTTATAGAAAGGAGCCAACAAGATTTTTGGATAAGCTAGGGTTATTCTTTGAAGTATCTCAAAGTACAACGCATATATCAATAATACATGTATAAAGTAACCATCTGCACCGTGACACGATCACAATATAAGCAAATTATCATGTAGTCTTGGTAAAATAAGTAGAGTGCAACTTTAAAGAACTACAATTCACTACAAAAGCATTGCAAATGACAAATTCAAACAAAGATAATGTAGAAATATAAGTGCATTATAATATAGTTTGCAGAATGTCTAAAGTGGACTATCGAAAAAAACGCTATAAATTCGTACTGAAGCCTGAGGTTCATCTAACTGCATTTAATACAAATGTAAACTTATTAGTGTCTAAATACATGCAGTTCCAGGATAAAAGCGTACTTCCATTCGCAAACGCTATCGATCACAAAAGTTCAGCTCTCACACTTGAGTTTGTCTGCGAAGGCCTCCAGCTGCGATCCTCTGGTTCCTCACTGCTGCGCCCTGGGCGCTCGGCTGTCATGATGTCATCCACCTGTGCAGACAAGAATCTGCTTTCTATGTGGCAACACTCCACTAAATAAACTGGTTGCTGCTTCAGTAACCAAAGGACGACTTCACACATCAACCTAAACGATAATACTGGGACGGGCGGAGGTCTAGATAAATCAGTGTTTGATCGGACTGCACGACATGCTGATAAGGTTCTGTGTCTGGGGCGGAAAATGACTCATGGCTGAGCGTTAGTATCTGTGAATCTGTGACATTACAGCATGACTGCGGCGTTAAGCGTGTGTTTGGCCGATAGAGGTAGAGCGCATGTTGAGCCAAAGGTGTTTTCTGCCTTAGCATTTTGGGTGTAGAAGTGACGGGGCCGTTCTTGCCAAGTGGGCTATGATGGCAGCCCTGCTCACGGGCATGTCCGTACAGGGCCTTCTCCAGCTTCCTGTGTGCTGTATAAACTTGTGAGCGAGCAAATTGCTCACAGGTAATCATAGGCATTATTCCCACCTAGATAATCATGCTGCCGCAGAGGCTTGTGGGTAATGATAGTGATAGTGGTTCTGGAAAGATGATGTCACCGAGGAGTGCAGAAGGCAGTCTGGTGCTGGTGAGCTGATTAAGGGTACGTGTGTCCTTCCGCATTCAAATCTTGCAGTTTTCTTGCATTTGCATGTTAATAATCTTTCTCCCGATTCTTGCAGGTGTGATCTTTAAACGCAGCTGAGTCGTCATTGCAAAATACAAAGTCATAATTCTGAGGAACCAGAATTTGAACTGCAAGATGTTCACTATTGCAAGTTTAATTGCGCGATATAACTGCGAGATCTCATGTTTCTCCTTACACTTCTTTAGAGATATAGCGGTAGACACAAACAAGATGATTGAATAAGTACTGAATAAGTTCATATTGAGATCTGTGACGTTGGACTGCAGGTTTTGACAGTTTGTCTGAGAAGTAAGAGATCTTTTGAGATATTCCCTTTTCCCTATCCGATTCTGGCGTAGGTTTAAAAAAGGAAAAACCCTGCTTCCCTGAGGCATGAATTGCTGGGCTACGCTGGTGCGTTTACTGTGTAAACAGACCCTTGTGAGGTCTTCATAGCCGTGTGCTCCTCCTCTCCATCAGCCCCACTCTAGGCCCCTCTGCTACTTCTCCAGGAGCACGTAGCCACCCCGTACCTCCCTCACCTGCCCGCGTGAGCAGATACCCTCATTATATTCCCATCCGCTGGCACATGCCCAACATGCATGTCATCTGATGCACTCGCAGCCTCTGAGAACAAGCTAAAAGACCGACGGAGTGATAACGCACGAGTCTGAATGAAGCACATCCACTGCGTTCATGATAGCTACGAAGGATGCCACCGCAGCTGTGTGTTTGATCTCCACCAGATTACAACAGCAGCAAATCTTATCGAATGCTGACTGAATGGATTTCAAGAGATTAATAACTCTGAATAAGCCTGTTTGTTTTCACGTCTCTAATCCATTATTGACTGTCCAACCGGTTGGCAAAGAGCGTTGTGCAATTCCCTTTTGTGTGAGGTTTTAAGGAGTGCAAACACAAAGATCTCTCACCCCATCACCCCACATGCTCTCGCTCTCCTTCTGCGGTTAAGGTTACGCGAGATGATCTCAATTAGCACTACACCAAACAGACCAAAATGGGGAAAATCTGACAGGTTCTGAAGAATCTAAAAGTGCCATCGTAGCATTAATGGCAAACTGATTTAGTCTCAGAGAGACTATTCTACTCAAGCTGCAATAGCTCATAGACAGAAAGACAAATAAATGGCGTTTTTAACATCCCACCGCCTACCAGAGCCGGTGGAGAAAGGCCTAAACAGGCAAGAGTTTCCCGCCACCGTTACTATTCGGAGTCACCGGTTGAGCTATTTCATTGTCTATTCTTCCAATAACCTACCACTTAATATTTAGGTTGTTTGCTCATCTGCAATACATCTATTGGACGTTTCCTTTTAGATGTCAAATAGACGTCTATTAGATGTCTTTTAAGATGTCAGTGATGCTTTCCAGGTCAAGAGAACAGACATCTTGCAGATGTACAGAAGTGGTAAGATATAACTGGAAGATTATACGAATTACATAAAAAAACTCCACTTGGAGCACCTGGTATGTATGCTTTTGGCCGTGTTGTGTTGTGACTATGATTTTAAGCTGATGTAGCATGTGTCTTTAGCACTTAGAATCTACTCCTCCAACCCAAACGCTAGAGCTGACCTCTGCTGCCTTCATTCAGCTGGATGTTCAGCCTGTTTGTCTCGTTTCATAGCTCCTCATCTGGGTTTTTCTTGAGGCAATGAGTGTGAGAGTACACTCTCGTATCTCCTCAGCTGACCTCCTTGTCCGGGACAGTGATGTATGGGAGCCATCTTTTCCCTACCTCCAGCTCACAACACCTCTCAGCATGGGATGGGCCTCACATATGGGATCCATGCAGTGTAACGACGGGCCATTAGCTGCTGTAACATCACTCTGTACATCATTATTCACCTGTACGGGGGTCACAAAACACTAATTTAATGCAGATCGCAGACATTGCTTTTTTTTTTTTTTCCAATCCAGTTTCCAAGCAATCTGATAAACATTATTTGTTTAAAGCAAACATCTGTGTTATTATTAGCCATATTTAGGGTTAGTGACTGGAACAATCCCCAGCAGTACACATGAATTATCCCTCAAATCATGTGCCGCATTGTGGAGAGGTTTACTAGCGCTTTTCTAAGCGGTCAAGACTTACATTGATAAGGGCCTCCTTACAGATCTAGAGACTTGTGAATGAAGACCTAAACCTCTCTCACTTTTCATTATTCGTGTCAGAAGAGAGAATATTGATGGCCATCTTCCAGAGATCTTCTACAGAGATTCTGATTCTGAAGTTTCGATAAAATGCTTTGTACTTTTATAAAACACAGGCTCCTATTTGCTGGATAAACAAGCGGAAGGAATTAAATCACATGTACTGTACTTCAAACTGTAGCTGTCAATCACCTCGTGCACCTCTCAGACATGAAGGAGCCTGTGTTTGCTTCCTTTGTGTTTGTAAATCTTTTCAGGAAAGGACGAAAGCAAGACAGACAGACAGAATGTTTTTTTATATACGCGTATGAAGTGTCATGTTTCAGTCTGGAACAAACAGTCTCTTGTCTGTAGATGTGTTGAACTGTCCTGGTGCCATGAGGGCTGTTTTCCCCTCGCTCTGATTTTGAAGATGGCGGGTCAAACGGAGGACACGTTTATATAGATAGCTGTCCTGGAGATATCTGAGCGCTTGCTAGTCAAGCAGCCCGGCATTACGGAGTGTCACCACATCAGCTTCTGAAAGAGATAAACATGTTCATGCCGTCTTGAGTTTCATACCTGTGCAGTCAAGGCAGCAGTTCAGCAAAGCCTGATGGGATTTTAAACATGAATGTTTTATAAGTCACGTAAATGAAATGGTTTTCGGAGAATTATCTGAAGAATCTGCAGCCGAGCCCAATAATGTAGCTTTGAGTGCCCTGTGTTTGCCTTCTCGTTTTGTCATTCCTTCAAAACATTCACATTGTATATTTAGATAGCTTTGCTTTCGCGTGTGGTGTGAAGCAGGCCTCCTGCACTTTCAATCCCGTATTAAAGCCCTAATATGTTTCTTATTTAAGGTGAAACCGTAGCAGGCTACCATTTGCGCTTCTAGAAATGGAAAGCGTAAATGCGTGGCATATTACGGCCAATGTTTGTCAAATGGTTTCTGGCAGCTCAACTCGTCATTTCCTGTAATGTGTGCAATGTGGAGTGTCTAATTCAGGAAGATGTTTCCAGAATATCTTCAATCTGGTCTTCTTTATTTATACGCACAGATGCGTTTAGACTTGGTGCCACCGGGCTGGTTTCTTCTAGCGAGCTCCTACCTGTCCCGCCTGCCGCCAGAGGCCATGTGTAATCAGAGGGTTTTCAGACTCGCTGCCGAGACTCGTTTGGGAGTTAATCCTGCCACCAAACAAAAAGCAGGGTTTGTGTGCGACACGGTTGTATGGTAAAGTCAGTTTGCGTTGTTGGGGCTGCTCGTCTCGGTGAGATTGACAGTTGTTAACTGATCGGACGCTTTAGCATTTCCACACTGCAGATGACAGAATGTAGCAATTTTATTGTGGGCTTCATAAAAGGCCTCTTCCTAAAATCTCTATAATTCAGATTTCAGTCTTTCCAAGCGCTGCCTCGCTGCAGAAGTCTTAAATGAAGGGCTAAGGAGAGATTTAGATGAGCGCCATTGGCTTGGATCAGCTGGCTTCCTGCTCTTCAACTGATGATTTCACATCAGTGGAAAAATGATTCATAAATTCAGCTTAAGTTCTCGGTGGCAGCAAATCCCTGGGTATCCACGCTGATCTGCTCTGCGGCGGGCGGCAGCGAGGTCTGGGACTCTGCCACGTCAGATAGGATCGCGGCGGAGAGAGCGCAGGCCGCCGCTCCAAGCTGCTCCTGAGAGAGTTTTTGGCTGCTCCTGTTCCACCGCTACAACCCGGCCAGAGATAAATCCAGACGAAGAGACATTTTTAGTAGCGATGAGGAGGCGTTGCGAATCTTTTTTTGGCTGTTTGTTCATTTTGTGTGACCGACCTATTTCATGTCTCTCTTGAAAGTTAATTTCTTGACATGCGTATCACAAACACACAGAGCAGTAGGGCTTTGCACCAGCAGTTTCTTACTTAGTATGTCAGTCCTGTTTCTTGAATCAAGATACATTGAAATGGTTTTTAAGTATTTGCTTAATTGAAGAAAAACTATGCTATAATTTGGCAAGAAATAAACTTTTTTCTGAAAACCCCGATTTACGTCTTCCTCCATTTTCGAGAGTATCGCAACATATATGCACACTTTAACGTATTTGACGTTATCAGCCTTGTTTACATCCAGGGCAAGGCATGCGCATGTGCGTGATCTGCGGCTGTTTTTGCGTAGAGGAAGGCGCACACGTACGTAGTGATGCTCTCTAAAATGGCGTAAGAGAAGAAAGGTTTTGTGCACAAAAAAAATTTTGGTAACACTTCAGAATAGGGGGTTAGAATAATGCATTAGTTAAGCATTAATTAATGGTTAATTTGTTCACAATT
>JAUCMS010000056.1:356363-378980 GCA_032357445.1 Enteromius radiatus
GCTGCTGTAGTGCTGCAGGTTGAAGGAGCCGTAGGCCACGTGCTGCGGAGAGCCCTGCTGCTGCTGCTCGCTGTAGTGGCTGGGGCTCAGCTGCTCCGTCTTGATCTGCGTCCGCTGCTGGGGCTCGCCAGAGTGCTGTTTGGACACCCAGCCGCCCCCGGGCTGCCCGGCCAGGCCGAAGCCTGCGGGGTACGCCTGCGCTCCGCCGCTGACCCCCGGGTGTCCGTGAGGGGGCAGGTACTGGTCGAACTCGTGGACGTCGAAAGGCTCCATGTTGGAGATGACGTCGCTGCTCAGCTCGCCGATGTCCACAGCGCCGAAGTCGATGCCTTCCTGCAGCGGGCGGCCCTCGCGCTTCAGGTCCGCTTTGCTGGGCGGCACGTCCGTTTTGGGGGTCGTGGGAGGAGTGGGGGGACCCTGGGACTGACCTGGAGATAAGAATGAAGTCACATTAATATCAACAGAACTGAAGAGTGTGTTACGGTAATAGATTGTGCTTTGATTCTTTGTATTGTTTAGATGCCTTATGCAAATATATAAAAATATCATAATTATTTTGCATGTTATAAAACACACTGCCTTCGAAACGTATCTCTATCATAATTCAGAAAAAGTTTGTTTTAGCATACTACACTTTTGAGTTTTATTCAGGCTGGAAACACGCATCATTGGTGAACTATGACCTTCGAATTTGCATCCTGCCAACAGCAGATAAAGCGTAGTAGATTTCAGATGAATGACTATTTATGTGTTTGTAATGTAACTGCTGTACAGTGTGATGTCATATCGCGACCCATTTCACATGCTCAAAGTCTAGTGCGACCGCAGCCTAATAAAGATACAGCAACGGCAGATAAGATTTACGAGTTTCCCCGCAGGCTCCAAACGAGGCGTTACATAAGGAGCTGCTGCTAGATGTTGTTGTACCTGAGTGGTCTCCCGGAGAGTGCACCTCGCCCATGCTGGACGCCGGAGAGTCGGCCTGCTGCAGGGCTTTGAAGATAGCGTTGGGGGAGATGTGGGTCTGCTCGCCGTCCTCGCTCTCGCTCTGGCCGTTCTTCACTGATTTTCTCCGCCTGGGCTGGTACTTGTAGTCGGGGTGGTCTTTCTTGTGCTGCACCCTCAGACGCTCGGCCTCCTCCACAAACGGACGCTTCTCTCCCTCGTTCAGTAACCTACAAACACATCCACCAGAAACAACCAATACTTAGATTGCTCTCGGTTAACAATACACAAAAGAAGTACAGTTATCTTATTTTTAAGTTATAAAAAGTAACTAAATAGGTAAAAAAAATTGCTATTTTTTTATTAGTATGTTTGAAGTATAATCAAGAAAAAGTAAACGCATCAACATGATTTATTCAAACTGAAGGTTTGCACCAACTACACCACATTTTTCTGCACTGAAGCGCATGTGAACTTATCAGTATTGTTTTATAACCATCAATGCCATACAATACATCACTACGCAAAGTTTTACTAAATGAATCAGCTTTGCTCTGACGTAGAAACGAAACGCAGTGAACTCTCTCTTACCGCCAGAGTTTTCCGAGGGTTTTGCTGAGCTCGGCGTTGTGCAGGTGCGGGTACTGATCCGCCAGCTTCCTGCGCGCGGCTTGCGCCCAAACCATGAACGCGTTCATGGGTCTCTTGACGTGCGGCTTGTTCTTGCTGGAGCCGTTCACTCGCACGGGCATGGGCACCAGGGTCCAGTCGTAGCCCTTCAGCACCTGGGACACCGCGTCCCTGATGCACACGGGGAACTTGTCTCCCTCCTCGTCCTTCTTGAAGTCTGCGAGGCGGCTGCTCTCGCTGTCCGAGCCGGACCCGGAGTCCTCGGACATGCTCGGGCTGGGCGCGTCGGAGAGACTCTTGTCCTGCTCGGCGCTCATCTTCAGGCAGGAGTCGAAGAGATTCATGCAGAAGAGCGAGTGCTGCAGACTTTGTAAAATCCTCCTGCGGCGGTTCAGAGCGGTGCTTAAAAGCGCAAAACGGCCCCGGTGTCCAAAGTCCTTCAGAGCTGCTCGGTTCAGGTGAGTAAAGTCACACGGCGACACATGTATCACTGAGACGAGGACAAATCCTGACTGAGTGAGTGAGTGAGTGTGTGTGGAGATGTAGCGAGGTTCTGCTCTCTCTCTCTCTAAAACACATCCCTTATATACACGAATGAACAGAGGGGAGGAGCAGAACCCGATCTCTCACACACACACACACACACACACACACAGGCTCAGACTAAGCAAACACCAAAACTAAGTAAAGAAAGAAAGAAAAAAAAAAACACTGTCAACATATTATATAATATAAAGCGATCCTCTAAGTGACTTTACGTGGGTTTATCAGACTCCTGTGTGCATGTTCAGTCATTTCACTTTAATAGCAAAGCAAAACTCCTATTCAAGTTAATTATCTGCAAAATGCTCATTTTAAACGAATTATTTCAAACGGCACTTGTTGCATCTGTTTAGATTAGCTGCTCATCTGATTATTTGTGTGTTTAGACTACACTAGAAAAAAAAAACATGCAGATGTGACCATATCAAACCTGAAAGTTACACACCAGCGAAAACAATTACGACCAGCTTGCAGTTCTATAATGTGTGTTTTATTTTGTATGCACAGTATGTGAAGTATAATCTTGACTGCTGCTGCTTTTGTTACGTTATCTGCCTCAGGTATAAACTTCACCTGACGATGTCTGGGTGCACATTCTGTCTTCAGTCTTGAAGTCACTCTGAGTGTCTCCGAGGCGGGAATCTGGGTTATTGTCGGTTCTCTCTCAGACCGATAGGGGGCGACACGAGCTCAGAGGCTCACTCCCGCTCAAACTTTACTTTCTCATCACCACAGATTACTGTTTTGCACGTTTCTGTAAATAATGATGGAAATGTTCAGTGGCTTTTGATATAGACATTTTTTTTTCAGTTTTGCGCCTGATATTGGCTTGGAAAAAAAAAAAAATATATATATATATATATATATAAAATGAAACTTGTCTTATAAGCCTCTTGGATTGATACACAACAACAACAACAACATTTATTTATATTTACAAATTATTCGCTACTTTAGTTTTTACATACATAGGCTATGTATGTGTATTTTTTTGCCTTTTACTTAAGTGACATTTTGTGAAGCCAACGATGTATCCAAAAAAGTGTATATTCTTTACTCATTATAAATGACTTAGAGTCAACAGCATCTCTGATGGGGGGGGGGGGGGGGTACAGAGATCGCTCCGTTACTCTCGGTCTCCTCGTGTTTATTTGTGCAAGTAATGTTGTGGAAATGTAATTTTGGGCAGAACGTGGTCCACACATGTGTTCCTCATGAGCTACCTGAAATATCATGTTTAATAGATCGCAGATGTGCGTCTGCCCTCCCTCTGTATCGCCAAATGACCACAATTACCTCAGGAGGAAAGCCACGCTTTTATATCGTGGATATTAAATGTTCAAATGTTTGGGTGTCAGTAAGACTTCATGCTTTTAACCGGGATGCATTTATGCGCTAAAAATACCACGTTAACAATTCAGAATAGCTGTTTCTATGTCAAACTGTCATTTCTGATCAATTTGACGCGTCCACGATATATATAAAAGAATAAAATCCAGGTTTTGGTTGCACTTCTTGTTATAGTTACATGTACTTACTATTTTAATAACAACAATTTATGCGTGATTACATGCAAGTAACCCTAAACCAAATCCTAACCCTGACAATATTAACGTATCTATCTATCAGTCTTTCACACACAGGTCTCAGGGGTGTGGGTGGTTGTGGTATCAGCCGGCGGTCTTCAGGAGCTGATATCCTTCTTTAACGCTGGGAAACTTCTCAGCTTGATTTCGAGCCCCAGTGTTAAAAACCGAGAGACAAACAGTGAAAGTCAACTGCTCGCAGATTCTGTGGCTGTCAGCTGAGGGCCTCGCTTGCGCTGTGTGTGTGTGTGTGTGTGTGAAGTACGGCGTTCATGCTCGTGTTGTTGTACTTTCAAACGCAATGTTTGTGGACAACCCTAAGTGATGTTATCAAACAGTAGGGTACTCAAATACGAGCGTGCTGTCATTACACACATTTAAGATACTATACACAGAATCTAGTGATTAGCATAGAAAAACTGCAATTTTTTTAGTATTCATAAATGAGTCGCCTGCATTAACAAGCTAATGTTGACACGTCATCATCTTCATTCTGGTTAAAGCAATTGTAATTATGACTTCCTTGTAAAAAAGAAGTTCCCAGGAGGACTTGAACGCACAATTACTATTGTGACAGGATCATTAAACTAGTCCGAGCGGTTCAGTACAAAGAAAGCAGACATCAGTTGTTCCGGGATCACATTACTCTTGGGTTTCTGGACTCATTTCAAGACTGAGCGTCTGGGAAAACGGAAAATACTGTAGTAATTTATAGTAAATCGTGTTTTTGAACCACTATTGTAAAGTGTGTTATGTAAGTATGCTGTACTGGATCTGGAAACACGAGTAGAAGTGTGGATGGGTGAGAACATCGGAGTTGGTTTCTTCCCTCAGTAGACAGCAGGGCGGACTCTAGAGCACCTCCAGAGACGGCTGCACGAGGTGAAAAAGCAGCTTATCTGGCTTCTATCTAGTAGAGGCTGAGTGAAGAATGTGAGGAACTCCCTTTCCTCTCAGAGAAACATGAAGGCAGGAACGGAAAGATGATGCAGTCTGTGGCCTAGACTTCTGAGAAATGGCTTTGCACCTGTCCGCTACTTTCCCCTCAGAAGTGCCAGCTTCCTCAGGCCTGCCAAGCTGGACACACCTGGCCGTTCGGACGGGGAAGGCTCTGCTCCACTCGGCTGCTGTCTCGGGGCCTTCGGCGGCCGGATCAGAGCGCAGCCACACGGGCTGACTGTTGACACATAGCATTTTGGAGGAGCTAACGTTTGAACAAGACTTATCATGGGCCCGACACCTTCAGAAGGCACCACTCGGATGATCCCACAATGTTTCTTCACACTTCCCCGGCAGCCCCCACCGCAGCTGGCAAGATGGCAGACTCGACTGCGTCGAGCTACTGAGAAATAATGCCAGAGGGCAGGTCGTTTTCTGACTAGCTTACTTCACAAAGAAACTTTTTAGTACACCTGCAATAAACAACAAGAATAAGTCACATTATAAGTCGCGTTAGTTGTTAATTGACCAGAAGTTGCCATAACTCTTTCGTTTAGGGAGAAATTCTCACTGTTAACTAGTTGCTTATTAGCATGCCTACTATTAGCATATTAGCATTTTATTAATACTTATAAAGCACATGATTTTACATCCCTATTCCTGCCCAGTACCTAAACTTAACAGCTACCTCACTAACTATTAGCAGGAATATATTGAGAGAAAACATAATAAAGGGGTTACTCCACCCTAAAATGAAAATTTCCCCCCAAAAGTAGTTTGACCAAAGTTGAAACTCAATTATTGGTCGGTGTATGTGAGTTATTAATATTATCCTAAACTAGTCGCCTGTGACTCTTTCTAGCTTTCGGATTGTTTTTATTCTGAATAATGTAACTAGTGCTGTGATTTTTTGAAAAATGACACCATGTCCCAACCAGACGCAATGCGAGACGATTCCAGTGACAAGTAATTTGTCTGTCGCAGCTGAACACGGAAACGGCGTTGTGTTTCGTTTCGTGACCGCTGGCATTTCCATCCTTGCAACTCTCTAACCCTCAGTAAGAGCAATGCTAGCTGATTCTGCTTAGCGTAGCAGGCAAAACCATTAATGCCACTTTCTCCGTTTATTATTTTCCAGTTTATAGAATAGAACCGGCTGTGCTTCATACATTAATTTCAACATATTAACTCTTATATTATAAAGCTAGGAATTTCCATGGAAGAATCTAGATACTGTATTTGTTCAGCTAGTAATAAAGCCATAAAGCAGCAGTCAATTTTTGGCCTTCGCTTTTACAGCCCTGTAATTGCTGTCGCACTCTTCCTTGTGTATCTTTCCCGGCTTTGCTCTTTGTTTGAAGATGCAGCCATTATCTTGCTCTTATCGGCTTCTGGTTTGGAGTTGAGTGAAATGCACTGAATGAGGATATTTGTGAGGAGCCAGTCGCTCCAGATAAAACAACGTGCTTCTGGACGAATCCCACCTGCAGAGAACTCCTACTGACCACACAAAACACCTAAACATGGAAATAAGATTTCTTCTGCACAAAAGTAAAGTGATTCAGGAGCAGGACTACCACTTCCCTTTCTGGTATCCTGCAGGGATAATGGGGAAAGAGTCCATTTAATGAATCTGTTATCAGACTTTTACTTTCCTCAGCGGTTATGTCATCTTAATGAAAGAGTGTTGACTAATTATTGTGGTCTTCCAGCACCCCCATCTTTTTGTCTGTTTATGAGTGGATGTGTTGTTGTCTTGGCTCATTGCCTGACCTTCGTTTCGGAGCATTTAAGTATTGACAGAGAAAGACTTGTTGTGTTAGTCTGGTAAAGTATGATTAGCAGATGCAACAATTTCAACAAAGTCTGGCGTGAATGGGCTGTGCTGCAGATAAGTAAGTGTCTGGCGTGTAAGTGTGAAGACCTCAGCGGTGGTGACTCACGCAGATGTCTAGAGCTGCTGTGTGTGTGTGTTTGGTTGAACGTACTGATTCAGCTGGAGGTTTGCACCTCCAAACCGCCATGACTCACAGGTTTATCAGAGAGCTCTGTGACCTCCGGTCGAGCCGCTGGGTCGTGGCTCTGTAATTAAGCTTCCTTTTCACATTCACACAGCTGCACCTCCCCACAGTCCTGCTGCCTTCATCAGAGCCCACTGGTGAGTTTCTGCTGGGAGATTTAGCCAGCAGCGCCCATTGTATTTTACATCGAACCTGCAGGGAGCTGATGAAGACTAGTTTATTCACTACATGCTTTCGACACGAATATATGAGATATAAAAACTCACATAACCTTTATTTTGGATGCGATTCACTGTTTGACAGCACTAGTTTTAAAATTGTTTCTAGCTGGTTTGACTGTTTGCCAACTTGGCGACTTTGTCGCTAGATTTAGTGACTTTTCAGACCGACCCTCTTAGCGACATTTTTCCAAAAAAGTGACAAATCTAGCGACTTCTTGGACAATCCTCTGGTAACAGAAACCATTAAATATATCAGTGAAAACAGTTATATTGAGAATTTGGGTGCATTATGCAAGATAATATTATGCAGTGACGTAATGAATATGCAAATTGACGTATGACATCATCTAGTGACTTTTCAAGCTGGATTTAGCTACTTTCGATTGAAAAAAGTTGGCAACGCTGGTTTTAGGTGTTATGAGCTTGTAGAAGGAAGGCTGGAAAATCCTGGCATCGGCGTTCCTCAACAGAGGTCTCGTCTGCGTGCCGCTCAGAACAGGACGGAAACAATCGCTCCTGAGGAATTTCTCACCATCATCAGTGCTCAGAGGCAAGGAGAGAGCAGATGAACGTGAAGAGAAGGAAAAACCAACAGGAGACTAAAGAGGCCGGTCATGTGCTAATAAAAGCTGCGTAAGCACTTCCTGTCGGCCTCCGACTCAGAACGTCACCTTCAAACAACAATAATAATTGATAATCGTGTTACATTCTGGCCTTTGTGGATTCAAAACTACTTGATCAGGAGTTAACTAGCACTTGAATTGAATCAAAGGATGAGCAAACATGATGCTGTAATTATGGCTGGATTTTCTGTCAGGTCTGGTGTTCAGGTTTAACTAAAGTCAACAACAGATGGAAACTCATTGCACTCTGTGCACCAATCAAATCAAATATCTAGGTATTAATATTTTGCTGTCAGAGCAGTTTGGACTCAACTCCACTCCACTACTTAAGACAATAGACGATGATCTTCAACACTGGATGAACCTACCACTATCTATTATAGACAGAAAATCAGCTATTATAATGACTGTTTACAATGATACCAACAAAACCCACCCTTTCCTGGTTTAAATCACTAGATTCAATCTTTTCACCAATTTTACTGGAAAAACAAGACACTGTAAACAAAACACCCCAGACACCTATCTTCACCCCAGTTAAAGACTTTTGATCTATCCAACCTTATGAGATGTCACCTCCTTTATCTCCCTCCCATTGTATATTTGGTGACACATCCATAATCAACTCAAACAATACAGATTTCTCCTAGTAGCGCTATCGCAAGAAAACTATCCTCACGAACTGGAAATCAAGGAATACCATACATCTTGGAAAGACTACTTCTCCACTTCCACTCAAAATAATACAACAGAATTAAACCCCTCTTTGTTATCTCTCGTAAACTTCCATCAATCACGAATCCGTTGACCCCTCGTTGTTTGAAGCCATCCTCAACAAAACACCATTCATCAATATCTACACAAGATTTGGGGGAGGGGTGATAGGAAGCGGAAGAAGTAGCAACAAAGGCTAATTTAAAACTGAATTAAAAACTCCACTTTTGCTATGATTTTCTCTCTCTCTCTCTCTCTCTCTCTCTCTCTTTTCAAGCCTCTGGGACTCGGTTGGCTGTGGCATCTCAGTTCCTGCCCTGTGTGGTTGGGTTTAGTGGTTGGTGGGTGTGCTGTGGGGCTGGGGAAATGAAAAGTTTTGATGAACAAGAATAGTTGGAACAGGAAGTTTCCAAAAAAGCTAAACGTAAATTGAAAAGTGTGTAAAGTTTATCACGGCAGACAATAGTGCATTGATGAGTCACTTTTCTTGAGACGTGAATGTATATAAATGCTGCTCTCTTTGACGACGATAAGAATTTGGACCTTTTTGTGGTTTATTGCCTGCCTGAGAGAGAGAAACTAGTTAAGTATCATAACACGCAGTTGTTCTCTTAGTAATTCCTTTCATTTTACCGACTAATGTGGCCTATCTAGGGCTGTTGAACACCCGGTGTGTGTCTCTTGATTTTGAACTTTCAATTTTTGGATTGTAATACGAACAGTTAAAAATAAGCATTAATTAGCAGTGCTGGGGAACTCTCGGCTTTTCTAAACACTTGGGCTGGTCCTGTCAGTAGGGCTTCAGCAGACGGGACGTCAGAGGGTGAACCCCAATGATCTCATCCAGCTCTTTCTCAAATCACGTCCAATCAAGCGGTCATGTGTGGCAGACGTCCTGCAGCTGACTTAAGACTTACAGCATCACGTGTGCGCATCCGACCCAAACCCACTGTACAGTACTCACTTTTCATGTCACATATCTATGCAGTGTGCAGCCTTCTTAGAAGACGAGCCAAAGAAAACTCACTTTTTAATCTTCGCCCACAAGTGTCTTAAGCTGTGAGATAATACTAGGAGAATTAACATCTCGATTAACTATTGTGAGCAATGCGTTTTTTTCCTCTGGGAAGCTGTGAGACTCGAGGCTTTAGAAACGAAGTTTTCAGTCCCACAGCCTCTTTCCGCGCCTCCACCAACACCCTCATTTGTCTGATTTATATTGGAGGCAATGAGGCCCCGCAGGGCCCCTGAGAGAGATTTATCCCCTGTGTGAGTCAGTGCACTGCTGTACCTCCATCTAATTACCCCTCCACACTCAGCCACCCAACACAGCCAATTACACGCTCAAAAACTACTAGTCACTAAGAGATGAGCGTGTTTAGCTACGTTTCTGGGTTTGATATTGTATAAAGAGGTTGAAAAAGGCATGGGTTTGTAAATCCGGTGCTGCTGAAGGCCATTTCCTTCTCTGGCTTCTTCAAAAAACATGCCACATAATAACAGTGTAACTTCTGGCACTTACAATACAATGCAAGTCTCCCGTTTAGTAGGACGTAGACGTTGTTTTGTTCTCCAGTCTTATTTTCTTATTTCCTGGAAACTGTGGCTGTGGTGAGCATTTCGAGGTGGCTCCAGTGTTGACGCGAGACATGTTTAATGTGTTTCCTCTCTAAAGCTCTCCGAGGAGGCCAAAGCACTGATGAAAGATTCACTTTTTAAAGAAATGGACTCTGCTACGTGCTTGTTTTTCTGCACGTAGAACTTAACAAGATGAAGAAAACCATGCGCGCTCACAATTTACAATTATAATTGGCTGTGGGTCGTTCCTCAAACCCCGCCCCCCGTCCCCTCCCCCACCCAATCGCAATCACTTAGCGTAAACAGAGCGCAGGCCCCGGTAGCTAATTTCCTCTGTCCTATTTCCCTCGGCAGCCACTTCACTTCAATTTGTTAAGACGTCTTATTAAATGTGCCGGACAAAGTGGACGGCCCCTGCATTTCAGTGAGCCAGTAAACAGGGTCAGGGTTGAGCTGGGGGCTGGTCGTGATTGCGTGTTTTGATTGGCGTGGCAATTAGCGAGCATTGTCTTTGTTTGTTATTAGCTAAAGCGATCTGTCGATGTGTTTTCTACGATGAATTAGGGTTACCTTTTACCGTTTGTGCTGAAACCGGATCGAAACGCTGTGCCAGCGTCTCGTAAAGTTGCCACGTCCTGTAAAATTCTGAAAGGGATACTTATTAGGGCTTTATGCATTAGTGAACTTTATTTTATTAGTTTTTAACTCCTCCCGCGGGGGTCTGTAAGCTGCCGTTGTATTTTCAGACAGCTCTTTATTTGTCATTACGCTGCCTTCCCCTGTTTACTGTCCCCAGCTTCACCCCCTCCGGCCTGCGCTCTCCCCCTCGTCGAGAGTGAAATGGCCTCGCTAGGGCACCCTGCACCTCATCAATCATCCAGCCCTTCGTTTGCCTGCTCGCAAAAGCCCAATTTTCATTTTTCACGTGCGCCCCCTTTCCTGCAATTATATGCGCGCTCGTCGTCCGAGCAGCGGCGTATGAAACGCTATTGCAGTTCGTTTGAGAAAATATAAGGCGAGGGCAGGAGTGCTTGTTTGCAGACGCTGGGCGAATTGTAGCAGTTTATTGAGCTGCTGAGCGTAATGGGCAGTGATTCTGGAGCTCGCCCTTGCCCTCTAAAAACCAGATGTTAGGATGTGCCGCGCTCATCAGATGAGATGTTTGGTGGACGATATGTCTGTTCGATGATTATTGCTGTTTTTACGTTAGATGAGTTGTAAACACACACGATACACGTGAACCTGGAACACAAAAGCAGTTCATCAGTAATATGCATTGCTAAGAACTTCATTTGGACAATTTTAAAGGCGATTTTTGCACAATTTTTCAAATTGTTGTATTTCGACCAAATATTGTTCTATTCATACATCAACAAAAAGCATATTTATTCAGGTTTCAGATTATGTGTAAATCTCAATTTGAAAGAAATTGATCCTTATGACTGGTTTTGTGCTTATAATGCAAGATCTGCCAATAAACGTGGGTTTGCCGCATGGAATCGTTGCCATATTGAGTAAGGCATATCACAAGGGCTTTGTTTGGCAGAGCCGATATTACAGTTTCATTCGAAGCTTAATTCTCGATGCCACGATTGCTCATTGTCAATGCGGCCTGAACACACTGTGAAATAATCACTCGTGCTGACGTATGTGTTGATTTACTGGGAGATTCGGTGCATGTGTGCAATACTGTATTTAATTTCATGGGTTTGTCAGTGTAAATGCAAAATGTTGATGACTCTTGACGGCTGATATATGATACTGTGGATTTTTGAGTCTCAGTTCAAGACTAACGTTCTGGAGAAGGTGGGTCATTTGATCCTGTCAATCATCGCGCAAAAGCATACATGTGCCGAGACTGAGTCACCACACAAATGGACGGGACGGGAGTCGTCTCTCTGAGGTGGAGGTAAGAGCATCACCCTGCAGACGGAAACTCAAAATAAACACCTTTCTGACGTCTCGTAAAGGACAAACGCGCAAGTTGTATGTGGATGTCAAACATTAACCCTCCAGTTAGACACTCACTGCAGTAATGACGTGTTTTCCACACTTTACACCACAAGTGACAAAAGACAGTGAGATTTCACAACGGATTCCATTAGCATGCGGTCACCCCCTTTCTTCCTTGTACAACAAGAGCAGATGTTTCTCTTGTCTTCATACTGGGAAAGCCAAGCTCATGGTTTTAATACAGGGACAGGACTGTCATCATAGGCTGTTGGGTTGTTCAGTGATATTGTAGTGATTTGAAGGCTTCTGGCCTCCAGCTGCCGTCCAGGATACAGACAATTAGCTGTTTCGACTGAGTTATGGAGTGCTAGCTTCCTCTTCTGCTAAAGCGTGTGTCTCATGGATGTCGGAGAGCAGCATCTGTAGCACCAGTATAAGCTGAAGTGTGTGTGTTTTGCGTCATGTGCAGACGGATTGCTCTTCTGCGTGGCCCTGACAGGCGACCTGCTAAACAGCCTTCACATGAGAGAAAGCTGGCCGAAGACCATTTATTCCAGCTTGGGTAGTAACCCCCGCATCTGGGCATTCAGTGCTGACCAGCGCTTGGGGGAGACCACACACACACACACACATGGCCAGAGATCGGATGTGACTGTTGGTGGATGGGTCTATGGGAAGGAACTTGTTGACACTGTCCAGGTCCCAGAAAGGCCAGTCTTTCATGAGGTGAGAGACACACCATGGATTTATTCTTTTATAGAAAATCTTTGGAGTGCTAAGCATTATATATTATTACTAATACTATGAACTCATTTCTAAACGTACACTACCGCTCTAGGAAGATTTTTAAAGGCATCAAACCTGTGAATGGCATTATATTTTAGGGTTTTACTATATCATTCAACATCCTACAGACAAGATTCCCCAAATCGAGCAGTTTCTTGAGGATCACGTTTCTACGATTTTAAACCGACAAAGGGTCAAAAACCAGATTTTGCAAGCCACGTCTCTTTCTCACACATCCTGGAGAGCCTTGAGATGAGCCTAAACAAACACACAGCAAACACCAGGCCTCGATGCGTACGCAGTGTTCGCTCCGCGGCTGCTGTCAAAGCTGATTTTCTTGGCTCCGCAGAGCCGCGAGGTTTTCTAATGAGAGACGTGTGACCACCTAGTCAACGGTATCTTATGCGTGTCCATGCCGAGGGTTCCCCTGCGTGTTTATGTAGCAGTAATTGGGGACTGATAGGACAGCTGCTGTTTTGCCAAACGTTCTTCTGTTAATCCAGAGTTAGAAAAACTAGACCCGGCCTGACCCCAAGCCTCGGCCCCAATCAGCGTCAGCCGATCATAACTCTCAACTGTCCTGTGTGTTTTTGCCCAAACCTGTCAAAATATCCTTCTCTCTCCCTGTCAGACGTGTCGAGGTGATGGCAACAAGACCTTGGCTGTAATTTCCAGAAATCTGTCGAAATTGCTTAAGTCTTAAATTATCTTTAATTGGCCCCTGAGTTGGGTTACAGCGGGTTGCTTCCAATCAAAAGCTCTACTCGCTTCCAGCTGTGTAACAATGGCCAAATGAGTGCTTACCAACATCAGAGCCATTGCCAAAGGTTACCAGGGACGAATTTGCTCACTGCCGTGTTTATTTTGGTAAACGGCTGTGGCGTGGCCGATCTGTAATGCTCACCCATAGGTCAGTGCACTGCTGAGATGGTCTTATAGCTTCTGAACTGATGTCAATGGAGAGGCTGAACCATGTGGGAGAATTAGCCAGGACATTTTCTCAAAGATTAAAGACAGGGGCCTTTTTAAAGATTTACAATCCCTGGATCAACTGCAACCTGAAGCTCCGGAGCAGCCAGTCTCGCAGGTGTGTAATATCACGTACAGTACAGGTGAGGGGCCAGGAGTCACTTGATTTCACTCCGAGAGCTTCAGCAGAAATAGGACAGGGACTCGTCTCCAATGAGATCTTGGAAGTCAAGTCACGTCTGTGTGATGGAGCATCCATCCATCCATTCTCCATTCCAATGGATTCATTCAGCTCACCTGTCCAGAACCAGAGCAACGGGTTTTGAACCAGGGTGCTACACATTTATTACTTTACCTCATTAAGACTTGGTCCAAACCCAAGTTTGATTGGCCCCCACTCTTCCTGCTGGATGACCTTTCTAACCTGCATTTTGTCCTCATGGAGCAGCTGTTTACCCTGGTTCTAGGCACCAACAGTGCTGGAGAAGACTTGTTTTTATACCTTGGGTTGTGAACCTCTGCTCTGCTGGAAATGTCCAGAAGATCAAGTCCAATTCTGCTAAATGCAAAATCTCACTTTTCAGGAGAGCACACACAAAGTGGTACATTATCAGTAGTGCTTCACATTTAGTGTTTGGAAATCATCCAAGCGAACCAAACTGTGACGTCAAGTGAACCTGGGTGTGCTCCAAAAGAGCTGGTGTGAAGGAGCTCCTACTTTGTACATTCTTGAATCAAGATGAATTTATTTATTTATTATTTAGTCTTGGTTTCTGAAAAGTGTAACAAAATGAGGTGTTCTTCTTGAAATGAGAAGGACTTATGCTAATGGGGCAAGACAAATATTGTTTTCCATTTGAATTAAGGCTATTTGGCCATTGGCTGATTTATTAATTTACTTCTTTTTTTTTTTCAGAAAACAAGACTTATCTTGATTCAAGAATGTTTAGATATTTTAGTAACAAAAATAACTTAATAGATTTTTTCTTTCTTTTTTTCCAGTACAAGTACATTTGTAACCTCAATTATACAAATTCATAAGATTTTTGCTAATCGTACATATTTTATGAGTTAGCACAAATTAGCACAATTTTACGACCTCATACGAATTGGTCGTGAGACTGTGTTGGTCATAAGGGTATTTTTTTTTAAATTGAGATTTATACAACATTAGAAAGCGCAATAAAGAAACATTCCATTGAATTGAATTAAATTTGTCCAAATAAATTTCTTATCAATGCATATTACTAATCATATATTACGTTTTAATATATTTATGGTAGGAAATGTACAAAATATCTTCACCGAACATAATCTTTATTTAATATCCTAATGATTTTTGGCATAAAAGAAGAATCCATCATTTTAACTCGTACGATGTATTTTTGGCCATCTGATAGATTACGTACAGAAATGAAAGAGGCATGGTAAACATAAGTTCAGCTGATGTTTAGTATATGGGCTGCCTGAATTAGATTTTTTGGAGTTGTAAGCTTAGTTAGTGCTACTTTATGTGGCTGTAATAATGTGTAGCAGAATCATATGGTGATCTCACGGGAAGCAAGTTGTTAATTGCCTGAATAAGCGGGGGATGATTGCGGTGTTGTGTGTGTGTGTGTGTGTGTGTTTGCGTCCCTCCCCTCTGTGTGTCCAGCAGGGCTGATCTGGTGAGAACGGCCCGGCCTCTCGGTGCTCGGTGCTTCAGCAAACATCTGATCACCTCAGTGTCCTGCACTACTGATTCAGCCGAGCGGCTCTGCGTTTGTGTCATTAACTACGGGTGGCCATGGACTTTGATTATAGGAAGTGCCCGAGGGCTCGGGATAAGGAGCAGGGGTTTTGACAAAGCAGTCAGAGACTGATCCATCACAGAAGCGACACACTGTTTTGTCCCAGAGATCTGGAGCGTTACTGCTGGATCCATTCAGTTCAGCAGCTGTTCTGATGCTCTCCGAGACAGTTGGGTTTAGTTTACAGTCTTTAAAAAATGGAATCTTAGCTAAGCTGAAGACATTTAGTCATAAACACCAAAACAGCACGTTCATTACTCTAGGGAACAAATACTTGACTTTTCCGATCATACTGTTGCTGACTGGTGCTTCCGTCATCGGAACACTCGTGTTTAGTCATAAACCAACAAAATATATTATATATATTAAATATATGTACACTACATATAATGTAAACAAACTTTCAGGGGCTCTTAAGTCCTAAAAAACCTTAATAAGGGCTCTAATTTTTTACACAAGGTTTTAAAATTATTTAGCTATGTTAGATCTGTGAAGGTATGAAAAAGCACTGTACTTCAGTCCTTCCCCGCCTTGCTTGACATGCGCCCTGAGTAGTGTCCACAAACCAGTGATTTTACACACGACTGTATCAGCCGGCTCTTCTTCTTCACATGAGTCCGTCTGCTGCTGGCGTTGGGCCCAGTCTCTGAGATTAGGGCCTGTCCTGTTGAGGATGAGAGCGTCATGCCACAATGACACAGTGATGACAGAAGGGTGCGGAAGGGATTAGTCCAGTGATCTCAGACAAACAGCAGGAATCTGTGTCACATATCAGGCGGAGAAGTCAGATTCCTGTCTGTGCGTTTACATCAGCTACTTTCTACAGCAGCCTCGTAACGCACACAAGATTTTCCTCAGTCGCTGGTTCATGCTCGCATTAACGCATTACAAGTAACGCAAAATCAGATTACTTTTAGTAACTAGTAAATAAACAGGACTGCAATTACATAATTACAATGAAACATCTAAGATATCTTTTCAAAAGAGTCATGCAAGTTGCTTTGTTTTGTTGGCTTTCCTGTCCTGTGTAATAAAAACACAAAAAAACGCGAAGGTAAGATATATTATTACTTTTCATAAAAAGTTACTTGTATAACAGTAGCAGTTTAATTCGAATTTGTGCTTAAAAAGTAGGTTTTATTCATAGTCACAGACAATCTTTGACGACAATATTTTATAAAAATGATTAGCATTATTCCAGTCATGTGTTTTTCTGCCAGTGAAATAACTGACGTCTGCTCTGAACCTATAATTCAGCCCTCTATTTCTTTTAACAGAGCACCTGTGTAACCATGAGAGTGTCTCAAATGAGAGGTGCTCCTCATAAACCCCCAATGACTGACACGTGTCCGTCATTACGGCCTTATTACAGGCGGGGTCAGAGGTCACGCCACTGGCCAGGTGACAGTGCACTGTCAGGGCAGCTAATTGTAGGCCTGTAGTGCTGTCATGTGATTATCACATTAGTTTTTAAGGAGATGGAGAGCTTGTGTTTCACGATCTCATTGTGGCAGGAACAATGGCCTCCATTCGATTCAACGGAGAGCCGATAGCGTCTCCTTTAGATCAGCACGCTGGAAACTGAGGGTCGCATCTCGGTTTACGTGACTGATCATGATTATTATGCTCAGGCTGTTAAACAGTTTAATGAGATTATTAGTTAGTTTCGTTAATGATAACCAGTGCCCAGGTTCCTCTTTGAATGTATTAAGTATGGGTATTTTCCACTCATTTTCATCTGCCAAGCAAAAATCTGATTATTGAGAGAAGTGTTGGTCTTTCTACAAGCGGTGTAGAGGTTTAACACCTGGGGTTTGTTCAAATCAATTCAGGGGTAATAATGAAGCTTCTAATAAAGGAATAAGAGTGAGAGACTGGTTAATGATGCAGTAATCTCTGTGTTCCCACATGTATCGCTGCGTTACCACGAAGATCAGGTGTCTATGCGCTGCTGTTATACATAACAAATGTGTGTGTGTGTGTGAGAGAGAGAGAGAAAGATCTGACTGCGGTTTCAGTGAGTGTCACTAACCAGGATGCAGGTATTTGACATTCCAGCGCTATCAGTGCGGCAGAATAACATGTTTGCTCTGCAGACGCCGTTAATCGATGGAGCACAGCTTCCTTAATTCAATTCTTGACCAAAACACATTCCCGCTCAGATAAATAACGTTACAGCTGCTCTGAGAGGCACTTTACATGCTTTACCTTTATGGAAACTATGGGAAAGTTTGGCAGAAACGTATAAAAAACTTTAATAAGCATTTTTCCCAGCATATTGACTTACCGAGGGTGTTAATGGGTTTGAGGCGCTGCTGAGTCAGCGGGAGGTTTGTAATCATACCGGCCAATGATAACAGCTGGGTGATGGGTCATAATCAGTCTCAATATACCATTGGAGCATGCTATGGATTAACAAAACCAAAAAAGAAAACAGAGTTGTAACAACTTTGTAAATTAATAAAAAAAAAAAAGTACATTGCATAAGTTTTCATACCCTTAACTCAGTACTTAGCTGAAGCACCTTTACCATCTCGAGTCATTCTAGGTATTATACGACAAGCTTTGCTCATCAGAATTTGTGAGTTATCTGCCACTCTCCTCTCCTCTTCACCTCTGTCAGGTTAGATCGAGGCAGTTTCTGAATGCTCTGGACTGGAGTTTCTTCAAGGCTCTCTCTATATTTTTCTGCACTGAGTGTTCATTCTTCTCTGATGAGTCGTTCAGTCCATGTCGCTCTACAGCATGAGGCTGACACCAGCGCACTTTCCTTTTGGCATGGTACTCTGCAGGCGATGAGTAGAGCTGGGTTCCTTCAAACATGATGCTTAGAATTGAGGTTGATCAGACCAGACAATCAGAGTCTGTTTTATTATGTTTTCAGTGAGTCTCTCCACACCGCCACAAAGCCCAAACTGATGAAGAGTTGCGGTGATGCTTGTTCTTCTGTAGATTTCTCCAGATATGATCATGGAGCTCAGCTAGAGTGACCATCAGGTTCTTGGTCACCACTCTAACCAAAGCCCTTCTCCATCAGTTGCTCAGTTTAGTCACGAGTCTAGCTCTAGGAAGAGTCCTGGTTGATTCAGACTTCTTCCATTAAGGTAAACGGAGACTACATGCTTCTGTGACCCTTCAGTGGAGCCAAAGTTTTTTCTGAACTCTTCCGCAGAAGTGTGGCTGGGCTCAAACCTGTTTCTGAGCTTTACAGCAAGTTCTTTTGACCTCAGTGTTTCGTTTTAGCTCTGATTTATATATTATCAGCTGTTAGTTTTTAAGATGTGTGTGCCTTTCGAATCGTACCCATTCTATTGAGTTTGCCACAGGTTCTCTTCACATCAAGCGTAGTAACATTTACAAGCAGTATAAATGCTCCTGAGCTACATTTCAGCTGTCCCAGATAAGGGTATGAATACTTATGCAATTAAATAATTTAAGCTTTTTAATTTTAAAGATGTTAAACGCCTGTTTCTTTGCTGTACAGTTATGGTGTGTGGAGTGTAGATTGATGTGGAAAACTAAATTCAAAGCAGTATATCATGCAAACAAAACCTTTTATTTTGTATGCGATTAATCGTGATTATTCATTAGAAAAAACATAATACACAGACAATATGTGTGTGTGCACCTGGTATTCCTGACGTTATCAAGACTATATGTCCTACTGGTTTAATTAGATAATATTGGTTTAATATTAATTTTTGTATTGTTTTGAATAAGTATAAATGAACATATAACATTTACATTTATGCATTTAGCAGACACTTTTAACGAAAGCAACATACATCGCATTCAAGTTACAGTTTGTGTTGCACTTCACTTAATGTGATAAGAATCTTTAACGGTGATTTCACATTTTATGTACATAAAGATGCTATTTTTGACTAAAATCGAGGCTCAGTTGTCAGGTCAGAATATATATGTGTTTGGGATTATTAGCACTGGATGGATGCTGTGTGTGTGTGCTGGAGCGTGCGCTGATTGAGCTGTAATTAACCTGTAATCAGCAGCACTGCTCTCACAGCTGCTCAGCAGATCTCTGCATCAGTAAACAACAGGCCTCTGTTCAGCTCTTCAGCTCCACCAGGCTTAAGTGCTCCTCAAAGACTTCGCATGTCGACCCTTTGTTGTAATGACAACGGGGTCAAAGCACCTGTGACACTGACACTACCTGTCACTGCAGGTGTGCCCACCTTACATATGTGCACTTTTAGACTAATAGTAATGTAATAGTAATTTGGCAATGAATTGCATCCATAATAAAAGTTTTTGTTTACATAATATATGTTTGAATTTCATCCATGTACTGTATATATGAACGCTTCAGCGCTGGGCACACTTATAGCAAACACAAACAAAATCTGTGGTCCTGCCAGTGAATGTTTGATGTAAAAAGCTGTGGAAGCTTTAATGCAACCTGGCGTCCAGGAGCTTTGAGAAAATATTATTCTTTCCACTGCTTCGAGCTCTTTAGCAGCGCTAAAGGAAAGGCATGAGCCGTAAAGAAAAAACACGCCGAGAAATGAGGGGTCAAATGTCCGAAGTGGGATTTTCGCCACATGAACTGCGAAGATACACACACAGAGTGTGCAGAGGCTGCAGTGCAATCGAAAGCGTGAGAGGGTCATAAGAGAGGGTTTGAGAGAGCAGAAACACTCAGATCACCCATGTAGAGGGCTGGGCTGCTAATTGGCAGTAGACCCGGGCTTCCTGTCTGAGCTCCACGCATGCATTGTGGGAGCGCAGTTAATGCACTGCACCAGATTCAGCTCGTGTGGGGCCACGGCACAGTTATTACAAGAGCGAGAGTGTGCTACAACGACTGGCCTGTTCATTAGAAGGACGCACCTGAAGCACGTCTGGATCATACCATTCAATAGTGTTGGAATGGAGCACTTGCTACGATGCCATTGTTTCTAGGAATAAAGAGTTTTTTATGGAAAATTCTACTTTTCACCAGTGCTTGTGTTTAGATACTCTTCATATGCAGCATAACTTTGGCTTACTTTATTGAAACTGCTTGCATTGAAGATGACTCCAGTAATCTTGCTGGGTCATCAGTCTTTTTTTTTCGGCAGAGAGCTCATGGCAAGCGTGAATGCTTCCTGATCAAATCTCTCCCTGAATGGGCCAGATAGGGCCGGTTGTCCTGTACCTGCCAGAGCCTCTTTGATTGATCAGGGAGCGTTTCACCCTCAGGAGAACTAGCAGCTCGGGGCATTTCCACATCCAGCCAGATGAATCTTTTATCCTGGAGTGGATCTCACTAAACGCCCCCTCTTGTTTCCTGTCTTGGCTGGGAGAATGTTATCAGGCGGTTGGCCGGTCCCCCTATTGTCCATTTGGGGGGGTCTTAGCGGTTAGCTCTTAAAACAGCATGGCGTAGAGGGAGAGGTCACAACCTTTGCCTGGAGTGTCCATCCTTCTCCTGAGCTCCAGGGTCATCTGAGTGCTCCACATGCCCACGGGGCAGCAGGGTAGGCCCACAGATGCTGGAGCCTCCAGGACGGGGCTTTAATGAGTCGGCCGGGCTGAGCCCAGTAGGTGGTGTTACAGCTCTAATCCTCTCAGGCCCATAAAGCAGCACCCAGCGGCTCTCGTCCATTTCAGTGTGGCGCATCACGAGAGCCGAGCAGGCCTGATTAGTTCCACTGACCTCAGAGCCGCCGGCCGTTTAGTGCCTTAACTCTCCACCGCCGTGTTTTATTAGCCACTGAAGTCATCCTGCATTGAACCACTTTATAGAGATGAGTTATCGAGTTTGACCAAATAAATCCCATCAAATGTTAATACGCCCATTTGGCACTTTGGGTGACGTGATGACAGATTCAAAAAATGCTGCCAGTGAGTACATCCTTATTAGCAAATGGCACTAAAGCACAAATATTCACACATTTTCATGTGTTGTGATCCCATCAGGGTGAATCCAACAATAAAATATGGAAAAAGAAGGATTTCTAGTAAAGATTTAAATGACATTATTATTTTTATGACATTAGGCTCTTGCTAAATTTTCTGTTTTCTCAGGCTATTGTGTGAAAACGTAAGACTCTCAGGATTACCTAGTTGCTTTTTAGCATGCATATTTACTAGCATATTGGCTGCTTCTAAATACTTATAAATCACATATTATTTTGCATGATCATATTTCAGACCCTTTAATCCTACCCCATTCCTAAACATAATAAATACCAGACTAACTATTAATAGGCAGCAATTAGGAGTTTGTTCAGGGAAAACCCAGTGGATATGTGTTGCCTAAAAAATCCCAATTATATTGTAACAGTCTCAATTCTTGTTAAACTTAAAAGCCGCTTGAAAATGCTTGTACTTTTAAAATGGCAAACCTTGAACTAAAAGGACTAAACATGCTGTAAACAAAATCTCAGAGTTTATACTATTATTTTTAAGTTTTAAAATTTGTGGTAACACCTTATTTTTGTAGTCCACTTTAAGCATTTTACTAAGAGTTAATAACTTCGTAACCACATGTCAACTAGCGATCATTATTCTGAGAGTTACTAGACTCCAGATTTAGGTGACATATAGTTGTAGTTCCAAATTTAGTTAAAGTGGGCTATCAAATAAACTGTAACCCAACTTGTTAGTTGCACAAGTCCTAATGCACCCATCCAGCTTCGCTTCCAGCATTTCTCTCTCCAGCAGCTCAAAATGCCTGCAGAGGAAACCTGCGGGGCTCAATCAGAAGAAGATCATTTTAGGCCTCATGGTGCTGAGCTCCGGCTGATCCCTGGGTCTCCAGACGGTGTTCAAAGCGATCTGTTTAATGGCTAATGTTCTTACCGCCCTCCCGCTGCTGCAAATAGTCAGTCAGACTCGCCCTCGGGCTGCAGATCCTCTCACGGACAAGACACCCCGCTGACCTCACCATCCCCAATAACCCACACTGCCACCGGCAAATTATTTATCTTCATTCAGCGTGATGTTTTTCCAAATCCAGGTCAAACAGATATCACCTTGCATAAGGACTTTCTACATATATAAAACACTTAAAGTCTGGCACTGGAGTATCTGAATAGGCTTGTTTCCCACTTATGCATGAGGTACTCAGAGCATCTTGGCTTAAAGCCGGGCAATGTGGATACTGGATACACAACAAGGTGTCTATTAAGCAGCAAAGCTGAGCTCCACAGTCCTCTTCAGTCCTCAAGGCAGATTTCCACCGCACCACTGAGAGCTGTCTCTGTGAAGGGATCTTGAAGGTCCAGAAGTTAGAGTTCCTATCAAAAACCATTTCTTGCGGCGTAGAAAGCTCTTGCGTTTAAGGAAATGGAATTGTACAGTGTGTGGGCAAATGT
>JAUCMS010000056.1:393455-404356 GCA_032357445.1 Enteromius radiatus
GCTCTTCCGATCTAGAATTGCGAGTTATAAAGTCAGAAGTACGAGATATTAAGTCACAATTCTGGATTTATAGCTCACAGTTGCAAGTTTATATCACATAATTCTGACCTTTTTTCACGTAACTGTGACTTTATATCTCGCAATTTTAAGGAATTGTGAGATTAAAAGTCACAATAATATTTGTATTTTTTTTGTGGTGGTGGAAACGGCTTTCATACTAAACAGTACATAAACTCTCCCTAGATGTATTTAGTGAAGCCTCCTCTAGGTTCAGCAGTGTGTGTGTGTTATCACAGTGGAAGTTGTCAGTTATCAGAGCAGTTTATCACAGTGTCCTGCATCATGCACTCACTCCCTGCAGACACACTCGACCCTGAGTCTGTGATAGCGCAGCTTAAATGAGTCACGCGTATCACAGCCCTTCCGGCTGCCCACAGATAACCAGCAGCTCCTGCTGCGTCAGAGAACATCAGTCAAGTTTATTAACATCACATAAGGCTGAGTAAATAGAAAAGGCACCTTTGTGAATACATAAACAGTTGCGTATAGATACATAAACACAAAATGGATATTTATTGGAGAATCAAAAAAATGCACTTGTAGTATGTGCATAATATTGAATAATATTAATATAATAGGAATTATTAACAATATCAAGAAAAGTTACCATAAATCTCTCCTGCTCTCTTTATCTCAGTCTAGCCTACTTCATGTAAGCATACACAGGCAGCTTTTGAGAAGACTTGAATATTTTGTTATATACTGCCCTCTTATGGTGTAAAGGTGTAAATATGAGTACTGTCATTTCAAAATAATCTCTGCTTTAACTACAAACTCAAATACTTTGTTATTTAGTTACCAAAGGATCCAGGGATTAAATACATTAAACCTTTAGTGGATCGGGTTTAAAACATTTTAAACACATCTCAAAAATATTTGCTTGTAATGTAAATGTAAGTAAAGACACTAGATTTCATTTTATCCAAAGCCACTTACAAATGATGACAATGGAAGCGATCAAAATCAACAAAAGATGATTTGCAAGTGCTTTAGTTAATACTTTAATTCTAACGGAGTATAACAAGGGTTTTAAGAAATATTTAAATTCAATATCTGAGCATAAAGATTAATTTCACATCATACCCTTTTATAAAGATATCTTAAAATCAGCCTTCGTTAACGGTTTAATAATCTATCATATATTACGTAAGTTGATTGTTATGTATTATGATTATGGTTGTTATCCCCACCTGTCAGAGGAAAACACTGTACCATCACCAATAAGGTGCAAATCTGCAAATGAGAATGATTTCTGAAGGATCATGTGACACTGAAGACTGGACGAATGCTGAAGTACCTTTATTTCCCATCTAGCTCCTCGAGAATTGATCAAATCTGCCATTCACAAACTACACAACATGAAGCTTTGAAGGTAAACGCATTTTTATTGAAATCAATTTAGGTCACAGGAGGGGAAAAAAAAAACCCATTTTGCATGCAGCACGGTTCCAGCATACATCTTGGCCCATAGAAACATTGCTTCTAGATAGAAATCTTAGCTAATAGCTGCAGAATGAAAGAGAAAACCCCAGATGATGATTTGTACTGAACACCCTTTAATCTACACCAAGTAATGCAATGACATTTTTACTAATCAAAACAGTCTGGGATTATGATATAGTATATATTTGATGTTCCTTTTATTCAATTTTTTATTTTTTTAATAGACAGCAAGAAAGTAAAGTGATGTAGAGAGAGAGAGAGGGATGTGATTGGTACAAGGTAAACTCTATGTAAATGAATTGTTTCTAAATATGTATGTTATTTGTAAATTAAAACTGATTTTGGGTTTAGAAAACGGAAATAAGTATCCAGCATCTAACTTTGATTTCTTTCTTGTCTCAGAAGAGCAGAGAACTTCCACATTTCGATGCACTGCGAGAGAAGAAGCTCTTCAGGGAAGAAGTCGTCCACCTCAGGAGGAACGTCCTGATCTTTACGCTCCATGTAGGACACAACAGTGACTTTCAGACTGGAGGACAGACAGAAATCAATCAGTTAGTATACATTTCAACATATGATCAACATGCACAGAGGAGGAAAATACATTACGTAACATTTGATGAATAATGTTGCATTCAGAACAGCTAATTTTTCTCACCCCCAGTCAGGCCTGAAAGTGTTTGGGTCTTTTGGTTTCTTCAGAACTAGTAGCAGAAGTTCATGAATCTCCAAGAGGAAGGCAGCAGCGCTGGACTTGGTCAAAAAGCTCTTGAGCTGTGTCTTGTGTTCCTCCTGCAGAGGATCTTTGTACTCATCATTGATGTCCTTAAATGGGTCCTAAAGAGGAGATGAACAGAGTCACATACACACTCCCTAAAGCGCACATCAGAATCCTGTGTTTAGTGTGTGGAGCGTCTCACCCCCTTCAGATGCAGCAGGGTCTCTGATTTCAGAGAGCTGAGCAGCTGCCACAGCGCCACACAGTGTTTCAGACTGCACCTGCTCAACGCCTGAAAACACATTTAACACTTATTCACTAAACATCTCATCAGATGCTATTAGATACCAGTCCCATGAAGAAAGTGTGTGTTCATCACTGACCTTGAACACATGTGGGGCTATGTTGTCGGACATCTGTAGCACCTCGTTCAGGTAAGTGCCCAGCTGCACCTGTGGCTCTGCCCCAGTCGTGGTCATGGCCAGGAAGCCCAGGGCCAACTCGACTGTGGACAGTGCCTCACACACATCACTGTAGGACTGCAGATCCTTCACCAGGTTGTGCTGCGTAAGAGCCTGCAGCGGCTCCTTTACAAACACAACCACAATACGACTTATACAAATATATCTCTGCATTGTAAACATGGATATAATTACGCAATTTTTATGTTGCATATAAACAATTTAAATACATTTTTATGAAGAACATAATACAAAATTGTAACTAATGCATTAACATAACAATTATACGCTAAAACAAATAAAATACAACTTACTTGGGGAACTTTGCCCTTCACATTCATAAATATGATCTCATAGTTTCTGTCCTGTCTGTACACCATTGTCGGAATACCCTGCACAAATAAATAACATAAAAAAGCATTCATATCTATCGTAGTGGTTAAGAAATCTTACAAAAAACATCTTTTAACTCTGAACATGCTGTGACATACATGAAGGGTTATGAGAGGTTTGCCCTGTAGAAAGTGGGTGAAGATCTGTTGCTGAATTTTGGGCAGGTCGTACTCCATCAGCGTCTCCTGTCCACGCTCCATGCTGTACTGGCAGTTGGACAGTATCAGGGGAAGCAGATCCCGCTCATACTCGTAATGGATCACATGCATCTCCGTCAGGTCAGCTGCGCTTACTGAGTAACTGATGGAAACAGGACCGGGAAAAATACTACCATGTTTTCCAAGATATCGGCACCAGCCTTAAAAAAAAAAACGCTCGACCACTACTTCTTACCCAGACTCCTCTCCGGTGTTTGTGTCCACGGTGTACACAAGGTCATTATGAAGGGCGATGAGGTAGCTGACAAGGGCAGTGGAGCACAGGCCCAGACCACGTCTCTGTGGCAGAAGCACCTGCAGGTCAGTGTCCAGACTCAGATCCTTCTGAGTGTATTCAGCCGGCAGCTTTAGCTCTCCTAACAGAAGAATATTCATTCATCAACAGATAACAATAAACATGGCTCATCTGCTAAATATATGATTTGGCATTGGTCTAAAACAAGGTTTGGTTTACCTGCGGTGGCCAGAGATACCCTGAGTTGGTTCCATGTTGACAAGAATATGTTAATGGCCTTTTTATACCAAGCTAGTGAAGCTGTTGGGTGAAAGCAAGACACTATTTTCACTGTAAATCCAGTAATAATCATTATTTATAGAGAAATGCCATATGCTTGCATGATTGCTATTTTGGTAAATTACCAAAAACAAGCTTGCTAAATGATTGATTCACTTTCTTGCCGAGATCTCCAGCCTGCTCAAAGTCTTGATTATGAACTTGATTATATTGTTCTTGTATGTTTGATTCGAGCTGGAGTGAACTCTGCAGGAAACTGAATTTAGAGGGCCTAGAGAGCTGTCCACCAAGACAACATTTAGCCATGGAAAATGATTTCTTCATTCTCTCTGACCAGTTGTCCAGTACCTTCGTTATGGCTATCCAGAAAATCTCCTATGGTTTTGAAGGGTAGGTCTGTCACGTTCTGGAACTTCTTTACCAAATCCTTCTGGAGAACCAAGATGTCAGGAAGGAACTTCACTAGCCGTAACTCTGCTTCCTGCAATGAACAGTGTAGAGGCTAGATCAGTCACACAGTTATGTGTTTCATTTAACAAACTATCCACAACAAACCAACAAGTAAACCAAGATGGTAGAGTCATATAAAAACCCTCCCCATGCTTGTTATTAATCCGAGTATAAAGGGACCAAACTCCTTTGTCTCTCTGGTGTGTTTCACTAAAGTCTCAGAGAAAATAATGTGTAATGTGTTTCAGCAATTGTTCCCGGGTCATTAGATTTGCTTCAAAGGTCCCGAATGACATGTGACATCATCGGACGTGTAATGTACAAGTCGCTAGACAGCCACTTTTTTTTTTAGGCAAACACCACTGATCTCCAAGTTTAAAACGAACCACATGATCTCATCTCTGATATTTGCACATGATGTTGACCTGTTGGCTCCTTTGAACAAGGACCTACAGCGGTTTGCAGCCGAGTGTGAAGCGGATGGGATGAGAATCAGCACCTCCAAATTTGAGACCATGGTTCTCAGCAGGAAAAGGGTGGCCTGTCCCCTTCAGGTTGGTGGGGAGTTCCTGCCTCATGTGGAGGAGTTTAAGTATCTTGGGGTCTTGTTCACGAGTGAGGGAAGGATGGAACGAGAGATTGACTTCCGCTTCTGCAGTAGTGCGGTCGATGTACTGGTCTGTCATAGTGAAGGAGCGGAGCTGCAAGGTGAAGCTCTCGATTTACCGGTCCTTCTATGTTTCTACTCTCAATTTTGGGTCAGCTTTGGGAATGAGATCCCAGATACAGGCGGCCGAAATGAGTTTCTTTCGTAGGGTGGCTGGCTGCTGCCTTAGAGATAGGGTGAGGAGTTCGGTTACTTGGGAGGAGCTTGGAGTAGACCCGCTGCTCCTCAACATTGAGAGAGGCCAGCTGAGGTGGCTCGGGCAACTGTTCCGGATGCCTTCCAGACGCGAGTTCTGTGCATGTCCCACCAGAAAGGAGGCCCCGGGGGAAGATCTAGAACACACTGGAGGGACTATGTCTCTCGGCTGGCCTGGGAACACCTCTATGTTCCCCCGGAAGAGCTGGAGGAAGTGTCTGGGTAGAGACTACTTAGACTGCTGCCACCACGACCTGGCCCCGGATAAGTGGAAGAATAAGGATGGATGGATGGAATGTCAATCTGTGGTATAATGATCACACTTTCACCCTAAGACCAACCTTGAAAATGAAGTGCAGCTGGATGAAAACAAAACTAGAGGTACCTTAGCATCAAAGAATACTTTATTTAACACCATCAATTCATAACAGTTGTACAGCTCGTTTTGTCTGGCCAGAGGAAGACTAGCCCCTGACTGAGCCTGGTTTTTTCCTCCATTCTGTCACCAGTGGAGTTTTGCTCCCTTGCCACTGTCGCCTCGGGCTTGCATAGTTGGGGACACTTAAATTAGGATTACAAAGTCACTTTTCTGCTATTTTTCTGTTTACCTTTATTTTTTCCCCATGCTGCTTTATTATAGTGAAATAACTTCAGATAAACCCACCACTAATAGCTTACCTTTTGAAGGAACCTCCAGAGCAAAGGTAAAGTGTCCCGGGCATTGTTCTGTTCCACAATGTGAGCCAGACTTGACACAGAGACCTTCCTCCTGCAGCTCCAGATGGATGAATTATGGATAAGGGAGTTCTGGGGTAAAGAGCTCAGGAAATGCTCTGGTTTCCCAAATGTCAATCTCATCACTGGGTTAGAAGACACTCGCTCATCTTCCCTGATGAATTCATTCACTTCCTTTAGATCTTTCTCCAGAACCTGAGAGAGAAAGAATGAAAAGTAGAGTAGAGGGAAGAGGCCTATCCCCAGAGTTGCACTAAACCAGCTACCTAATAATGAAAAAGGTTGTTTTTTGTCAATCCTTTTCCATGGAAATACATGAGAAAATGCAAACCCATACATGACACATTAAACATACTTTATACATAATACAATTAAAAAGCATGTTGTTCACCTTCAGCTGATGTGTAACGACATCATCATTCATAGCATTTTCCCATCCAATTCTTGCCTCTTTAGAGGAAAGGTTTATATCATAAGGAACAGGCCCTGTTAATAAAAACAAAAAGGAATATTTCTTGAATTTATGTGGCAGGAGATCAGTTTGGCATGTGGAAATATAAGGTGAGTTTTGGGAGCTCTTACACTGCTTGGTCTGATGGGGATCAAGCAGACTGTGGATGGTCAAATGGATGGTGCTGATCGTATCATCCACTCCTTTACCCAGAGCTCTGATCAGCTGCTCCATGTCCTTCAAAAGATGCGCCATCAGGAATGGCCCGGGATCCTCCACGTGAGGCTTGATGATCTGTTTGACACTCTACACAGAAACATGCAAGAATATATATTTTTTCTAGCCTGGTTTTTTCTCTCTTATGACAGCTATACCTTTTATAGTTAGCAGAACATTAGAACAGCTAATAATTAGTACTGTAATAGCTAACATTTGCAATAGTCCCTTTACAGTTACTGCTATCATACAAATACATTTCGGCAGAGATGAGGACTGTTTGAAACTCCTTTTTCCATTAAAACTTTGTTGCACATGGTCTCAGGCTAATACGTGAACATAAAACAATCAGGAACATTTTTTCAAGTCATAACACTGCCACTGGCGACCTCAGCAAAAACTTAACTCACAAATAAATTTTTTTGATCGCAAATGCAACCATTTTAGTCGCAGTCTGGTATACTCAATAATTGTTTGGAAGCTCTAACTCACACTAAATATTTTGAAAGGCAATGGTATTTTTAGTACTGTTTCCACACCTGCATGTCACAGGCAGAAAGGATGTAATACCTGTGGGTTGTTTTGAGCTCCCAGCAGCATGGACACGTGTGTGAGCAGTCTGATAAGAGTGAAGGGGGCAGGTGACATATTCTTAGTGTCCTGCATGTCAGGCTGGTCACGACATTGTGCATCACCCAGAATGTGTCCTGACTTAGTACGGTCCGCTCTGCAAAGAGGAACAATTGAAACCTCAAACTCCTGAAACAACTGAATAAATGGTTACACTTTATTCTGATAGTCCACGAACTTTAAGTAACTCTACATGTCTAGTAACTCTCAGAGTAGACTGTTAGGGTAGGTTTTCTTTTACTTGACTGTAAAATATTCATACAAGGGAACATACAAGTTATATGGTGAATGAACAATCAGAATCAAATATTTCAAACTGCCAGGTAATAAACTAAACTGTATTAAAAACACATGCATTTGGTGCAAGAGTAACTCACTGCTTCTGCATGGTTTTGAAGCCGTCTACAGGTTTGTGGTCTATGCCACCTATTTGTTCATTACACTCTGGACAGCGAGCCACCTCCATGGGCCTACCACACTGGACAGATGCATGAACAGAATAAATGTTTCATTTAAGACAACATCATATTAAATTAAACTAATGCTGTGTTCTGTGAATTTTAATGCTGTGTAGATATAATGTACAGTTAATGCTAGAAATTAAAATGACCCTACCGCATCAACAACGCATGGATGACCATTAGGACAGGCTGTTGAAAACAAAAGAAGACGTCAAGAATTGATTTCAAACAGGATGTAGAAATGTTCAAATATATGATCGGTCACTCTATGCTTGCACTTGAAAGAAAAAACATGAGGCCAACTGCAAAACACTTGAACCAGCCAATCACGCTCTTACTAGACACACTAGAAACTTCCAGATAGGCGTTTTAACCAATAGATATCATTCTAGCTCAGGGTGTGGTGACATTTCTCCTCCCAAATCATAAATCCAAATGTTATCTCATCAGTCACATGGTCTGAGTTTTCCCGCTCTTGCAGAGTATAATTTTGGACATGATTTCTATAACTTGAATATGATACATTTGACTCAGAATTGGTGTGAAGAAACATTTCAAGCAAGAAGATTAAAGCAAAACCATACTAAACACGGATAATAAACTACACGCCATTCGATAGTTATTCAAAATGCATATACAATGAGTGATTAACACATGATAGTTCAAGATGTGGGTTACAAATAATATGCAAATCAGTGATTTGAGTCCGGTTTAGTGTATCTTAAACATGGATAGGCATGAAAAAGGCACAGTTTTGTGAAACGTGAGATCAGTTTTGTAAAGACCAGGGTTAAAGGTCTCATCAGGAATTTCAGTCTGGTCCTGAGATTGGGGAATGGAGATCCAACCAACACAATCTTTAATTATTTTACCCATGTAATGATAATGATGTCCTGTGTCTTTGTCCATTATCTTGGTTACTTGCTCAAAATTGACGATCTCCTTCCTGAGTTGGGATTCTCAATACGTGTTCTTTTGTTTTAACATGACCTCCGGAGGATACTTGTTTTGAAGAATTACATAATGTTAAACAAAACTACACTCTAAAACTTTAGTATGAGTAACATTTCTGTAATTGTTTAACCCTTATTTATCCTCTAATAATTATTTTGTTCACCGTGGGACACAAAAGCAGTTTTCTCAGTATAGCCCTATGCTGTGACTGACAGTGAAACCACGAAATACACCAAAACACAATATAAATTCTCAAACAACATCAATTTAATTCTCCCATCGTAATCTGCATCTTTGGAATGCATACGAGTTCTGCTTCTTGTGTTACATGAGTTCTTGTGACCTTTCTGCTCAGGCACTAAATATTGGGTCTCCGGGTGTTTATTATTTGGACAAATCTTGAATTTTTTATAACACTTACAATACCACTGGACACCTTTCATGACCTGCTCGGCAACAGCCAACATGTCATCTGGCATAGTTGGAATGAATGAAGCCTGTGAGGAGAACATGGCAGAAATATCACACTCTTAAACACTCTAGTCACCGTGTAACTCCATGATGTCATGACGTGAAGGGTTCATACCGTCATGTCGTTTGGGGACAGTGCCAGCTGCTGCAGTGGCTGCAGTAAAGGCAGATTTCCACACAGCAGGACTGCAGTCATGTGAACCGTAACCTCCACCAGAAGAAGCTTTCTGTCTGACATCTGAGGTTGTACACGCAGATCACGGAGATTATTATTCACCAGTCCTTCAGCAAACACTTTTGTTTCATCACTGATAAAGACGTCTGTGCTTCTGATAAACTCTTCAAGGTCAGCACGTTGCTATAGATATAAAAAAAAAAGCATGAATATCATGTTAACATACCTTTCATTATCGATCCTTAACAAATGTTCTATAATGTGTGTTGATGTTATGTTAATGTGGCAGGATGGGTAATTTCTGTTTTGACGTCATTATTGTCCTCGTCTGCTTTTTTCCAGGAATCAGCGTTGAAGCTCATTGGTCAGTCGGGCTCTGATCTGATCAATCTGACTGGCTGTTCAGGTGGTGAACTAGTGCACGAGAAAAGCGTAGAATGGATATGTTGCTTGGCCGTCAGGTGTCAGCTTGGTGTGTGAGGGCAACTTTGAACCCAGACACTGCTGACTTGAGCTGACCCCGCAGTCTGCTTTCATAGCCATTAGTTCACCGGCATCAGCTTGGTGTGTTCGGGCATGTACAGGTAAGTTTAGGTCTAAGTTTGGTGGGGTGGGTATGATTATTGGTTGGCTAATAGTGACATGTGATGCAGGTTGAGAAAATATTTTTATGAGATTTCCTTTCCATTTTACTTCAATGAAAAGGTTTTATTTTGGTTTTTTAGAGATTAAAATGATCATCAGTGCAGAATTATTTTTACTGGCTTCTTTGTTCACAAACGACAAAGGGTACCAATAATTTTGATGCATAAAGATTGGAAAACCAACATTAATCTCAAGTTACACCTGACTCCTGGTAAATTTAGCTCTGAAGTAGCTCTAGTCTTCCTCCAGGAAATTAGCCTATTCAAATCTGGACTAGACTAAGTCTGAGACTATTTAAAGCATGACAGAGAAAGACGATTTCTTATCTGGTTTAAATGTCCATTAGTCTAGGACTAGGCTTAAACTCTGTCTGGATAAGTGCCCCTAAGTCATACTGTTCTTCCAAAGCCATATAGCATATATATAGCCACAGAACTACAGATTCGTAAAAAACAGAAATGTTTTGTGTCTTTACCTGAGGTTTAGGGTGAAAGTTGGGGTTTCCGTTCATGTACAGGAAGGTGACTTCTCTGAACAAAGTCATTAGCAGATAAACAGCCTTCTTCATGGGTGTGCTTTTGCAATCCTTTAAACAAATATAAAAGCAATTAAACAATTTCTCAGAGTAAAGGAAGAGTAATGGCATTTCATTATAGCGTCCACAAAGACACAATAGCTCTGTTCCTAAACCTAGAATAGTCTAATGTGGCATCCAAACACTACTGGAATGATGTAAAAAAAATCTGTTGATAGTCATTGGCACTATGTGCGTGTGTAAATAAGTATATTCATACCTTAATGGTTTTCTGTATTTCATTCATGTTGCACTCCATCATGGCTTTGGCCACTGCATCTCTGATAGTTTTGTATTCCTGTCCACATGCTAGATAATGGTCAATTCTGATGTCATCTTGATCCTGGGAGAAACACATCTAGCAGTTAAAGACACATCTCTTTACTCAGGCTTACACACTAATACACATCTATTAATCAAATCCGTTAAAGGATTGTTAGGCTGCATTAATTAGATCAGCCGGAACCGGG
>JAUCMS010000056.1:404456-422638 GCA_032357445.1 Enteromius radiatus
CGTCATACCGGATGTTGGTGCTTTATAGTCCGTTATTGTCCTTAGTCCCTGCCACAGGCTCCTAGAGTCACTCTGTTAGAATTGTGACTCTAGTTTCCTCCCGTAGTGCTGCTTCGCCTCTTTCACCGCCTTCCGCACGTTATATGACGCTGCTTTGTACGGGTCCATGTCCCCCGACGCAAGTCCTGCGTTGTAGGCAGCGGTGCGAGAACTCAGAGCGTCGCGGATGGTTTTATCCACCCACGGCTTCTGGTTGGGAAACGTTCTGATAGCCGTTTTCTGTGCGGTATCATCTGCTAGTTTCCCAATGAATCCCACAACCGCTTCCATAAACACGTTGACGTCATCGGAGCTGTTCCGGAACATGTCCCAGTCAGCGTCATCAAGTGCGTCCTGTAGCGCGGCCACTGATTGGTCCGTCCAGCACGTGACCTCCCTCTGAACCAGAACTTCCCGTTTTAGCCTTTGTTTGTATTTTGGCATGAGGAAGATGGCGGCGTGGTCGGATTTCCCAAATGGTGGGCGAGATTGTGCCTTGTAGGCATCCTTTACTGTAGTGTAGCAGTGGTCCAGTATCCTATCGCCCCTGGTGAGGCAGGTGATGTGTTGATAAAAGTTCGGTGCTGCGCGTTTGAGGTTGGCACAGTTGAAGTCCCCCGCCACAATAAGCGCAGCGTCCCGCTGCAGTGTTTGGTGCTGTATGAGTGCCTCATGCAGCTCGCATAAAGCAGTGTCCGTGTCCGCTTGTGGTGGAATATAAACGGCGCTGACTATGACCGATGTAAACTCCCGAGGTAGATAATACGGACGACAGAAGATGGTCAATAGTTCCAGGTTGGGTGCGCAGGAGCGTGTAAGAGGAACAACGCTCGCACTGTTGCACCAGCTGCTGTTCACCATTAAACACACGCCGCCTCCCCTTGACTTCCCCGAGTCCCGTGTCCTGTCCATGCGGTGAACCGAGAAGAACTCGGCCGGCTGGATGGTGTGGTCCGGCCGGGTTCAGCCATGTCTCAGTAAAGCAGAGGAGATTACAGTCCCGAATGTCTCTCTGGAACTTTGCCCTGGCCCTGAGGTCATCGAGTTTGTTCTCCAGTGACTGGACATTGGCGAGCAGGATGCTAGGCAGAGGTGTGCGGTGTGCATGGGCTCTCAGCCTGTTCCTGACGCCGGCTCGCTTCCCACGGGGCCGCCGCTTCGCGTCGCGTCCATTGTTCCTCCTCAGGATCTCACTCAGCCAGCTCGGATCCGGAGTTAAAAAAGCCGAATTGTGAGTACATTGTATACCAATAGAAACAAGAGTGTACTCAATGGTGGATTTTTTTCCTGTTTTAAGATGCTGGAAACTAACTTAAAAAACAAAAACAAAGAAAAGGGGGTCGGAGCAGTTGCGACTGATTTTAGGCATTACTCATGGTTAAGGGTAGGTTTAGGTGTAGAGATATGGTCAAGACTATATTTTCATCATATATGGACGATAGGAAGGATCAAGAAGGATTTTATAGACAAGAAAAAATTTGTCTTGTTTTCAGAAAAAAACAAGCTAAAATTAAGTGCGTTTTTACTTTAAAGCAGCAAAATAATTTTGTTTTCTGTTTGAAATATGATTATTTTGCTTACCCCACTGGCAGATTATTTAGCTTATTCTAAGCAAGACAACACTTACTTTTAGCTTGTTTTTTCCTGAAAACAAGGCAGTAATTTTTTCTTGTCCAGAAAATCCTTCTTGATAAAATAATTTTTAGATATTTTGGCTGGACTCAAGGCAAAAAATCTAGTCTTAGAAAGCATTTTTTTTTTTTTTTTTTTAAATTTATGATTATTATTATTATTATACATTTATTATTAAATTAATATGTCTACTATAATTAATTTAATAGTGCATTTACTGCACAACAGAGGCAAGGATAATAAAAGATTACGTTATAGATTACAAATCACTGAAAATGATATAAAATGCATTTACTGTAGATATATTGTACAATTAACAGGCCTGTTTAAAATTCTTAACCGTCTAGCTAGTCCTATGTCCGAACTCCAAACAAACACTGAATGAACAGCTTAATGAATATTCAGTCAATAAAAATAAAACATTCCAAAAACAAACTGACCAAGCTTTCGGCATTTGCCGCTGCTTTATCGGCACATATTCTCTCACAGGAGATTAAATACACATTGGGTATTGTCTTCATTTATTTTCTAAATAAAATAATTCGTATTAAACAATTTGTTTTTGGAATGTCCTTGTCCGTGTTTTAACACACATTCCTATATTTTTTGCTGTCACTCATACATTGGAATTCAAATTAATATGAGTGACAGCAAAAACTGTAGGAAAGTGTGTTAAAACATGATTGAAATGTTGATCCAGGAACACCTTGTACTTGAATGCGGAAAAATGCAGAAATGCATATGATAAAATCTGTGAATACGACAGAAAAAATTAATGTATGTGAAAGTGTCATGGTTATGAACTTTAGTTTTGTCTTTTGTTATGCCTTATATGGTTTTGTTCCTGTTTTATTTAATTCTTGACTAAATTAGCTTGTTAGTCATTATTAGTTACTCCCATCACCTGTTAAAGTCTCCTGTCTCTTCAGTTTCATGTATTTTGGCTACTCTAAATTATTTCCTTCTGTATTTGCGTGAATTATTATGAAGGGCTTTCTTTGTGTATTTCTTTGTTCTTCCTTGACTTCTTCTGAGATTCCGTAACAGAAAGGAGAATAAGTGTGAGAGTATGAGAATTAACTTGTATGGCCCTTCATAGTAACGCTGCTCATCGGGATTAGAAGCGAAAAGGAAAAACAAGGACATTTAAAAGCAGGGGCGCCCAACCCTGCTCCTGGTGATCGACTGTCCTGCAAAGTCTAGCCCCAACTCTAATTGTATTGGACGATTAATCATATTACAATCACGATGTCAGCCTATGCGATTACATTACAGCAAATGTTGTGATTATATTAAATAAACAAATGCATTTGTGGACATAAGACATTAATTCTTGCGTTCACACCAGACACGAATGAAGCATTAAGCGCGAGTCATGTTAAGTCCATGCAAAGATGCAATTAGCAAAATGATTGGCACACTGGACAAGAGATACCAAAAGAAATATACTTATAAGTATATGTTACATCCTGCTAAAATGTTTTGGGACAACATGTAAAAATATAAAAATGAGTATTTGTTTTATTTATCTGTATTTTTGACTTTCTGTACTTTTTATTTTAAAGTTAATTTAATGTAATTTCATTCAGTAATGTAAAGCTGTTACTGTTATTTAATTTCGTACAATTTAGTTTTAAAGCACAAATACTTGACTCGTATCAGCATTGTAAATTAATTCAACTAAAACCCACCAAATCAAGAATCTCCTCAGGAAACAGCCATCTGAATTCTTGCTTTGGCAGAAGTTTCTGGACATAGTCAACCCCATGAAGACTGCAGATCTTTCTGATGAGGTACACCCTGTACCAGTCATTCTTGCTCTGGCAGCACAGATCAGCCACATGCTTCAAAAACGCTGAGGTAGCGGATGAAGGATCATCCTGTGCACCTAAACCAGGAGAAACATTATCAATGTGTGCAAGTCGAGGTGATTTTGTTTACATTTTTATGCCATTAGAAAATGATAGATTAGTAAACCAGACTTTTATATTGAAAGAGACTGAAACTCTGATGTAAACAAGGAAGCTACTTTGTTCATTTATTCATCCAATTGCTATGCTATGCTCATCTAATATGCATTTATTGATTGATTGATTGATAAAAAACCTTTAATACATTTAAAAAAAATCATGATCAGACCTCTGGCAAGTAAAAATAAACACTAAAGCATTTACCAGCACTAGTCACTCTGCTAGATAGCAGGCCAACAGCCATATCCAGACACAGCCGAACTCTGGCCACCTGCTGCAGGTGCTCTATAGATACAGTGTGTGCAGACGCAGACCCAGAGCGAAGGAACTCCTGCAGAAAGCCTGATTCATCCTCCAAACAGATCCGCTGCTCCGTCACAGAGTGCCATTGTGTACGCTCATACATCGAGTCCTGCAGACACAGGAGAAACATACAGTACTTTAACCAAGCTTTTAATATATACAGCAACACATATTTATGTTAAAGTGTTACTAATTATAGCTCATACGTAAGACAAATGTCTAGCTTCATTAGAAAACACAGCACTAGCAAGTTCTCTTCTAATGATGACTTGAATATCTGAAGAAAACAGATTCTAGATTTTCCTTTACCAAAGGGTCTCACATACATAGTTATATATAAAAAAAAATAATAATAAAAATCACAACTTGAACACGAGTTGAGAGCACATGAGTAGATATACACACCTCCAAACTATTTATGTACAAGGAATAAAGCTCGGTTTTATCAGTCTCCTGAATGATGTTGCTTTGCTCAACTTCTGTCAGATGCTGCTGAAGATATTGCTTCACATCATCAAAGCTGAAAGAGGATAAGACAGAAACTATTACAATATGTAAGAGGAGTGTGCTGAGAGCTGTTAAAAGGCCTGCACTCACCTGTACTTGAGCAGGAGTTTGAGCACCACTGAACGCACCACTGGAGTTTTATCCACACAGTCATCGAAGGGAGAGAGAACCTTAGTCAAGAACTTGCGGTCTTGCCCTGTGAGGATGAGGAACAGCATTCTGGTCGTTTAATTAATTCTAATCCGTTTCTAGACCTCCACACATATACTTTACAGATAGACGTACCTCTAATCTGAGGGAGCGAACAGGCCTCTACCATCAGGAGGGACAACAGATGGTGGATGATGTCCTCACTGGGAGGAGTGCTGTCCTTGAAGCACATGGTGGACATCAGATCAATGAAGAAAGCATTGCAGCGCTTTCTGAACAATGCATTTTGATTGATTAGACCCCTAAAAACGAAAATAAGCACATGACCTTTTAGACTGACAGAGGCAAACAGAGAGATTAAGCACAACTATTAAGCTCAGACAATTAGCTGATTTACTGTATTGTCTCAGAGGCCTTGAGCTCAAAGTCATCAGGTACTTCATGGCGACACAGAGGACAGTGCATCTGACCGGGCACCAGCCACATTTTGATACAGGTCAGGCAGAAGATGTGGTCACAGGGCAGACTCAAAGGGTCCTGCGGATCTCCCATGCACACTGGACAAAGCTGATTGCAAAACCTGAGGACAAACAACCAACATTCAATAGTACCCATTTACTGATCCCTCAAAGTATAACTAATAACCGACCTTACCTAAATGTGCTTTCAGATGCTTCTTCTTTGCAAGTTTTGAGTATAGTGACCACTGCCTCAAACGGCTGCTTCTTTTTGAGGTCCGAGTCCTTCTCTAGGACCTTAAGCAAAGAGATTAAGAGTGTTGATGAGCAGAAATCAAATCAAGAAACTCTTTTCAAGTAAAGGCACTCACTTGTGCTAGGCGTTGAGTGTGTTGAAGAACCAGGGGCCTGAGGTTTGAATGCACATCCTCGACACCCAGCAGCATGTGCTCCACAAACAAAGCCCCAGAGTATATGCGACGCCAGAGATATCTAAAGTAAAGAAAATGTATTTAGATGAATTGCTTCTTCATTAACTAAAGTGTAAATAATTATTTTAGTGCAATACAATCTAAAGCACTGGCTCTCTACCAGGGCAATGGGGCTTTTACATGTATTTACAGGTAATAATCAGGAAGGACAATCAACATATTACAATGAAAACTGTTGTAGATAATGAGGGAATTTGGGATCAAAAAGGTCAATAACCACTGATTTACAGTAGCTAAAGAGGTATAAAGCCAGTAATTCTACCAAAACTGTAGGAACTATCCCGCAGGATTGTGACACAACATACAAAAAAACATTTCCTATTAGACAAGTTCATAACTCACTGGATGTGAGTGACAATCTGCTTGCTTTTCTCTCCATAGTGGCGTAGGCTCTCCTCACAGCAGACCAGCTCAATTGGCACCTGTAGTGTTTTAACACGTCTAAGCCAGGCCAGACTTTGAACATCTTCATCTAGACTCCAGGGCTCCAGGCTTTCAATACAAGCCACTGCAGCGTACACATCTAGCACCTGAGAAACAGAAAGACTGTCAGATAAAGTAACCAGAGTAAAACATGCACATCAGATCCATGTAATACAAACTATGCAAGCACTCACCAGTTCTGTTTCCTCTCTGGCACATGTGTTATCTAGAAGATTCTGAGCAATCTGAGGCTCTATACTGATCATCCTGTAGAGGTTCTGTATTCGGTTCCTGAAGTGATGGTAGGCGGCATGAACCCACGGCAGAGAAATGACTTCGCTCTCATGCACTTCCTGACGTCCTCTAAGCTCATTTACACCACAAGTAAGAGCTCCACATAAGAGCTAAAAATTAAAAAAGGAGATAAGAATATATCAACGCATGATCATGTATATGTGCTTGAAGGTGCAGCATATAAAAATGTATCTTTGAAAGAGTCTGACTCTCACCTCGAGATTCACCACTGATGTTATCTTCATGGTCATAGAGATGAAATCCTGGAGATACCTCTGAAAAATTTTTATCTGCATCTCTTGGGTTGCTTCAGAAATGTACCCGCCCAAGGAGATCTTCCTAAAAAACTCTTCAAATTGAACTAGAGAGTGTCCTGTTGAAGAAATGCATGGACATTTATTGTTGTTTCCCCTAGAACTGCTTAAAAAAAAAAAAAAAAGAAATTAATCCAGCCCTTAAACAGTTCATCAGAAAACTCAGCTGAGTCCAACTGAACCCAGATACCCTTTCAGTCGAATCACTTCGACGTTACATATGGGATCTAGCATGAGAGACCAATCGTCTTCGAATCTTTGAGAAAAGGCCAATGAAAATTGGCGTGCATTGATTGCAGCCAGGTGCACCTTATCACAGCATGTGTCTAAGAAGGCATGGCTGGAATGCACACGTAGCTTTTTCGCATCGGAGCACTCGACTATGTGTGAGTCTACGAGAGAAAGAAAACTAAAAGAGTTCCTGTCTGAAGTTCCTGCTCTCTTCGCCGCTGCAACAGCTTTAAAAAAAAACGTCTGGGCTTTGTCAGCGGAGTCCGCGAGGCTGGTAGCTTTTTTAAAGGCGCTCTGAGTGCACGCAGTGCCGCGAGCGGTCCTCCCTGGGCAACCGGGCATTTAAAAGAGCAATTTCTATACGTTTCACAGCCATTCTTCAGAATGTCTTTGAGACCGTGCAATCCTGGGTGCGGAAGTTTCCTTACTTCCTCAGACGGGCACGATCTCTGCCTCTCGTGTTTGGGCCGGGAACATGCAAAGGCAGCGTTTGTGGATGACTCATGCGTTCATTGTGGACGCATGACCATCGCTACACTGAGGTCCCGCCTCTCATTCATGAGCAGGCTCCCTTCACGTTCTTCCCTCGGTCCGGAGAGCGGGCAACGCGTGCACCTGAGGATGCCGAGATGTCTCCCGCTGCATCAGAGGGAGAGCCGAGCGGCGGAGCGCTCGCTGGCGGGGGACAGAGGCCGTCCGCGGTCACTGCTCCCTCCCAAGCGGACGCTGAGCTCTCGGCTTTGCTCCTGCTAGCCGCCGAGGCGAACAGGTTGGAGGTGTCTTGTGCGTCTCCGCCCCGAACCATCTCGGCTGGATGATTGGTTTCGGAGTTCTCGGGCTGCGGTTCCCCCGCGGCCCCCCTCAGTACCTTTCTTCCCGGAGGTGCACGAGGAGCTGACCAAGTCGTGGCCGGCCCCATATTCGTCACGCTTGCCCACCAGCCCCTCACCCCTCTCCACCCTCGACGGAGGGGAAGCCAGGGACTACGTGGCGGTCCCCCAGGTAGAGCACACCGTTGCGGTGCAGCTATGCCCGCGGGCCGCTGCTGCCTGGTGTGGGCCGCCGGGGTTCCCGTCCAAGGCGTGTAAGCTCTTGTCCACGCTTGCAGGACGGACTTACTATGCCGCTGGACAGGCTGCCACCTCCCTGCACGCGATGGCTACACTACAGGTGTACCAAGCCAAAGCGTTGAAACACCTGCACGAGGGTGGATCTGACCAGGGGGCCATGCAGGAACTCCGTGCCGCCACCGACTTCGGTCTGCAGGCGACGAAGGTGGCCGCACGTGCCCTTGGTCAGGTGATGTCCATGGTAGTGGCTCAGGAGCGCCACCTCTGGCTCAACCTGGCAGAGATGGCCGACGCCGACAAGGTTGATGCGCCCATCTCCCAGGCTGGCCTTTTTGGCAACACTGTCGAGAACTTTGCCCAGAGGTTCTTGGCAGTCCAGCAGCAGACTGAGGCAATCAGTCACATTCTACCTCCCCGGGAGTATGCCAAGCCCCCGAGCGCCCCAAGACCTCAGCCTGCTAGTCGCCGAGGGCGCCCCCCGCGGCACCTAGGAGACCTCCTGCTCCGTCTCCAGCTGAAGCACACAACACTAGGCTAGGCAGAGGTGATGGAAGTTGCTCTTCGGGGGACGATAACATCAGTGCCCCCACTCCCCAACACAGGCATGGCCGTTACCGTACCCTTGATACCCCTGGCGACCCGGTTGGAGGCCTGGTTACAGATCCCCAACCCCTCGCGGTGGTTGATACGGACGGTACGCCTCTGCCATGCGATTCAGTTCGCCAGGCGCCCGCCCAAGTATAGAGGCATACTTTATACCCGTGTTCATTTGGACGCGGATGCCACTGTCCTTTGTGCGGAGGTTGCAGTCCTACTGGCGAAGGACGCAACCGAGCCTGTCTCTCCAGCCGAGATGAGATCAGGGTTTTACAGCCCTAAAAAAAGAGTGGTGGGTTGAGACCCATCCTGGACCTACAAGCCTCACAGGCGAGCGCGCGCAGGCCATGCTGAGATGCCTAGACACATTCAGGCACAAGACAGCGGTCCCTCTCAAAAATATTCGCTAGGGCTCCTCCATATGAGACCGCTTTAACATTGGTTACACAATCAGGTTCCGAGATGGGCATGGCACTGGGGCAGTCTTCGGATTGTCACCATTTATTCAGCCTGTGGTCAGACCCTGCCTTTCTACAGGCAGGAGTGCCCCTAGGGCAAATATCGAGGCATGTTGTGGTATACACAGATGCCTCGTCCACGGGTTGGGATGCTACATGCAACGGGCAAGCGGCCTCGGGTCCCTGGACAGGGGCCCGACTGCTGTGGCATATCAATTGCCTCAAGTTGCTAGCTGTGTTTCTGGCCCTTCGTTGCTTTCGTCCGATGTTGCTCCACAAACACGTGCTCGTCCGGACGGACAACACTGCAGCCGTAGCGTACATCAACCGTCAGGGTGGTCTACGCTCCCGCCGCATGTTGCAACTCGCCCGCCATCTGCTCCTGTGGAGTCAAACGTGGCTGAAATCGCTGCGGGCCATTCATATTCCAGGCATACTGCGGCAAGCTCCATTTGAGCCATTGGCATCAGTCGAGATCAAATATCTGTCATTAAAGACAGTTCTCCTGATCGCCTTGGCTTCTATCAAGAGGGTTGGGGACCTCTAAGCCTTCTCTGTCGACGAAGAGTGCCTAGAGTTTGGTCCGGCGGACTCTCAAGTAACACTGAGACCTCGGCCCGGCTACATGCCCAAGGACCCTACCACACCTTTCCGAAGTCAGGTAGTGAACCTGCAAGCTCTGCCCCAGGAGGAGGCAGACCCAGCCTTAGAGTTGCTATGTCCTGCACTCCTGATCTTCTCTACATCGACCGAACTCAGAGCTTCAGACACTCTCAGCAGCTCTTTGTCTGCTTTGGAGGTCAGCAGAAAGGGAATGCTGTCTCCAAACAAAGGCTGGCCCATTGGGTGGTGGAAGCCATCTCCCTGGCATATCTTTACCAGGGAGAGCCGTGTCCCTTAGGTTTGAGAGCCCACTCCACAAGGAGTGTTGCCTCCACCTCTGCGTTAGTACACGGTGCCTCACTAGCAGACATCTGCAGAGCTGCGGGCTGGGCAACACCAAACACCTTCGCCAGGTTTTAAGACCTCCATGAAGAGGCTGTGTCTTCCCGTGTCTTAAATCAGACAAGCAGGTAGCAGGAAGACTGGCGGTGTTGGCTTGCTGCTGTGCAAACACAAAAGGGTTTCTTAATGCCAAGGCGAACCTCTTCCTCCTGCCCCGCAGTCGGACTCAGAGAGGAGTCAGTCCCTGACTGTGCTCCTCTGGACTTCCTTCACCAGAGGTTGTGGCTAATTCCAACTTTGTTCCACAGTCAGCCAGAAGGCTGTGTTTCCCTTCACTTGTATCCATATCTTGTCGATATAGTCATTCCCTTAAATATTCCATGAAAATAACAAAGAAACTTCATGTTCTTCAGGGTTGTGGCCCTCTCCATGGGTGTTCCCATATGTAACGTCAAAGTGATTCGACTGAAAGGGTAACGTCTAGGTTACGTACGTAACCCACGTTCCCTGAAGGAGGGAACAGAGACGTTACATCTCCTTGCCACGACCCTGGGTCGGGCTGACGCCAACTCGGCTCCTCAGCGAAAAACCTGCGTGTGCATTCCAGCCATGCCTTCTTATACACATGCTGTGATAAGGTGCACCTGGCTGCAATCAATGCACGCCAATTTTCATTGGCCTTTTCTCAAAGATTCGAAGACAATTGGTCTCTCATGCGAGATACCATATGTAACATCTCCGTTCCCTCCTTCAGGGAACGTGGGTTACGTACGTAACCTAGACGTTTTTCTCTCTCTCTTCCCTAGTTTTGTTTCTTTTTTTTGTAAGTTAGCTTAGAAATATATTTCTAATATGTTTTTAAAAATCTATTGATAAAGCAAAAACACCAAGTTTTTTTTTACAATACTAGTTTAAACAGCTTTTGCAGAATGGGTCACCCTAACCATATTCCAATTCACAAACCTCCTGCTATCCCCTCACAAACCACCAGGAGTTCGCAAATCCCACTTTAGGAAACCCTGCCATAATTGATGGATGTCCAAAATATAAAAAATCAGGCCAATGCCTGGCCCTGAGAAATGATGTGAAAATTAGCCTGAAAGCTTGGCCCTAGGGGCATAAATAAAAGTAGCACAAGTAGTCACAAGTCATAAGAGAGGAAACCACACCGATTCAAGTGTGATTGCTGAAACAACAACAAACATCAAGGATAGCAGTTAAATATATATACCTTCTCGCTGAAAAGCATGTACCCAGAGTTCCTCTAGATAATCTTTAATTCTCCAGCTGAAAGGCATGGTGCAACCCACATTGCTGTCAACAGCAGTGTAGTTCTGAACCAAGATTGTCTTCTCTGAGCTGTTAAAGATCAAATGTTACAACAGCAGTACTTCGAGGAAATGTACAATTCACACATACCCATTGTCATTATACAGCCATGTTTTGTATACTTATGTTTTCTTGCTTCCCATGTGATCAGATAACTTGTGTTGTTAATGTTATCATTTAGGGAAATCAGAATTCTGCTTTGAAATGACAGTAGCCGAACTGACAGAAAAATCTATCTAGCTCTTTTGAGAATGCAATGCAGGATTTTCATCGTGGACTACTGTCTGACACATTGCGGAATTATCAAAAATCAAGCTTGTGTAGATAAAAGCATTGTCTTGCATGTTTTGGGCCCAAAGGTTTACACAATTTATCCTGAAATCAAGTAATTACATACCTGTTGTCAAGGCTTGTGTAAGGAACATTCAGCAACTCGACATCCCCAAAAATGTCCAGCCACAATTTCCTCAAGGATTCATCAGAGTTTCTATCCAGCAAGAAGTCTAGATTGCAGTCACGGTCAATAATTGAAACAAGTTGTGCCAAAAACGGAATTACTACTGCTTGAACTCTTCTCCAAAGAGCATGTCTAAAATGCAGAAAAGAACAAATAGAGGTGGGCAGGGTATAGTTTCACAAAGATATACTATTTCTGTACTTTGCACATTCTCTCATACACTTACCTAAAAGTCCCACCCTCTTGCAATGCATCACTATTTAGTGCTTCCTTGGAGACCCAACTCTTGGCAGAGAATGTGTTTTGATCGTGAGCCATCAATAGAGAATGAAGCCGTTTCTTTAACGCTTTGAGAAATTTAGCTGGGTAACCTAAATATGCACATTTCCATGATCAAATACAAGTTGGCAAATCGAAGCTATAAAAAAATTAACTAACAGAAAGAGTGATAAGTCTCACCTTGTTGACTCTCACTGTCATCCAAGAGTGTTAGAAGAATCTCGACTCTCTTGGTGCTGCGGGTACCTGCCTCTGACTGATCTCTTAGCATGCCAACTGCACTCTGAACACAGCTACGAACCAGCACAGTGGTGTCTAAAACATTTCCCCAGCCCTAAAGAGCATCAGAAACAGAACTATATTCTGAAGCTTATACAGAGTGATAACAGTTCAAAAATATACTTAAAATATATTGCTATTGTTGAGGTTGTGACCCACAGCATTGTCTTCTAGTTCCATACTTTCTTCTACATGAATGTCTTCAACCTCCATAGCTGTAAACAATAGAAAATTATTTGAGAACATTGATCACTTCTTTAAAGACAACAATAATCAATATTCTGAAAATACACCAACATCACCTTCAGGATCATCTGCTTTATCTTCAAACAGCTGGCTAATGGTCAGACACTGCAAGGCTTTTATGTCTGAGATAATGTCTTTCGATGTCCTCAGGTCATCAATGTGGACTGATGTCCAAGGGCCTTAAAAAATTAATCTTTTATTGCGATTTTGTCTAAAACAAACATAATGTTGGTCAATAATGCCGATAATCTGTTGTCTTACCACCATGAAATCCAACATAGGAAGTTCCACCATCCATTCTGGGGAGCTTAGTGATGAAGTACACAAAAACTTTTCCATTGGACTCTTCCTTGAATTTATTGATTTCATTGAGAGAAGAATATCTGGAAATATTAAAAAAATAATGCTGATTTTATTAGATTCAAAGGGATACTCCACCCCAAAATTAATATGTTGGCATTAATCTCTGACCCCATGTTGTTCCAAAGACGTAAAATCTTTGTTCGTTATTTTAGATGAAAACCGGGAGGATTGTGACTGTCCCACTGACTGCTGGGTAAATTACACAAGGTCCAGCAAAGTGTGATAAAACATTGTCAGAACAGTCCACCTACCCCCAGTGGTTCAATCAAGCCTCCTGGATTTCATCTAAAGTATTTTAAATTGTATTCAGAGGCTTTTATGGATTTGGAAAGACATTTTCATTTTCATTTTGGGGTGGAGTATCTCTTTAACAAGTAAGGAAGTGAAGTAGTAACTTGGGCCACAAAACAAATTTAACTCACTTTGCAGACGCAATGAAATGTAAGCTTTGGGTGCTTTCATCAAAATTGGTTTGGATGATAAGTATCTTATCTCCAGCAGTGTTTTCCAAATAGTTCCTGTACACAGAAAATGTAATTAAATGTATAATAAAGATGCTTCTGTTGTTGCAATATGATGTGATGTTTTGAGCACAATACCTGATTGTCTTGAGAAACGAGTTTTCCGTGTCAAACTGCTGTAATGAGAGGAGCTCAACGTTTTGAACTATGTTCTGTAGCTGTTCCGTTTCTGTTGATGTCAGAAGCCTTGAGAATGTAGTTACCTACAGAATAAAAAAAGATTGCAAGAAAGAACTTTGTGCACAACTTGCAAAGATACAAATGTTAAATACTGAAAATTGTTCCAATACAGTATGTTTACCTCTGTGAAAAAGGCAGGGCTAGGCCCTGCTTGCTGTATTTGAGAAAGGATGAAATCAGCAAGTGAGCTATGCTTTTGGTCTTCAAAGTAAACCTTTGACAAGTGCTCAGTCTCAACATTGGAGAAGGAAGTGCTGTCTAGTCTAAGCACTGCATCTGGTGTAGCACAGTTCAAAAGGACCAGTTTAGCCTCTTCTAAAATCCTCTTCGAATCATCTAAACTTTGCCCTTTGAGTTGCTCTGTAACTTGCAGGACAACAGAGGCACAGGTGTCTGAGTGGTAGCCAATGAAAGCATCAGCAGGACGGTAGCAGCATGCTTGGAGAGCAATTGAGTCATTGCTATTAGCTGCAACGAAGCATGCAACCCACTGCTCAAGCTTCTCAGCAATGTCTTTTTGCTCCCTTTTTAGTATGGTATTGATGTCAAGATAATGTTTCTCCAACCTGTTGATCAACGGAACAGGAAACTGCTTGTATACAACATCCTTATCTTCAATGACAATGAGCCTGAAATCTCTGTGCACTCTGCATTTGACTCTGTGAGTTCCAAGCCCCAAATCCACATATTTCTGATCTCCAAGCCAAACATAATATTGGTTAAGAGCATCATACAAACTTTCGTACAAGTTCTGCAGGTTCAGAAGAACAATGGTTTGACCAGTTTCCATGCAGATCTTCACGCGGTTAATGTTGCGGCATATCTGAGTATACTCCTGGTCTTTTGGAAAGCTTGAACCAAAGATAATCTCTGGTTGGCACTGGTCTGAAAAAAACACATGCTGAAGAATTTGAAGGGCTGCATAGTTTTGGGTCAGAACCAGTAGGTATCTGCATTCCTCATCTTGACCAACGGCTGTGATGTTCTCTCTTACAAGGTCAATAGCGCTGATATTTTCAAGTTTGGCCTCAATATTTAGACTTCTGGTGAAAACTGGGACAGAATTATCCTTGCCACTGAAGTTCCTCAGCACAGCTTTCACAATCTGTTCTGCACTAGGCTTGCTCCTCTGTTCTGAAGCTTTGGCAACAGCGAATACCATCTTTATCAAACTGTAATAGTCTCGCAAACCAAAGAAACCTTTGCTTTCTTTGTCGTCTTTGTTACAGATTTCCAGGTAAGCCTTGGCAAATGGATGAAAGCAATCTCTTACCCTCTCAAGGATCATGAGATCAGAAGAACATATTCCTTCAGCAGTTTCTATCAATTCCCTTTCATCAGGATCACCCCGTGAAACAAATATTCCTCTATTCATCTTGGCGGGATCCAAAGCCCAGTTAGAGATACCGATGAATCCAACCTTTTTGTGTGGTAATGGCTGGTCATCTACACATCCCTCTTCCAATAAAGGATGTAAAGTTTTCAGGGGCATCTTCTGGGAATCTTCAGCCAAGCCTATTTCATCTAGCACTACCACTGAGACGTACTCTGACAGATTCTTGCCTTCCTGAAAACGGGCGGACTGCTTGAATGTATTGATGATCCCCTCTGGTGTAGAGTGAGGACTGCACTGGAAGGAAACCAGATGAATTTGCTTTAGCTTTTTAAACAAATCCGAATGAGCTGCTTGGCCTTGCATGCCATCTGCTACTAGAGTTTTTGACAAAGACTTCGAGCTTCCAGGTTTTCCAACCAAAAAGAGAGGTATTCTCAGTTCAATGCAAATAACCATCATGAAGACATTTTCCTTCAAGGCATTGTTTCGGGCAATAGTTTCACCCAGTGGAACTCCACTCAGAAAAAGATCCTGAATATCTGAGATCTCCTGCATCAATTTTTTTGGGCTGTAGGTCTCTGGAAGGTATCTGCAAATGTTTTCTCTGTATTTCTGTTTATCCTCCAAGCAGGCATGGTAACAGACACCAATAGCCATAATTAATGACCACTGAATTGGGTTTCTTATTTCAATATCCCTCTGATTCGGATCATTTCTTTTTCCACTCTCAAACTTGTCAAGCTCTAAAAACAACATTTGGTGGTTTCTGTAGAACCAGACCAAAACTTGCATGCAGCGCTCTACGTCCCTCAGACTCACGAAACTACATTCATCTTGTCTTGTTCGCATATACTTTTGTGAGGCTGACAGAACATCTGTGATGATTGTGATGCAGTTTGAATCAATGGAATGGGTTTGAAATACCCTTTCAACTATTTGCTTGATGTACATTTTCTCAGTCTGGTCACTGAGTTGTCCAAAGTCCCACACTAGTGGAATCATGCTAGGTGGTAAAGCATGCACTCTGTACACAAGCTGACGAAGTGGAATGGACCCAAGTTTTTCATCCGTTTCCTCGGCACGAACTCTGTATCCTAAACCAGCTGACTCCAATCTCTCGATCATCTCGTCTGTGTGTTTTCTGTATGGGTTGCAAGCGGCAATGATTTGCAAGCCAGTGTTCTCAGTCAAATTCTGTCCCTTAGCAGTGTTGTCACAGAGGACTTCCTTTATACTGCTAATGGCCTCCGTTGTGTTTGCCTCATCAAAAAACAACACAGAGTCTAATTTATACTTCTGTTTGTTTCTTAACGCTGTGTCCTCTGCTTCTCTCACCTTGGTGTAAATCACATCTGAACTTGTCCCCCCATGAACCTTGACTAATTGTATATTGCCAGTGTCAATTCCACCTCTGTGCACGTCACAAAGGAATTTAATTAGTCTGGTCTTCCCACATCCTGTCTCACCCATGATTATAACGGGAATCCCACAGCGAAAGCGCATGTGAATTGCCAGCATTTTCAGCATGTTGTCAGTGGTGAGCTCATATGTTTCATCTGGGTCAGTAGGAGACTGTATTCCCAACACTCTGGAAAGTCTCTCAATTTTCTCCTGCCTTGGAAGCTGGTCAAAATCAATATTAAAAGGAACTCCCTGCAGTTTGAGGCCCTCATAGAGCTGTTTGGTCATGATGTTCTGCTTGATCACTTGCTTTGTTAATGGATCAATAGCATCAATCCCTTTCTGTGCATTTTCCTGAAGATGAAAGCCAATGAATGTCATGGACACATGGTCACCATTGAAGAAAATATATGGATGTGGTTCTGACTCCCATCTTTTTCTTATCCTAAAGGGAGCCAGATCCTCTTCATTGGCAGAAGAAAGGTCATTTTGCAGTCTTCCTGGACTCTGGTCAGAGATGCTAAGTGAAGAAGTGGCAAAATCCTTTGCCATGAGAATCATGAAATCAACAACAAATTTTTTAAATCCCAACAAAATGTCACCTATAACAGAGGTATTACAGAAAACGGAGTTCTCACAATCCTTAAGTTGTAAGTTTAGGAACCAAGCAAAGTTCCGCAACTCTGCCCAAGAGGGGTCTACGATTCCACAGTACACAAACAACATCTGAAGGCATTCAACATGAGAGCCCTCAACTCCTTTGTACTTGAAGTTATCCAAATTATGGCCATTGTAGAACCGTTGCAGGTACTGATAAGGTCGCTGGTAGGCCTCACTTTGGAACTCTTGGTCATCCATGAGGGGATCATCACCCTCTACTGATGACGGATCTTCCTGGATTCTCATTTCTAGCTCAAGGACCTCTTTAGGTGGACGGCAGTAAACACTTGGAAACACATCCATGAAAGAAACCTACCATAAAAAGGCAAATAAATTAATAAGGAAATTGCAAAAACATGCAAAAAAAAAAAAAAAACATACATGATTTAATAAAGTAATTTTATTTATGGTATCACTTTACTGTACTGTTAAAACCCAAAACATTAATGTGCATTTAATTCCTACTAATAATTGGCTAATGTTCTAGTAATATGGATGCTAATAAGCAACATGTTCATTTTCGGCATTTAAAGAAAACAATATTATATATATATATATATATATACATACATACACAGTTGGTATGGAAAGTATTCAGACCCCCTTAAAGTTTTCACTCTTTATATTGCAGCCATTAGCTAAAATAATTTTTTCCCTCAATACCACCTAACCTAACCCCATATTGACAGAAAAACACAGAATTGCTGACATTTTTGCAGATTATTGTCTGACAACAGCCAGTGCTCCACACAGAAATCTGATCTGATAATCATCTAGTCTGTTGGAATGACATGAAGAAACAGAACAAACTGAGACAGTGGGTACGGAAATTATTCAGAACCCCTTAAATTTTAAAAATAAAAACTGAAATATCACATGGTCCTAAGTATTCAGACCCTTTGCTGGGACACTCATATATTCAACACGGGTGCTGTCCATCATCCTTGAGATGGTTCTACACCTTCATTTGTGTCCAGCTGTGTTTGATTATACTGATTGGACTTTATTAGGAAAGCCACACACCTGTCTATATAGGACCTTACAGCTCACAATGCATGTCAGAGCAAATGAGGATCATGAGGTCAAAGGAACTTCCTCAAGAGCTCAGAGACACAACATTTCTACCTCACTTAAGGTTCCTAAGAGCGCAGTGGCCTCCATAATATTTAAATGAAGACTTTTGGGACGACCAGAACCCTTCCTAGAGCTGGCCGTCCGGCCAAACTGAGCTATCGGGGGAGAAGAGCCT
>JAUCMS010000056.1:426213-437768 GCA_032357445.1 Enteromius radiatus
AACTAATGCTTAATTGTGAACAAATTAACCATTAATTAATGCTTAACTAATGCATTATTCTGACCCCCTATTCTGAATTGTTACCGACTCTCAAAATATTAGGAGCCTTAAAAATGGCATAATGGGGGAATTTTAACAATTACGCTGAGCTTCATCAGTGTAAGTAACATAGTAATTACAAACCTTTTGATTTTGTGCACTAATAACATAGACGCCGTTCATGTTGATAGCTGATGCCAGAGACAGAGATGAGGTTTCCACTGACCCATGACTGTCCTTCACTGTCTTCAGCCAATCTAAGTGTCTTGCAGAGTCACGCTGAAATCAGAGTAATTGTTGATGAATGTTAATGTGAGAAATCCTGCTTTCTTTTTCTGGATGTTAAAGCAGATTCTCTCACCAGTTTCTTTGGGAGGTTTTTGTCATTGTCAAGTGCCTTCCATAGTTTCTTCAGCGTCTCTTTAAAAAGCTCGAAGTCAGCCTCTGGCTTCAGATCATAGAGCATTGAGGAGTAGCCAAGAACTGCGTCATGAAAACAGGCCACGCGATCCACCTCCATATCATTCTCTCCAGCAGAGATTGAAGCCAAATCCACAAAGACTTTCAACTGATTGATGTCTGAAGTGATAAAGAGAAACAACATTTGTTTAGAAAAGAACATAAAAACGCTGAAATCTCATTCAGTGTGAATACCAGTTCAAACACACATTTACTTACCTGTAAGAACCTCTTTAACCCACGTAACAAAGTCCTTTCTGAAGCTGAGCTCCTCAAGGCACAGTCTGCGGGGCTCTGTGATTTCCACAAGCACTTTTTTTGCCTGCACCAACTTATCATCAATGCTGTCAAGACGCTTCTGTTTAAAATCTATTTGTCTCTGAAAAGAAAGTCAGCCTGGTGAGTTAATCATGTTCCTTATTGATCTGAGATCAAATTTTACTCATGATGGCAAAATATAATGACTCACAGTATCAAGCAACTTCTCCAAGACTAGAAAGTCTCCCTCTAGGTCAAGCGTCTCTTTGACCATCTTGACCACCTCAGCTGAACGTTCTGCCATATGAAGTTCATGGTACTGCTCAATCTGATGGACTCTAGTCTTGACCCAACGTTGGTCATCATTGCGATCCAGTTTGCATATGATTGCAACTTCTTTTGCCAGTTCTTGATATTTTCCCTTGTAGTCTCTGAATTTTGTATCAATATTTTCAAAAGTGATGCTGCCATCTTTAAGCCCCGTGTAAATGGTTTTGTAGTCATTGTAGAATGGTGTAAATACGTCAGTGTGAAGCTTTTTGGGAGTGATAACCAAATCGCTCTCTGAGGCAAACTCTCTTGCCTTATTTACCCAACACATTCTGAAGATGTAGCTGTCTTTGAAGGTGTTTAGGACCTCAGCCATAGATCGAATATCATCTTCAAGCTCAAAGTAGTTGACTACTCTTTTTTCAGGGGGAATCTGATTTAATAAACAGACATCCACAAACTTGTCCAGGTCCATCTCATCAATGCAATTACGGCGTTTGTCTTCCAACTCTCCGAAATCAACTGTATAGTAGAAATGTAGTATTAAAATCTCTTTTTTTTTGGTCAGGTGTTCAAAGTAAGGCTTATACCTCTCGGATGTTTCTGGAGATTGTGGCACATTGTAATGAGAGCATCCACCAGTGATTTCTCATGATAAACAGCATTCACCTCCTCTTGTCTACAGTCAAGAAGCCTCTTCATGGCACTGGTGTCCCTGTACTGTTCATTGCCACAAAAACAATCTGGAAAAAACATTAAGGTCATGACCCCTGAAATGACAGGACGTGCAGAAAATGGGAGAAATCTCACATGTATTTTACCTAATTTAAGCAGGTCAAAGAAACTCTTCTTTTGCAGGATGTGGTTGAGTAGCTTTATTTTTATTCTCCCTGTCACAAGTTGATGTAAATTTTTTGTGAATGATGATATTGCCATCATCAATTTCTCATTAGCTTCTTCAGAAAGCTGACTGATCAGTTTTTCATCAGCACCTACAGAGTAAAAATATGCATATACATAAACATTATCCAGTATGTATTTCTGTATGAACACAGTAGGATTGATTTACACAGGCAATCCATACATACCATGAAGCTCAAAGATATTCTTAGCTGCTTTCCAACCCAGAAGATGATTGAGAACAGCTTCCTCATCCTCCAGATACGCTCCTTTGTCATCTCTTGGCCAGGAATTCAGGATCATGGTGGATACAAGCGTGCCAATTTTCCAGTTTATGCGGAAATCATTACATTTCCCAAAAAGTTTCCACTCAGAATTAGTCTGTTAAAAAAGTATGTACAGTAAGTGTCTGTATAAATGTTTTTCATTGTTTTAAATTGAATTTGGCAAAGTAATGTGAAATCCATGAAGAAGATTTCATTCGAGACATGCCCCCTCTGCAGATCAACAGCAGCTTAAAGGCCTGGGTGTAGCTTATGGGAGTGTGGCCTGCTGGGAGGGAGCACATGGTCTTCCGTTTCTTCAGCAGCAAAACTGTTTTGATCTCATGAAGTTTGCACTACTCTCTTTCCTTTTTTAAATCAAGTTTATTTTTCTAATTTTGTGTTTACAATAAACAACAAATGCACATCCAACCCTGCTTTCTATGGAGCCTGCAATAGCGAAACAATTCTTAGCTTCTTTTGTTTGGCAAGGCTCAGCTTATGTGGTCACCAAGATGGGAGCTACAAGAGAAGAAGCGGTAACACTCAGTGCAGAGGTGAGAGCTCCCTCTGCTGGCTAGATGTTGCAAAGAAAACAGACATGGCATCTAATCTGTAACACCTTTACAGTTTCAACGTTAACTACAAAAAAGAAAAAAAAAAAATTTGGTAACTACACCATCTATTATCTATAAGGACATTACTTTATGTTTAACATGTAGTCTAATACTACGAATAGTCTAACTGATTGTTTTAGATGGTAAAGCTGTCCTTAACTCCTGGTCTAGGATCTGTTTTCTTCATAGTAAAAGCATAAAAATATAGATTTGACAACAAGCCGGTGTATATCTGCCTTTCTGCCCCGCAGCAGCAGAGAGCTGCCATCAGTGCAGCTGAAGAGTTCTGCGTTCAGATACAAGTAATATGCTAAAGCTTGCCACAAAGCAGTACTACACAGAGGTAGCTACTGTAACTACTATAGATAAAGATAATAATTTGAGAAGCAGAGAATTATGTAATTCTGCAACTGAGCATAGTTCAAACGCAAGGTTTAGGTAAGGAAAGGTTATTAATTATTGAAAACAGTGCATCTGTTTGCTTTTCTGTTCTGTTTTTTATATGATGCAAACGAGTCATGTTGTCAGAGAGAACAAAGTAAAAGACCTTTACCTTGCATTTTGCAGCAACAGCCTGGAGAGCACACTTCTCCACACTACCCAGCAATAAAGGCTTGGAGACAGTAAGTTCCTCAATCTTCGAGCAATAAACCAGGATTTTATCAAAATCATCTTCCTAATAAGAATAAAAACATAGTTATTTATATTTTTCAAATCTAGAAAACGAAAAAAGACATACTGCAGTTCTCTGTCGACACTTCACTCGTACTAAGTCTGATAAGACTAGGGTTGGGCATTGAGAACCGGTTCCAACTTGGAACCGTTAAAAAAATAATAATGCCATTGGAATTGTTTATAAAATTTGTTTTCAATTCCGATCATTGGTTCCAAGGTTTGGTTTCCATTGTGGCCACTGTATTTCCGGAAGTGCTTGCCACGCGCTTGTTCAGTTGCAGCGCTCAAAAGTGTGGCTTTATTTCACACTAAAAAAGCCTGGGTCGGCACAGTGTGGGACAAAATGATAGGTGCGAGAGCAGCCCCTTTCAGTCGGGGGAGGAGTAAAAAAGAGACGGCCGTCAGGTCGGACACTTATAGGTTTCCGTAGTGACTTTTATGTAATGCAATATGACGTTTATTATTTGTATCTTGATTTTGTAGTTAGCTATAGGACATTTTTCAAATATAAGCAGTAAACTTCAGTATAGTGAAGCCTCTCACAACATTCATAAAAAAAAAAAAAAAAAAGGCCTCTTGTTGACCATTGGCTCTCACGGTACTTTGATGGCACATGTGATTGACCGGCGCTGCAGCCGCCTTTCGAAGTCGGACAAATGATCTTACCAGAATGCATTGTTTTGTAAGGCGGCAGCCAATTTCTTTTGTCGAACGCACCTCTTATCTTGCACGGGAGGATGCACTACGAATATGACGAAACATTTACGCCTGTGAAATCAAATAAGCCTGTGACATGTTTTGACTCCAGCCCCCAAAGAATCGGAATTGAGAATCGAAAAGAACCAAAATCGAAAGGAAGAATCAGAATCGTTCAAATCAAAACGATGCTCAACCTTTCCCTTTACCCTTTCAGTCGAATCACTTCGACGTTACATATGGGAACTCGCCAGAGAGACCAATCTGCCTATGAGCTTTATACAAAAGGCCAATGAAATTGGCGTGCACTGATTGCGCTCAGGTGTACCTCATCACTGCGTGAGTATAAGAGGATGTTGTTAGGAGGAAGGCTTCAGTTAGGAGGAAAAAAGGAGGCGTCTTATCAGATGCAGTACTCATTCCCGTGTCTCAGGGAACCTGGGTTACGAAAGTAACCTACTTGTTCATCAAGATGTAAATCTCAGTTGAGGTAGCCCATATCTAATAATCATTTCTATATACTAAATAGACAAACTGACAAACTTTTCTACGTGATTGTGTACTTTTTTAGCATTAAAAAAATGTGCAGGATCTGGATGACATTTAATTATTTTGTGCTTAATTTATTAAAAAGCACAGACTGATCAGTATTTCTGATTATGTTGTAGCAGTATTCCAGGCACAGAAGCAAGCAGGTACAATGTCAGGTAAACTGAATATCATGAAATGTAATCATAATTTTAACCATACATAATTTTGTGATGAGTACCTTTTCGTATTTTCCCATGAAGTCCTGTGCAAAGGTCACTCTCCATTCTTCAGTGAAGTCCTTACTCATGAAGTCTATGGTTATAATGTCATTCCACATCTGTAAAGCAGAACAAACTAAATTATTATAATAAACTATACAGATGTACATACACTTGGCACCTGTTCTACTTACCTCAATCTCTGTAGTGAAGTTGGCAACCTTTCCATGAACTCTGTTTAAAAGTGTGCCTTTGAAAGCTTGTCCAATCCATCTTCTGACAGTGTTCTTGGCATTGCTGAGTAACTCATGAGTCTTCTCAGAAAAAGTGTCCTGTTGTTGTGAGGTGAAGAAATGTCAGGCATACGGAGTCATTGTCTTATGAACATCTAATGGCAGAGATAATATGATCTCAGAATGTAATACCTGGGCAAATCTTGATACTGAGGCCACCAGGTTCATGCAAGCAACAGGAATATTAGTTTGCCTGACTTTAGCGCAGATTGTGTCTAGAAGTCTACAACTTGCTTGTACGCACTGAATGCCATAATCCTCATTCGGACAGCTAAAACAGTAATGAAAGACAGTTAACCAGTGCACACTGATATCAGATTTTCTTTCTTTTGTATTGTGTGTCCTGTTATCATTTTAATATCATGTTCCAGAAATTCGCACAAAATCATCTAGAGGCTCTTCTAATGCTTTTAAAGACTTAAGACTAAAGAGTTAAAACAGGTACATACCAGTGAAATATTATATATTATATAATAAACATGAAGTAATATTTCATTTTGAACTTTCTCCAAAGGCTTTCTTAATGTTCAAGTCAACATTTTACCCACTATTGGAATAAAATTGCAATACAACTATTTTCACCTACAGGACGACATCTGGACTCCATAACTGAATTATAGCTTGATAATGCATAAATAAATTGATCTTGAGGGGCAGTCGGGTGTTTAGATATTTAAGTCTCCAGACTCTCAGTGCTGCAATCAGGAGAAAAAGCCCTCCCTGGGACGAAGCCCTCTCGGGATGGACTCTGAAAAGGGAGCCCTCTCTGGGCTAATCTCAGGAACTGGAAGCCCAGTTCCTCAAAAAGCTCACTCTCAACCATGGTACAGTGGACAGAGCTCCTCTCTGCGCTCTTGCTTTGCCACAGATCTTTCCTTTGAGGCGGGTACACCTGGACTGACGTCATAAAAAGCTCTGAATCTGTGACGATCCTTGGCTCTGTTGCTCCATGCAGAGATGACTCGTCAGTCGTGGCGATCTTGGGCTTTCTATTAATGGTGGGCTCAGGCTTTGGCTTCATGCAACGAGGTGATGGTGGGTTAGGCTCTGGGTGTAGAGTGGAACTGGTGAGATCATCCTCACAACATACGGAGTATGTTCTCAAGGCTCCTCTCAAGGACCATCTTCGTATCACAATTTATTTCTAATTTGCATCTTTGAATGAGTGTTGCCCCAGGCTTACACTCGTTTCACCCCCTTTGAATTTCTATTTGGATGCCAGCCCAGTGAGCTACTGGGTATTGCTAAAGAAGCCTGGGAGCATGAGAGAAAGAATCGCCACAGTAATGCCTCTTGTAAGGGATCATCAGCTTGAACCCCAGCGGGGCCAGCAATGCCTGTTTGATTGGCAAGTGCACAACCCAGTGAGTTCCAACCTGGAGACAAGATACTTGTCATGATCTCTGACACCACCTGCAAGTTCCTCGCCTCCTAGAAGGGTCCCTATACTGTTATGCGTGGAGCAGATTTATTATATCAATGCAGTGGGTGGCAACATCCACCACCACAGCCCCGTTAGAAGAGATGAATGAACCTGTGGTGGACTTTGGGAACCAGGTAGCACCCAATCAGTGAAAAGACACTGAATCCCTGAACCACAGCTTCAGAGAGGTCTTCTCAGAACTTTCAGGACACACTGCAGTAGTCACCCATGAAATTCGGACCCCCCTGGTATCCTTGCCCAGCAAAGCCCCTACAGAGTTCCTGCAGCCCATCAAAAGACCATTGAGGAAGAGGTGCAGAAGACACTCTGGCTAGGGGTCAAAGAACTATCCAACAGCCTGTGGTACAGCCCGATTGTGTTGGTACCAAAGCCCGATGGCACTTTTCCGGAAGCTAAATGAAGTCTGCCTGTTTCAGCTACCCCATGTTTCAGAGCTACCCCATGCGAGGAGTGGATGAACTGATTGAGAGGCTCAGGAGGGACTACTACATATCCTCTCTAGATCTCACAAATGGATGTGAGATCTCCCCCTGAGTCCAGATTCCAAGCAAAAAACAAAAAAAAAGCCACTTTCAACACTCGCTCAGGGAACTGGTAGTACTGGGTCGACCTGCTATGGGGCACCGGCAACCTTCCAGAGATTGATGTATGTTGTTCTGAGACCCCACCAACAGTATGCCGCTGCATATCTTGATGATGTAGTCATGCACTCACAGAGCTGGGAAGACTGAGGTAGGTGCTGCGAGGAGCTGGGCTGACTGCCAACTGCCGGAAATGCCACCTGGGTCTCTCTAAAGCATGTTACTTGGGGTACCAAATTGGCCTCATCCTCCTGCAGGAGAACCAGTTGAGAGCAGTAAGTGAATGCCCCCGGCCCATATCCAAGAAACAGGTATGTCCCTTTCTTACGCCCCTGGAGACTAAGTATGCGGCAGTAGAAAAGAAAGTGCTGGCGATCAAGTAGCTCTGCTACTACTTCCTAGGGCACTCTTCTACCCTGGTAACCGATCATGAGCCACTCTATGGATGTCCAAAGTCAAAGACACCAAAGCAAGGGTTACCAGATGGTTTCTGACACTCCTGGATTTTTACTTTAAAGTAAAACACTGGGCTGGCACTTCCCGAGGGAATACTGATGGTTTGTCTCTGATTTTCTCAGGATGTCTGGATGTTGTCTCGGATTCATACCCCCCCCCCATCTCTAACTTACAGGACATCTGGCTCCACACAAGAGGGGGGGGGGGGTGTGGCAGACTGTCATCATCCCAACATCAGTCTCCCCCTCAACACACAAAGAGCAGCTGACTAACAATCAAAATACACAACTGATGCCGATCCCCAACTTATTAGCAGGACCATATAAATATCAATTGAGGAAGAAAGAGGTTGGGAATGCTCTCCCACACACTGACTAACATCTGTATGCCTTCTGTTTGCCATTTCTTTCTTATGAAGAGTGACTAATGAGAAGGAACCTGGAAGAACTGGGAAAACTCTCCACTGGTCAATCTTGTTTCGTGCTGTCTAGCTACAGCTTGCCATCTTCACTACACCTTCTCCTGCAAGAGCACGAGCCCTTTATTCTCACTACTGCACAAGAAATAAACACCCACTGGAGTTGAGCGACTGGCATGTCTGAACTCCTCTTTCCCCCTCTGAGCCGCTAAACAGGGCTATAGAAATGAATCCAATACATTTAGTTGTAAGTGACTTACAAATGAGGACAACAGAAAGAATCAAAACCAATAAAACAAACAACATGCAAGCACTTTGAAAGTTAAAAAAACCCCATAAATTAAAATATATATATATATATATAATTTTTAAGTAAATTTCCATATGCATAAGCCATAGCCTCCTTTTATTTGCTAAAAGACATTATTAACATTACGTTTAAGAAAAACTGAACAAAAAAGAAAATACATGACCCCTTCAAATCTAGAAACAAGTACTGAATTATTCATTTGATTTTAGTGAAAGAACTTCACCTGTATCTTTGGTTGAGCAGATCAGCATGAATGTGTTTCAGAATCTTCAAAATAAAATAACAACCATCAAATATAGAGATTTGAGACTGTTTTTCTCAATTATCCACTACACAAATTCAGTTTGTTCTAATTTTTCATTCAAATGCTTTTTTGTGATACCTCCACAATCACTTTTGAAGTGCTGTGTGAGATTTCTTTGGGGAATTTTATGGTGAAAATCTGTAGTACGTCCAGGAGCTCTGCATGGATGTTGTAGTTGTACTCAACCAACTCGTCTATATTCATCAAATACATCCAAGACCTCGCCAGCAGTCTGTCCACCTCCACCAAATGTTTGTGCGTCTTCATGAGGTTTAGCACCATCCTAAAATAGCGAGATTAAACAATGACAGAAAATTAGGACTCTGTTTTTCATGTTACTTCCAACTGAAACCTAAGTGGGCTCATATGTTTAGAAGGAAATTAAAATGAAAACCTCAGAAGAGCATTTGGAAAACTATTTAATGGCTAGTTCATTTAATACCTTCGATCTTGGAATCTGGAGGCCCAGCTCTGCTCACTTTGCGAACTGATCTTATTAAACACTGGCTGAAATGGTTTTGAAGTGCCTTTGAGAAGGTGCAATAGTGGTATTAAAATGATCCAACTGGACATCCTGTCTGCTTGCATCTTTTTCATCAGCGCCTCCACCATATCAGCTGAAGAGGGAACGAAGCTGAAGAGGGAATCAAAATGATTAAGGACTTTTATATTAAGGACTTTATAATGTACTAATAACCTGTATATTATATGGCAATACTCACTTGTTTATTACTGAGAATGATTCTGTCATATCATCCCAGAAAGACAGGAACTCATGCTTGGGTAATTTTGGCAGACAGAGGGCAGCACAGAGGCGAGAAAGAGCCGTGCTGTCTAATTCTAGACTATACCGTCTCCACGAATACAGCATAATGACAGCAGCATTCAGCGGCTCCATGATGAACGCGCTCTTTTCTTCTGTGTCTTTCAGTAGATCTCGAGCCACACGCTTCAGCATGAACTCCTTCAGAAGCTTTCTCACCTGACAGGATGATATGGAGACACATCTTCAATAGAGCTACAGTTAATGCCTTTAAGTTCGTGATACAAATGTTCTGTCTTTTAACGCATGCCGTAAGGTAGCTTTTCATTCCTAAAAGCAACCATGATGGAAGACGTACCCATAATACCCACACATGCATAATTATCCAATTCTAGACTCTTCAGTACTTGCTTATTTAACACCAGCTATCACTAGATAGTGATTTTACACTTACGTCTTTTTCACCATAACTGATTGAGGTCCATTTGACCTGTTTCTGTTCAAACACAAAAGGGTTGCTATAGACATCATGAAACTGTTGGAGCTGACACAAGAAGTTGCTGAGATTAGATGTGCTCCAGTCTCTCAGAAGGGCAAAGATAGTGTCCAGCATGACTGATCCAGCAATTTCTCTCCCCTCCATTATTTTTCTCTTCTGCTCAGACCACACAGCATCTATCGCTCGAAATATAATATTTTTTTTTTCTGGTTTTGGACGGATGGTATCATCGTACTGGTGCCATTCTCCTGCAATATATGACAAGAACACATGTGGTCCATTAAACAAAGAAAACTACACATGAGCTTAAGCTTCTGAGTTGTACCTACCTCCTTTAGTTAGGAGATGCCGTTTGACAAAGAGACATCTGTTGGTGATTTCTTTTGAACCCGGGTTGTAGATATATTCATAATAGAATTTCTTCTTGTTAGGTTTATACACAACGTACTTGTACGGGATGGACTCAGATACAGCATCAGTCTTTCTGCACACATATTCCCCTTCCACAAGAAATCCATGCTCTCCAAGATCCCTGCAATTAAACTATTTTTAAACGACCTTTTCTAGTTTTGAAGTCTTGAATGTTTGTTAACATGGAGATTTGCATGAGTCATACTCAAATATAGCAATTTAAAGCTTCATATTTTTCTTAGGCTGAATGTTAAAGACATGTTTAACACATGCCGCTCACGCACACTTGAATCATTAAAAGGTGCTTTACTGACCTTGACACATGTAGTTCAGTCAATTCCTCGTCCCAGCTACCGATGCGACTACCTGCCCTTAAGAAGATACGGTGATTCTCTTCTGTAGCAAACTCTTTAAAGTCTTTTGAAACCACAGCATGGAAGTGAATGGTGAGTCTGTCACTGGAACTTATTTGTTCGTTTGATGTTGGACGTCTGCAATTCAAAAAGAGTGATATGATAATAAACCAGGGAAGACAATATATACAAACAATTTCTATGAAAAAAATCACATTCACCAGATGATTGAGTGTTCACCTTTTTGGATGCGTGACATATTGACCTTCTGTATCCACACTTTCATTGTGTTTCTGGTCAGCAGCATGAACAGATTTGGGCTGCTTTACCGGTGTAGACCCGTGATTCTTCTACATGCAAAATAAACCAAACAGTCAAGAGTTAACTCTGTTTAGAAAGCGTTCTGTGATTATCAAGCAGCAGCAACTAGCTAAAGCTTTAGATCCGTTTTGAAAAAGCAAAAATACAGAAATGCATGTGCACAGGATGAATAGAAATGCACATCATAAATCACAGACGACAGTTTAACAATGATAGATAATCATAAATAGTGATGTCTTGCTCAGCACCCTTTTCTTTGGGTTAGAGTCGCTGGTATCTTCATGTGGTTGTGCTGGAGATACACTGGCACTGAGGGAATCTAGCACTTCTGGTTCAGTCTTTTCTTTATCTGGACCATGTGGGATGTTTGAGGAGGATTGAGACATGTCTTGGGGTTTGTCTGATAAACACAAAACAAAGGTCATGCAGCAGTGGGACATTTTACCCCCCCCCCCCACACACACACACACACACAC
>JAUCMS010000057.1:9537-26163 GCA_032357445.1 Enteromius radiatus
CGACTATCAGTCGACTATTGGCAAGATTCGAAAATTCAGATTCGACTATGAAAATCCTTAGTCGGGGACACCCCTAAATATTTATAAATGTATTTTTAAAAAATTAGATGAAAAAATATAAATATTAAACTAGCATATCTCTCACTCTCTCTCTATATAATATAAAATAAATATTTATACATTTGTGTCAACTTATTAGTGGTATTTATATAAAACGACTTTAAATAAAATATAGAACAATTTTAATAAAAATACAGATTTTAAAAAAAATAGTTTTTTACTTTTAAAATGAGCATTTTTATCAGGCTCCGATGTGTAGGTTTGGTAATTTCACTTTAATGGCAATGAATAGGCTTTTTTCATTGCCATTAAAGAGAAAAAACTGAAGACAAGCATAGGAACCTATATATAGGAGTTCAGATGCAGAAGCCTTAAAAACAGATAATTCAGTCTTTAAAAAAATAAATAGTTTTTTCATTGTGCACTACAATCTCAATCAAACTGCAGTTGGGTTATTTTGATTAGGTTAAAAAATACAGAACACTATACAACACAAATCATGATAACAATAAAAAGCATAAAAAAACTCTAAAACACTCTCATGCTATTTACACCTGTATTGTGATACGCACTGTAAGGTGCTTGTCGATGCCAAATAGCACCTGCAGTAGTCTTTCCACGGCTGACTAGTTGTAAACAGATATGTCATCCAGAGCAGGTGTTTTAGGTTTGCTTCAGTCAGACAGAGCATGAAATACTAGAGATTGTTTCTGTCGGTTTTGGGGTATCACAAGTCGAGCAGGAGATTCTCTGCTTGAGAAGGATAAACAACCCGGTGCTTCTGCCAAGAAACATGGAGCGAAAGAGAGAGAGACAGAGAGAGAGAGAGAGAGAGAGAGAGAGAGAAAGCGATGCTGACAGTAATGAGTGTATCAGACAGGACGTCTGAACTAAAAGCAGCCACAACAAATGCTGACCACAGTGGATATGACACGTCGACCGGCTATTGCCCATCTCAGAATAGAGGTCTTCCAGATTGTTCTGGGAATGACATTTATGCAATAGGGGACAGACACACACTCACAGCACTTATGCAACCGCACATCAATGAAAACAATATTAGATACGACGCCTCCAGCAGGGATTTTTGTCTGTTTTGGACGGAGAGGAAATTAGTGAGTTCTATGGTGGGATTGGCTATGTCTGCATAAGCTGGTTAAAGCACACTGACATGACATTCAAAAAAAAAAAGTCTCCTAAAACACGATTGACTGACCAACCACACAACCCCTAATGCACGCTTGATTCCACAGAAATACAGAAAAGACTACAGTTAGACATGACAACGAAAAATCTAGAGGAAAAAACTCAAGGAGAAAACCATGTAGCCCAAGAATAATAATATAATAGTACTGTTCATTAACAAAAATACCAGTGATTTTTCTGATGGCTTAAAATATCATTATGGCCTTATTATACTGTAAAATTAGCAATCAATGTAAAGGCAAGATAAAAGTGTACAGTATTCTAACAGTACATTTGAAATTAGCTTAATCACTGACAATTACAGAATTGCTGTCAACCGATTAATCACGATTAATCACATCCAAAATAAAATGTTTTTTTACATTATATTATGTGTGTACTGTGTATATTTATTATGAATATATAAATACACACATATATTTTGAATATATTTACATGCATTTACATGTATCTATTTACATTTTTGTTTTGTACATTACATATAAACATATTTCATATATAACCATCTTATTTTTCTTAAATAAACATGTATATATATACATGTATGTGTGTGTGTTCATATAGACATAACAAATATACACAGTAACACAAACCTTTTTTTGCGATTAACCATTCAAAAGGCACGAATATATTATAGATATGCATAGAGAGTACATAAATGATAATAATAATTGAATTATTTTAATTTTTCATGTTTTATTAAACCTAAAAACATTTTTAAAAAGGATATGAGAAATAATTTATTTATAAGGTGCAAGTTTTGAAACTGAAATAATAGCCAGAAATGATGCAGCTGTAATTTTACTTAATTTGTAATTTGTATTGTAATTTTACATATAAATTTACATGTAAAAACACTTTTTTTTTATCAGTTTTAACTAATCTCACCTTTCTTAGTCAGCTGCATGTAGATACTGTACCAAAGTGGCATATTTAAATGAGCAGAACCTGTAAAAGTGTTCAAAGCATCACAAAACAAAATCTGTGTTTATGTTTGCAAGTCTAAAAAAACATGTGAATCAATGCACAATGTCAGAATATCCTAACTGCCAAGTTCTGTTACGTGACAGATTTTTTTCATGCTTTATTTAAAGCATCACTCAGACAAACTAACTAATCATATAAATATCATGACATTTAGAAAAAGGCTCTGAACAAAAAAATGTAATCTTGACAGATCTTCGTAATCGGCATGACGTAATCGGTCAGAATAACAGATAAGAGAAGAATCCCCACAGATTTGAGAAAATATGAACACATTGCTCAACAAAAAAAATGTTTTTCTCTTTCTGTGTCCTCAAATTCCATTTCAGTCAGGCACAAAACTCATTCATTCTACTCAATGGATTCAGAGTCTGCTTCTGTGTTTGAATTCACCCTCAGTCATAAACAGAGGAGACAGAAAAAGGAAGCAATCCATCTTCCTCCTGACAGCACAGTGTTGGTTCAAACGGTGTCATCTCTGTCTCTGTCTGCAGGAGTCTGTGATGCAGTTGAGACAGAGGTGGTTTTGAGGACTGCGATCACACTCACTCATCTCTCCGACATCAGTCAGGGCGTGAGCGGGATTTGGATGCTTTGGATGCTGTGTCAGACTCTTAAATTCTCATTATGAAGAGCGCGGTGTAGGACAAAGAGATAACAGCATTAAATGACATGAGATCTGAGAATTAGATGGCACGTTTTAACTGCGAGAGGGGCTGTAGAGGAATTGTAAAGCTCCCTGCCTATTTCCAAGACCTCTGCGGATGCTTTAAACCAACAGTCAACGAATCACAACTAACCCAATTTACATTAATGAACGTTCCTGGTGTTATAGTCAACGAATTATAAGTGCATGTCAGTCCAAAGGGGGAAAAAATGTCTTTATAGTTTTTATATTCTTCTACTATAAAGTAATTAAGTGTTAGAAAAATTGAGGTAAGTAAGATATGATTACATTATTATTCAGCAAGGACACATTAAATTGATGAAAAAAATTAATCAAAATTAATAGACAGGTTAAAAGGTTTCTATTTTGAGTACATATTGTTATTTTCTATTTTAGAATCCTAAAAATGGTAGCATGGTTTCCACAAAAGATTAAGTAAAATATTATTATTGAAAATATTTAATATATATTCTTGAGCACCAAATGATTTCACAACATCCCACTAAAGACGGTTGAAAACTTAAAATTCACAGAAGTAATTTACATTTTAAAATATATTATTTTAAATTGTAATAATAGTACTGCATCATTCATCAATTAAATTCAGCAATGTGAGAATAAGAGACTTTCAAAAAAACATTTAAACAGCAACTTTTAAATAAAAGTGTAGCTTTTTCCACCTCTGAAACAAGTAAAACCTTACTTTTTAACTCTATTGAATATTGTGCTTTACTTAGAAATGTCACATTGTAGACATAAAAGGGATTCTGAATGCCTGAATGCTGCAATTGAGAAAGTCTATCCATAAAATGATTTTGGCTTGAAAATACTTGGGTGTAACTTATACAAGTATCTTTTATAAAACCATTTTTACAATGTTTCAAACCTTTATATATATATATTTGTTTCTAATAGGACAAATACAAGAAAACAAAGCATCGATTTCAGGTTCCGTCAGGCAAGGTACAGCCTGTACAATCCAGTTTTTCATTTCTCAACATGAGACAGAACAGGTTGGTCTACTTTGCAATAGAGAGCCGATTCTTTCTCTGGTGAGAAAGTTAAAACCGCTGAATACGGTAAACCACCCATTGTTTGCGTGGGGGATTTGCATAGATATTCAACATTACAGGTCACCTTGACCTCATTCTGAACAGAAGATGAAATGGTCTGGCCTGTTTGCATTAGCAGGGTTTAAAGCAATGAACATGTCCAAAATGACAGATTGAAATGCATGGGAATGGAAGGATAAATGTCTGACTTCAGCCAGAGCCAAAAGCACAATCACAATCAGCATGTTTGATAATAGCTAGCTCATTCAACCTCTAGTCTCTAGGCAGAGCTGCTAAATGAATAGATCCCAGTCCGCAAAATGATTTCTGTTTCATATAAAAGTGCCTTCATGATATTGGGCAGATTGTTTCGGGAGCAAAAATCTGAGACCATTCATTATTATGTGATATCTTTCAGATGTGTGTCAGACTCTTAAATTCTCATTATGAAGAGCACGGTGTAGGACAAAGAGATAACAGCATTAAACTGACATGAGATCTGAGAATTAGATGGCACATTTAGACATGGGAAATTAAACTGCGAGAGGGGCTGTAGAGGAATTGTAAAGCTCCCTGTCTATTTCCAAGACCTCTGCGGATGCCACGATTTTATGCTGGAATCTGAGACTCGCAGTCATGGGCGTGGACACACACACACACACACACGGGCAAATCTGCCGTGTACGAGCAACACAAAAAGAGGCTGGATGTCCTCTGCATGAGTTGATGTGCGGTAGGTTGAACATAAAGTGATTGATTTTGCTCTCAGCTGCATTTGCCTCGTCATGCTCATAACAAAGCGAGGAATAGAGGAAAAGAACATCTGAAGTATTTGCCAGAACTTGCAAGACATGGATAAACTTGGATGAATGGATGGATAAGTAGACTGGATAGATAGATAGATAGATAGATAGATAGATAGATAGATAGATAGATAGATAGATAGATAGATAGATAGATAGATATTAAAGAGATTGCTTACTTAACCTATCCCTTTAAGAAGGTAAAGGGTCATGTCGTGTTGACTTTATTATTTGATATTTAAAATATGAGATATTTTTAATGAGGTTTGCATTTGCTCTTTCTGCTAAAGATTATTTACTTTACTTTCTCTTAATGCTTATAATGCTTTATTGAACATAATGTTCCTTAATAATTATTGCCATTTATCTGAGCAGACAAGCATGAAAGCTCTGCTTGACTGTCGTTTATTCAAAACGCCCTATAAAAACACATATGACGCACAACCACAAAATGACAAAAACTTTTCCACACTTCCTTGATAGATTGTTTTCCATGATAGACCAGTCTCAATAACCACGATAAGCGTGATCATTTTGCAGTCATTTCCTCAAGATGTCTAGAACGTCCTTTACTCCCATTATCTCGCTCTTGGTCTTCTCCCCGACTCACTTGAGCGGATCGCAAGGTGGCCATTAGCACCAGAAAGCTAGTTTTAGCTTCCGTATTTAATCACAACCGCAGCACCCCAGCAGCTGCTCTCAGCCTGTCTGGATGCCCTATCAGCAGTCCTGAAGGACAATCACTCACAGAGACATACTCACATGCGCTCATCCGGCCCGAACGATGAATCTCACCGAATGGGAAAACATGGGCTTAGGTGATAATATCACTGAAATCAATACAAGCCCATCTGATGATGTGCCAATTACAATAGTAATAAATGCTGAGTCTGTGAATGATTCATCTTTGTACAAACTTTTCCGCTTTTAAAGCGAATTACACATCTTCAATAAACACATTAGCAATGTGCGTTTAGTGGGCTTAAATAAACACAAACCTAGAACTCTGACCTTTCTAGTACTAAAACAAGATTCCTTTCAGTTGCTTTAAGGATAAAGTCACGTCTTGAAAGTCACAATTCTAGATGATCTCTGTAAGTTAGACACATAGAGAATGCAGCTTGGTCAGAAAATGTTAAGATTTCTGCTTGGGCTATTCTACATAGGGTAGAGAGAGTAGGTATATATGTATACGTACTATAGACCGTACACACGTATATAGACCGTATCCTCTGGAACGAAAAGTCTGGTCCGGTCTTTGTTTGTTTATCGGTCTGTTTAGTGCCACCAGCTGCAAACGCAGCTAATGATGAGTAATCGGTCTCATATTTTTGTGCTGTGGGATCTGTTTCCCATGCATTTATTTATTTGTAAGGCAGCATTTGTAAGCTCAGGGCTGCTTTGTCTATATTCATTACCATGGAAACCTCAATTTTTTTGAGCTTAAAGCACCTCATGCTGGCAGAGAATGGGTTTACATTTTTAATAAATCCGTCTGATTTACGCAGCGAACATATTTTGCTTGTCATCAAAAAATAATCAACACTAGAAGGACTTAGCTGTAACTAAATGTGTTTAAGCGTTTTTCAAATCAATTTGCTATATACCTACATGCTTTATTAACACACACACAAATATATGAGACCCTGTACCACAAAGAGTACAGTTGTGTGAATTTTTCAAAATTAAGATTTATACATCATCTGAAAGCGAAATAAATACGCTTGCCATTGATGTATGGTTTGTTAGGATAGGTCAATATTTGGACAACAATTTGAAAATCTGGAATCTGTTGGTGATTTTTCACCCATACACTGTATTTTTGGCTTTTGCTACAAATATGCCCCAGTGACTTAAGATTAAGGGTTAGGCCTGGAGAAAATTTAGCAATGGAGATGGAGAAAATGTAGGGGGAAAAAAACATGCAAGATAAAAAGAAAGACATTGCATGAGAAAATAATATCTAATCTCCTGTAGCCAGATGAAGGGAAGGCAGGCAGCCTCCTGCCCTGCAGGCCCTGCCCACGTGCCTACTGCTGAAAAAGGGCAGACATCTGCAGAAAGAGAGAGAGTAGGGGGGAAGGGACCCATTCACTTACCTCCCCATCAGAGAGACGGCCAGCTGATAGAAATGGCCTTTTGATAGTAGCTTACTGTATACAGTCATGTATTACAAACCTGCAAAACACCCTCCTCATTTCTTATTACTATCACAAACGTTTTCAAACAGAATTATTACAGCACTGGAGACAAAGCTCCACGTGCCAACTTCATGACTTAAAATCATTTTTTTATGATCCCAGAGACAGAGTTTTCATTAAAAGTCATGACTCTGGTCTGTCCTAAGGCTTTTTCTTGTTATTCCTGTCAAACAGACTGCATAATGGTATTAAATAAGCCCCAGTTCTAATACACAGCAAGCAAGCTATGTGGCAATACAAACATATTTCGGATATTTTTTTCTCACAAAACTGTTGATATCTTAATTTGTCCAGTCATATCATATTCTACAGTTACATGCACAGCGGAATATCTAAGAAGGAAAAAAGCAAGCCACTAATCATTTAAGAATTGTATAGTGAGAATCAGATTAGATTCTCAACCCTAATAATGATAAAACAAGTGCTCTTTGATGGACAAGCTCCATCCCTGTGATATATAAAGTCATAATGTAATTGTATTGTGTGTCTATTATGACAATAAATTGGAATTAGTCCTGTTCATCGGTTGTTGATTGAATGGAGGCAGATCTAAATGTGAACCTGCTGCAGTCATGCTAGGAGAAGCCATTATCAATGAGAAGTCTGTTGTTCAGGGAAGACTGAGTTAAGACATTTTGATTAAAAATTCAGAAGTTAAAATAAATAAAACATATGCAAAGATGAATCACTTACAATAATATAATTTATAAGATGCTGACTTTCAAAGCCTACTTTTGTAGTTCATACAGATTACTATTTTTAAAAACAAAGACAGATTGTTGATCAGATCGCATCTTAGAATCAGAGAAAAAACATTTGGCTAGGAGGAGAGACCGGTATGAAAAGGCCTCTTGCAGAAAGGGAAGTCTGGCCTGAGATTTCAATCTGTGACTTCACTGAACTACAAGAGAATACTTGTGCAATGATGTCATAAAGGCAAGCGAGAGCCACTGTTTACAGTGGAACAACCCTTTACAGTCAGTCTCTACCCAACTCACACAAAGCTCGGATAGAACCACCTCTGGAAACATGTAAAAACAGATATATGTTGACTCAAGTCCAGTAATGAATATGTAGAAACACCACAGAGAAGCTAAAACAACTTATAATAAGGCACTGAGAACTATTTACACAAACTGACGTTGAATCACTCTAACTTTCCATGACAGTGTGTGTGTGTGCGCGAGCGGGCACCTCTCTCACAGAGCTGTTGTAAATTGTTCCTCACTCTACTGAAAGGATCCTTTATTGAGTGAGTCTGAGCTACTTCCTCCCCCTTCTCTCTCGCTCCCTCTTTAGCCTTTAACCCTTACTGACCCATAAACACTATCTGGAGTCATTCATTTTATGCAAATCACACTCTTTATGTCATACTTGCATTGATTCAAACCAACACATATAGATACAACATATAGATACATATTGTCTGATTGCACTGTTCTTGTCAGTACAATATTTTTGTCTTTGTCTTTATTTATTTATTTTACTTATTTTCATTTTTATTCATTTAATATAATTCTAGTTCTTCCATTGCACTATTGTATATCTGCACTGTAGATCCAGAGCTCTTGCCATTTCATCTCCCTGTATACGGTGAAATGACAATAAAGTCTACCTTGAAGCTTGAACCTTGAACAGATACTACAGATAGTTTACTGTTGCAATACTTTGCATCAATTCCATATAATTTTCATTTACTTTGTTTCCAGAATTTTACTCATCCGTTTTAGTAGTTTTCCAAAGAAGCTTTAACTCTGAAAATGACGTTTTAAGCGTGTGAGAGATTTAAACTTGACACCTTACCAAAACGCTGACTCTTTTTCTCATGCTGTTGACGCAGGTTCATTCTGTGTTTTGATAACGTGTTGTGTTTCATAACATTTTCTACAACTTTTCCATCTCTTATATGCAAATACTTATCGTTACCTACCCTGCATCTCTCTCCTGTTGTTCTCTCTCGTGGCTGTTCGTAGCAGGTAGGCTGTTTGGGCTCAGAGGAGGGTCTGTCATTAAACAGATGTTATAATGACCTAATAAACCCTCAAAGGGACTGATTTGTGTAGCCATGTCCTTCTTTTGTTTGATTCCCTGATGAGATTTATTGATTTTGAAGTCTTTCACAAAGTCTTTCAGCTTTTCATATTTAATTCAATGTGTTACTTGCTGTTTCTTGGTAAATCAATAATGAAATTTCTAAGTGAGAAGTGTTTTTAAACACATTTTTGTTCAGTGTACCTTCATTCTCCAACTTGTATTTAAACATAAAAAGAAAACTGAGTGCATTTTCTTCATTAATACACCTTCCTGGACTTATTTCTCATTCATAAGTGCATGTGATTTGAAAGAAAAACATGATGTTTCAAAAAATATAAATATTCTGCGCTAAAAGCCACTTTTCACAATAATAACAATCCCAGTAGACATAATAGAGCTATCCAACAGGGTTTTTTTATACTGAATATCCAAAAATGTCACAGTACAGACATAAATGGGTTTCAAATGCCATTTCGTGCAGAACACATCAAAAACAATATAACTACCCCTCATAACAAGATTAGCTCTTAGCATTATTATATGCAACACGTAGGTTTATCAAGCACCTCAGCTGCTTTTTACATAATAATTTAAATTTTTGAAAGTGCTGAGCAATGCTACTCACGAGTGTGGACAACAGCCACTGGGGAGGTCTCTCCTTGACATTCCTCCCATACTAATTCACCCCTACTCATAGAAGACATGATAGCACATGACACCACACAAAGTGGCACAGTCCTGTCAGGGAGTATTGAGTTCTCCTTCACACCTCAGTCTCACAATTGATCAAAGCGAACTATTTTAAAGGAGTATATCTGATGTAGCACCTATAGGCGAAAGGCTTCCGCAACATTTTGTTGCTTTGAAATGGTGAGAGCTCTCCACAAAAAAAGCCCATTCATTAAAATGCCCACCCACAAGATGTATGCACACACACACACACACAAACACTCCCATTGTTTGACAACCCTACCCCCCTAACTGAATGCCCCTCAGCTGGAGACCACACAATGATTCAAAGTTTCACCTCGTGGACATTTCATCCTAAAACTGAACATGCTGTTCCAGGAGACTAAAAATAGACACCTAAACAAAAAAACATCATGCAGCTTCTGCATTCATTTTAAAGCTAGTAATGGATTTGAAAGCTATTAAATCCATTTAACATTATTTCCTGTGAGGTTTGGGTGTTTAAAGTTCTTCAAGCTGACCTTAACCTCCTAATGCTAGCTTAGATAATCAATACCTGACTTTGGACTATAGCACAACACTTTGTAGCCTGTTCTATCCCTGTTTGCGTAGCGTGAGAAAAACATTTCTTCCTGTAAAGACGTCAAGAGATGCATCGTCATCATCAGGGTCAACAATATGGGGAGTTGCTTTTTTAATACCTATAGTTGCTAAGAAAGCCTTTCTGAGGGACAGGTTTACATTTAGGTGCTACTCAATGGCAGAAACAGAAGGACAGCTGAATGTGCACTGTAAAGGCTGATCACATCAGCCCTCAGCCTACATTACATCAAAAGGAGTCCCTGCAATGTCAGAGCATCTCTTGAGTTTGACAGCCAGATCAGCTGTTTGGCATATCCAAAGCATGCTTAACTAACACGCTGCGACACAATGTTACAGTTTGGCACCAATAGAAAGAGTTCTTATTTGTTTTGATATTAGTTTCAATATCTTAGTACACAATCAGGGCTGTGGTTTATTGTTGATAAGCTGATTTCTCATGTCCTTCGATTTACACCACTGACCTTCTGGATACTGGCGAGTACTGGCAGTACTACCACCACCCACGGGGTTTAGAAGTCCCAATCTATTATAGCCTTACATCATAATGCAAAGCTTGAAATGTTATTCTAAAAGCGTGCAACAAGGATTAAAAAGGAATCTGTGACATCATCCATCTGGACAGCAAGATTCTAATGTTGGAGTTTGGTTTTGAGCAATCGTTTAGATTGACATTTCGAGACGATTTTAGTTGTGCAAACAGGGCAGTGACTGTTCATACTTCCTCTTTATCAGCCTGAACAGCACTGTGTAGGCCATCAGATAGGATATCTTTACACTACTGCCCTTCCTGATTGAGGTGGAATTTTGATGGGGTTATTGGCAGAAGAGCAAAAAGTGATCCAAGACATTTATTAACACTGGGTTGATCTATTTGCAAAAGCAACAAGGAAATCAACTGACCTTCTTTAAGCTCTAACAAGCACTATTACATATAAACAACATATTTGAACTAATACGTTTGTTAACTAACTAGTGTCTATTATTATGTTACTAGTACTTCTTTTTAAAGAGCTTTACTATTAAGAGACTGAAAAATAACTATTAATTCGCTATTCAGATTTCAGTACTTTTCCTTGCTACTTGTCAGAATCTCATTAGAGATTAGTGTAACTACTGTATTGATTCTAGCAACAACCCGCACTCTTTTATTGAATAATATGGGGATCTGTGGTTTATTTATTAACTATTCACTTCACACTTTTATGTATTTTAATTGTTGCTGGTATCTATACTAGCTTACTACCAAATAAACATTTGTCACTACTAAGTATTGTTTTGTTTATTGTAAATACTCAAACTCATACTAGTGTCTACAATATTTCACTGTTACTAGTAGAAATTGAATAGTTAACTGTCAGTATAGTGGCTAATAACAAAAGAATAAGTACTACTGGGTACTAACATAAGTATCTAAAGATAATTTTAATAATAATTGCCAGCCATATTAAAAACTTTTTTGTTACTTTTTAGTAATAGCAATAACTACTAGACACATAACGTTAAATACTTTTTTGTTTCAAAGAACATTACATTTTATTCTAATACAACTAAACCTTTTGCAGAACGAGTGAATTCTTACCATGTCAGTTGGGATGTTGCCCGTCATCTTTGATAAATGTTCTGTCTGATCTTCGATTTAGATTAAAAGTTGTTGTTCTTCCTTCAGTTTGCTTAAGAAACAAAGTTTTGACAGCAGTTGACTTGTGGTAAAGCAGTTGTTCATGCAGAGATCACTCGTCTGGTTATTCCTGTAGGTTCGCTGGTAGAGGTAGTTTAGCGCAGGAAGGAATAGGTTGTTCTTCTTCAGACAGGCTTCTGACTTCTTGCTTTTTCATGACATGAACTTCGAAACGGAGAAAAGAATAATTTGTGGAATTTACATTTATGTGGGAGGACCCCCTCCCATCCTGAAATTAAAAATGATATATATTAGGAAAAATGCGCCTACGCCATAGGAAAACAAAATAATGCTACAATTCAGCCCTTGGTATTTGCAAATATACCGAGAAATGAGTTCCTCGCGAGTCCGCAATAAAAAATAGACCGTAGCCTGGTCGAAAAAAATGCTGCAATTCGACGGTTTTTCAGTATTATATCCGTTTTCGTCTGCGCTCGCTCTCTGCTGTCATCCTGCCTCAAAAAAACATGGCGGCAGTTGACGGGGGGGAAAGCTGAACGTGGGGAAACTGGAGCTGGTGAGGCAGATAAAAACGGCGCTATGTCGATCGGTATGTGTGTGCGCGGATGAATACGCCCCCCAGCAGTTAAAGGAAGAGGCGGAGAGAGATCGAGAGAGAGAAAGAGAGAGAGAGGCGAGCCCACAAATCCATGCGCGCCTGTATAAACGAATTAGTGGAAAAGGGTCTGGCAAGGTTGATCAAAATGCTTGATGCCTATTCTTTTTTTTAGAGTATATAACGCTAAACCAACAAAAACATAATCAGTCTAATGTTGTTTTGTGTTCAGTTTTATTATTCAGTTATGTAGCACATAGGCTAGTTCTCAGCAATAGTTTACCGGTGGCATTTGTTCATTTGTTAGATCAATGTAACTGTGGTTTATAACCTGCTGGAAAGAAAAGCCTAACATGGCTAGCTGGTTTAAGCTAACATTAGTGAGTCTCAGCTTGTCTCACAAGCCTTGCCAAGCTGTTGGTACCCCATCCTAACCAGCTAAAAAAGCTCTCAAAATCCATATGACAGACCAGCAAACCATCGTAGGAAGCTTTAAGCTATCTAATTTTTAGCAGCTATCAGCTATCAAAGCCAATATCAGATATTTTGTATCATCTTCACAATATTCCAATGTAATTTGACAGGCACTTTTGTATCTGGTTATAACCATTTCATGAATAAATTTACATAGAAAGTTAAACGCTGTGTGTGCACGTCTGCGTGTGGCCTTGTCTTGAAAGCATGAGGTCTATATCTGTGCTGTTGACTCTACGTCTATTGTACTCTATTGAGAGGAATTCATTCTGACGCGGAGTGTCAGACCTACAGATACTCAAGAGGATTAACTCTTTAATCTGTCACTGATTCTTCTGTGCTGCCTCCAAACACGCTTTTGTTCTCCTATGTGCCATTTCAGTCTCCTGTCAGAACAAAATACAACCACAAATGCCATCAAAACCACACAACATTTATTTGTCAATAAATACTCATATGCAGGGGTTTTAAACAGAGGTGTGTGTGTGTGTGTGTGTATGAATGGGTTTGACCATAATCTGTTTAAGACCGTGTTGACGTTCAGACAAACATGTAACTACTTCCTTTGTTTGATTGCAAAAGTTAATCTCTGTAATAGTGTGTTTACATGAATGCCATTGAGTACAAACTGGCACACAACACACACACACACAAGGAAATCAATTACTGTGGATTATGTGTGTCAAGGTCCAAGGATTGAATGACATAGGAAGCCTTCTCCATTGCAGACATAAGAGCATATAGGTAGAGCTGCAGTGAGATTAGGTCCAGAATAAGCACAGATGCTCAGAGTGGCAGCTTAGTGCTCTGGGAGCAGATCGGAGGGTTTTACATGACTGCCTTTGATAAACAAAGACTTTCCAAACTACTGTTAGAGTTACACACATTCCTCAAAGAACAAAAAGAGTGCTCTGAATGCATTATCGACAGGCTGCTTGGTCCTTCTGGTGTTTGTTGTTTTGTGTATTTGCAACTTATGACATTTTCACAGCTTTGAGAAACTGAGACTAGCTCTATATGCATTAGTCACAAACAGAGGACACCATCGCAGACAGAGAACCTTGAGGAAAACGTTATTGCTCGGATGCAAACATTAAAGCTCAGGAGATCTCACTTATGCTTTAAATAGAAGCTCTGCAGGTCTCAGATGTTTCTCCTAATTAATTATATACACAATATTGAAGATATGTAACTCGCATGTTGTATGATTTTTGTGTCATACTCTTGACTTTATACTCGTATGGCATTATGATAAAAAACACAGTGAAATCAGTCTCATTAACTCAAAATGACTGTTTTATATACTATGAAATTTTATTTAGCCTACTCAAGTGATGACAAAGCTGAATTTTCAGCATTATTCCTGTATTTAGTGTCACATGATCCTTCAAAAAGTGTGTCAAGAGTTGAACGGGGAAATTCCTAAACATTCTATTTGGACTTGTGTTTCTGGTTTATAATTAACATTGTAAAAGTTGGCTTTTAAACTGCCTTGAACATTGATCCTTGACACAATATTTGTAATGATGAAAACATGATAATCATGTAAACAGTTTCTTCCTCTATCTGAGATTTACAGTAAGTAAGTAGTGAGGAACTAATTTAGATCTAGGTTGTGTGTGTGTGTGTGTGTGTGTGTGTGTGTGAAACTGTGGTTAGTCTCGCATTACATTATATCTAAACATAAACCTGTTTATGCCTGTGTGTGTCTGAACCTTTCCATGAAGCTTTTGGCTCTGCTAGATTGGTCGGTGTCTGAATGATCATTTGAAGCACAGGTACCACAACTTTTACTGTGTGTGACTACTGCCCAAATCGCCATGGCAGCCACCATTTTCTGTTTTTCTTTCCAACTCAGAGCAAAACCTTCTGGGATACTCCCTAAACATTTCCACTGTTTCAGTCGCAGCTTTGAAACTGGCCATTCATAATGCTCCTTATGAATAAGTCATCTGAATATCACCCTCATATCGCTCCAAACCCGTATAACCTATTTTCTTCTGTGGAACACAAAAAGAGAAGTTTAGAAGAATGTTCACGCTGCCCATTTCCATATATGAAAGTAAATGCAGATGTATTCTGTCAAGGTACAAAAATAAGAGCATAATACAAAAAGCGACCATATTTTCTCCACATAAATAACTTTCATTGTACTTTTTAGTGTTTATAGTTGTCTTTTTTAAGATTCCATTTACAACCAATTAGAGAGAGAAATTCTGCCGAAAGCTGTCTTCCATATTTCGCACCATTTTGGCATTTCGGTTACATTGCCTTTTAAAAGTGTCTGTGAGACAATGCTTGGGAGAATCTCGGTTTTAACTATTGCTGAACTCATTTTAGGCTTCATATAACATAGCTTTTACTGTAAAGCCTGTGTAAAGTCCAGCCAGACACAAGATTAGTGCATACCAGGCTGGGTGTGGCCATAATAACAGTATTACCTCAACACAACAACGGCAATAAAGACACTGTATTATAAAGGGTGGAGACACACAGTGTATGTTTCATCTGTTTGAAACATAGCCTTACTGGAGGGCTCAAGTAAAGGAATCCACAATGGCTTTAATGTCTTGAAAACAATGTCCCCTTACAAGCGATTAACCTTTTACCTTTAACCAGAAATATCAGCAGATGTTGCTTTTTCCATCAGCTGTGACATCATCTGCTGACTTCATGTGGGCAGCCTTGTCTAATACCGCTTAAACCCAACTCATTTGTGGGGAAAAAAAAATCCCACATCATCCTGTACATCTGTAGGGGTTTTGTTGTGACAGAGCACCTTGACATCCCATTTTGTGTTCCTTCGCCATTAGTGATGATGACAGGAAGCTGCAAATAACCAGACCACCTCGCAGGACCTCAATTAGCACTGGCGTAATGCGAGTCCTCTCGCAGGTCTAATATCGACCATTATCTTAATGAGGCCTCTAGTACCGTGTGGCTACAAACAAGAGAGGAGGATTTTCTCGATTTCAACAAGGGGTTGAAGTTCTTCTTGTAAGTTGGCCTGGGACAACAATTCAGGATTAGGATGCAGGTTGGGAGGCAGTTTCCATTGAAAGAATAACACAAAATCAAATAGCAGTTATTACTGGGAACATTAATCGGGCAGATGGCAGATTGACCTCGTGCGATCAACACAAAGACAGGCCTGGAGGCTTTAGAGGGAGTGTTTTACTGCTTCAGGGTTATTACAGCGCTAAAACCATGCAAAATATTATTTGAAATAAAATTAACAATATTTTATTTCAGCTAGTTAACATTTGTCCTTTTCATTTAGGTTAATATGAAAAAATAAAAACTACACAGATGTATTTTTTTTTAAATATAAATAAAAGTGACAAAACATTTTAGTAGTTAAGTGTTGTTTTGTCCATTTTATGTCTATATAGTATTTTTCTTTTTCTTTTCCATGTATTACTTTTCTTTATTCTGTCAAATTAAAATGAAAGATATTTTCATATATATGTTTGAAGAAGGCTACTGTGCTGCATTTGACATTTCTTTGCTTTGTGTGCTTCTGCTCTCAGTTTCAGACCTCATGTCCCATGAGATGATGCTTTTGTTGGTTGTTGCTCTTCATCACCAAATTTCCTGTTTTACACATGTGACCCCCGG
>JAUCMS010000057.1:28467-51318 GCA_032357445.1 Enteromius radiatus
CCGGGGGTCACATGTGTAAAACAGGAAATTTGGTGATGAAGAGCAACAACCAACAAAAGCATCATCTCATGGGACATATTAGAAACGGCAACACAGCTGAGGTCTGAAACTGAGAGCAGAAGCACACAAAGCAAAGAAATGTCAAATGCAGCACAGTAGCCTTCTTCAAACTCTCCTTCCTCTTAAAGCCACTTTCACAAGAGTGTAAAGTCTGCTGAAGGTCATGTGACTTTTTCAGAATGCAGTAACTACATAAAACTGAATTCTCGAACACCCCTTCGATGGAAACCACAAATATTCACATAAAAGTAATTTATATCTTCAGAGTTTACATGCGTCTACAGCAAACATCAACAAATGCTTTAGTGTGGATATGGTGCCATTAACGAATACAAATTTATGTTATGTAATGTACACATTTAAATGTAACAGATGTATCGACTCGGCGAGTTTTTCCTAATAGATAAAATCCATTAAGCATCTACATCTGTCTGGGGCCAGATGCTGCGGAGGAGTAACTGGTCAGAGTCTGTGCCACTAAATCCTCAAGTTACATACTATAGAATCTACACCACTAAACTAAAGACATATTCCCAGAATGCTCTTGGTGATTAGGAACAGGCAGTTATGGATGGGTAAAAATAGATGCATTTGACACCATCTGAAACATCTGCCTTTAATCCAACACCCCACACACCCCAAGCATGAAATACTGTCATCAGTGCAGTCATGCAACTTATATTTTTATAGGTGTTATATAGGTGTTAATATTTCCAAAAAATATACTGTATGTATGTGTATTTTATTTCTATAAATATACACAGAACACACACACACACACACATTATATACACATATATATATATATATATATATATATATATATATATATATATTTATGTATGTGTGTTCTGTGTATATTTATTATGTATATATATAAACACACAAACATTTTGTTTCTACATTAACTTGCGCTCTCTGTATCGCGCACAGCGCAGTTCCGTCCCAATGCGCAATCAAATAATTAGACACGCTAACACAGAATTTGGTAACAATACAACATAAGGTTGAAGAAAAAAACTTTCATAGGAACCCAAACATGTAATTCATGTTAAACCTTTAATAAATTGTTGTAAAACTGTTTTAAGTTCCATGATATAAATTAATTTAGACATGTTTTTGATTAATAACGTTTAATTTAACCATTAAAAAGTAATCCAGAATAACAAATAAAAATAAATAAATAAAAAACAGTGGAAAATTTATAAAAATGATTGTATGATACCCAGCGCTATATATATATATATATATATATATATATATTGGAAATATTTACATTTACATGTCTCCATTTATATTAATATAATTTATATTATAAGTAAAGATATTTAATATATAAACTTAATATATTTCATATATAAACATTTTCTGAAATGAGTGTGTATTTTATGTAAATATACACATACATATATTATGCAAAAAAAATAATAATTTTGAATGTGATCAATCCCAATTAATCATTTAGCAGCATTTATAATTATATAATATAACATTTATATAACTAATATAACATACATTTATACACATATGATATATAATCCAGATCTCTTATTTGATGCCATAGCAAAAATATGGGATTTTAATTAAATCTATACATAGAAATCAAGTGTTTAAATTAAGTTTAAACTTAATGTAATTCTGCATTATTAGGTGAACTCAGACCGTTCACTTCAGGTGTTCAAAGGGCAACAAACTAACAGAAACATTTTTTTAATTTAGGCTCAAATTGCTCAAAAAAAGAAATGAGGAAAAATTAAACCTAATAATAAATACACAGATAAAGCACATATATGAAATAATTTATATAACTAATTTTGTATAATACTTTTTCAAATTATAATACTTTTAATATAAATGGCACTTTTTCCTGCTCGCACATGTTCGGTGGAGACAAATCATCAAAAAAATTAATAAAAATAAGAGCAGCTGGTCTGTGTCGTAGCCATGTGTAGTGGCCTTCAGCCACGCTCAGTAAAGAGCCACGCTTCAGGACAAGTATCAACTATTATCCTTGATTTCTACTGCACAAATGCCACGTCATGCCATCACCGGTCCTCTCGTCAGCCGGCCGAACTGTTGTCCATACTTATGATTCATTCACACTCTCTTTGGATATACACTAGCTGCCACGTCCATCTGTGTCCACACAAACTCAAAGCCTGCATCTTTTTCACCAACAGTACTACTCTGTAACCAATTTATCTAGATGCCATCTATGCTGGTATAATGCTGCATCATGGCAGTTTACATTAACTATTGTCAGTCCGTGGCTTTTAATGCCGGACATAACTGGTTAACGGAGAAAAAATAAAAAGCAGGACAGATAAATAATTTCATAACAGTCAGGAAACTTCGCCTGGGGCTGATAACACATCATGACGGTTATCGCATTGACTCTGAAGTAGTCAGAAAACAATAAACTCCACACACAGCCCACACTCACAAAGCACGGCCCACAACAACACAGTCATTCTCTTCCCCCACTGTCCTCCCTCCTGAAGACTGAGTCACACCCTTCTGCTGCTGCAGGACACAACTTTATCGCCCATCGTACATCAAGATCTGCTTACTATCAAGAGGTCATACAAACTGTAAATGCTTGAATATCAAATACAATTATCCCTGGTTAGAATTTTCAGATTTTACTGATATAATACATAATTTAATGAATGAGTATTGATCAAGGATTTGTTTTTTGAATATTTGTAAATGTAAATATATGGTCACATTTATTATTGTTTGGCAATTTTTTCACAGGCGAAAACTATACATTTCTGCATAAAGATGGACAGATTTAGCAACAGATTCATGTTGATTCGTCAACAGAAAAGTCCATTTTGATAATAAATAGGTAGAGAACAAATGTTAATTTTATTAAATCTATCAAGTAAAACAAATAAAAGAACACAGCACATATGAATGTCTACACATTAATAAACATTTAAAAACATCCAGAACAACGCCAAGATTATTCTGGTGTCCCTTGTCAAGTATCATTTTCACAGACGTTTCAGTTTTGAAACTTAAGACGGGTCATTAGCAACTCAGGTGATTTCCATCTGTTAGCAGAGAATGAAGTTAGAAATACTTGAAACCAAGATGATGCTACATCAAATACACATGGCTCAGTATCATACACAGACCGAGTGCGTTTCTGACAACTGAAGGTGCAACTTTCCTCAGTTCAAACGTGTCCAAACACATCTGAACCCTGGTTTGACTAGTTTAAGTATCATCTTTGCATATTAAAACATAAAACCATGATTTTTTTTCCAAGTATTGGTCCACAATCTGTTCTCCCACTCATCTTGTGGCTGGTGTTTCTCTTTACACAGACCCAAACTCAGACATCCAGGACTCGTATTTCTCCAGGTCTGCAGCCGAGACGGATTTCGAGATCTTTTTGAGTGCAAGCTCAAAGTCTTCCATGGTGACTGGCATCTGCAGCTCATCTTTAGAAAGATCACGGATCTCCTCCAGACTCAGACCCTGGATCCTCCTTCGCATCGCCATCATTGACGCATCTCTGAGAGCACAGAAGTACAGAGTTCATCAGTCAAATCGACGCCATCAATTTACATATCTGGAGCATGCGGCTTAATTTAAAGAAATAGTTCCCACAATAAGGAAGATCTGCTGAATCCGTACCCACCCATGTAGATGAGTTTGTTTCTTCCTCAGAGCAGATTTGGAGAAACGTAGATTAAAACATTCGCTAGTGGATTTTCTGCAGTAAATGGGTGCCATCAGAATGAGAATCCTAATAGCTGATAAAAACATTTTTAAAGTAATCCACAAATAATCCACATAAATCCAGTCCATCAGTTAACATCTTGTGAAGTGAAAAGCTGTAGGTTTGTAAGAAAAACTCCAAACATTCAGAATTTTGCTTCACAAAATGTAATTTAATGGACTGGATTATTGTTATGTTTTTATCAGCTGTTTGAACTCTTATTCTGACGGCACCCATTCATTGAATAGCACTCATTGGCGAGCTAATGATGCAATTTCTCCCAATATGTTCTGATGAAGAACAAACTCGTCTCAGCAAATACATTTTTTTGGGTGAACTATTCCCGGTGGGCATTAAAGGGAAATATATTATAATACTTTCTCCCTCCCCTGCTTATTATGGAGTGACCAAACAGACTGCATAAACCCATACTGAACTCATTAAATCATTTTCAATTATGGGCAATATGCAGCATGCTTCTAGGGATGAATAGGTCTAGGTCTAACCAGCTAGAGCTGGTTAGTTTGGTTTAAGATAACCGTTCTACTCTAGAAATTTTCTGCCACGCTGAAGGGGAAAATGAATGGAAAATATACTAACGACCCCCAGGCAACCACTTTTGAGCTTGAGTCTGTTCTTATTGGCTGTGATTTTGTCACTGAGCACCACATTATGTTTTTAGCAAGAGCAGATAAATGACTTGCTGCTTGAAACCTGCCACATCACGTACAGTTAGGACAAGGTGTTATCTGTAATCCTGAAAACATACTGTACCTGCAGACGTTGGTGATGTCAGCTCCCGAATAACCCTCAATTTTCTCAGCGATGAGGGTGAGATCCACGTCAGATGCCACTTCAACTTCCCTTAGGTTGATCTTTAAGAGATCCGCTCGACCTTGAGCTGTGGAGTAATCATTTGAACATTATGAAAAGCATGTGATTATCAGCTATGTGATTATCATGTTGCTATTTTGACTACTGACTATTTTGTATATTTAAAAAGGTATTTTTTATGTAGTAAAATAGAATTTAAAATGAGTGTTGTTCACAATGAATGCTAAAAAAAATACTTGTTTAAAGTGTTAATATAGTTTTAGTTTTTTCCATTTAATTATATTTTCTGGGTATAAAATAATAATAATAATAATAATAATAGTAATAATATGCATTTTATCTGTTGTTTTTTTTTGCCTCTCAACAAGCAAATCTGACCTGATCTGACTTACAATCTTATTTTACAGGAAATATAGTAAATATATTTTTCATTTTACAAATAAAGTTGTGTGTTAAGTTACATAAAATTTATAAAGTATTTGTAAATGTATACTGGTTTAATTTTAATCATATTTCAATCATATTTGTGTCAGGAATAAATGTCACAATTAAACAATTAGACACAACTTCATGGTTCTAAAAATAATCCTTTAAATCCTTTTATTTGTGTAAATAATTTTTTGGGGGAAAAAAGGACTTAAAAAAAAATATGTATTTTTGTCTCCCACCCAATTTGAAATTCTAATAACAAGGCCCTGTAACTATAACAAAGGAGTTGCATCAGAAAATGAAAGCTCATGAGTAATGACTAACTAACTGAACTATACAGCGCAGTGTGAATGGAGAGAAATTAGTCAGGCTGGTTCATTTATGAGTGGGTGACATGCATGGAGAAATCAGAGGAGCCGTGACTGCCTGGAGAACGTTTTCCTGTTGATGGGCGTTTGTGTGTGAGGGTGTTTGATTACCAGTGGGTAGTGGAATGTAGATCCTCTTCTCTAGTCTTCTCCTTAGAGCTTCATCTATGTCCCAGGGGAAGTTAGTGGCAGCCAGGACCATTACCATTTTAGAGGGATCGTCACTCTCTTGAGCACCTCCTACACCTGATGCCATTACACGAGTGGGTGTTAAAATGAGGCTGCATCATTCATTGTACTATCATAACAGAGTCGCCTACTACACAAAACTCACCATCCATCTGCACAAGTAATTCTGACTTCACTCTGCGACTGGCCTCATGTTCATCTGATGTGCCCCTTCTCCCGCAAATAGAGTCAATCTCATCAATAAAAATTGTCGTAGGGGCGTAAAAACGAGCCTGTTACAGCAAAAGAAGAAACAAAAATGACCAAAACCTATATAAGTCCAAATACGCAGTATAGACAATATAGACATAACCAACAATCATAGTTTTATTTATTTAACCAACCAACTAGCCTTTTCTCCTCATATGTCACCACGCACCACAAAACTAGTCACAAGAGTCTTAAATAAATAAGCTCTATTTATATACGTTTTGTTGGGATTGGACAATATTTGACCAAAATACAACAATATGAAAAAATCTGAAGTTGTTCTTAGCAATGCATGTTACTAATCAAAAATTAAGTTTTGATACATTTCTGGTAGGAAATGTACAAAATATCTTCATGGAACTTAATCTATACTTAATATCATATTAAATTTGTCATAAAAGAAAAATCTATCAATTTTGATCCATTACAGTTTTTTTTCTCCACATTTTATGAGAGCATATTTTCCTCTAACGACTAACTAACTTTTCACCCTATTAAAACAGAGTAATGCCTATTTATGTAAAATTACACAACAGGTTTAGGAGTTTTTTTGTTTTTGTTTGTTTTTATTAGGGCATAAGCACCTAATAAACTAATAATTAGCTGGCTAACTAATTAACTGACTGACTATCTACATAATGAACTACCCTTTTCCCTGTAAAAACATAGCATTTTACTTGTAGGAGTACTTTTACCCTCTATTAGGGAATATGTTTTCTCTAATAACTTCTAACTAACAATCAAACTAAATAACAAATTTCTGTCCCTAAAACAAAGAGCGTTTCAGATGTAAAATCATAATTTATTTTCATTTATTTTTATCTTCCCTATATAAACATGCAGTGTCATCCAGCTGTGTCAAATTAACATTGCTTATCAAAAGGTATTTTTACCTTTTTGTGATTCCGTCTCTAATTAAATAACTACCTTGCTAATTAACTAATTAACTAAACTAACAACCTAACTTTCCCTAGAAAAACAAGTTATTGCCCATTTGTCAAATCAACACTGATTTTCAGTACTTTTTCCTTTTTTTCAAAGCATTTTGTCCCAATTAATGTTAAATCAACATTTATTTTGAGTATTTTTACTTTCATGCTGTCTAACGAACTACTTAACTATACTCATTATGTTCTACACTGATTTTTAGCATCCAGAAATGATAAACTTTACTATATGGCAATTTAAATATCTACGACATTTTTATCACTTTCAATCATTTGTGCTCTGATGTCTACTTAACATCCTAATCACTATCAAATTATACCTTCAGCAAAAAACAAAAAACAAATCAATGGAAACGCTATCACAGAGCCTACATTACTTCCTCTGAGATCACTCACCATCTCAAAAAGGAGTCGCACAAGTTTCTCGGACTCTCCCCTGTACTTTGAGGTCAGCGTGGAGGACGAAACATTGAAAAATGTTGTGCCACATTCGGTTGCAACCGCTTTAGCCAACATGGTCTTCCCTGTGCCTGGAGGGCCCACCATCAGCACCCCCTGCAAGTTCAAAAACAACAAGACTTCACATGGGCATATATTTCAAACACAGGTGCAGCCAATGGTTTGAGGGAAAAAAAATACTTCAATAAAACAGATGGCATGTGGAAAAACAAACTGAAGGCGAAATATATCAGCCATACTTAATCTGTGACGAATGATACAGCACTAATGAGAGCTTCTGTTGAAGAATGTGAATTCTGTCCTACATACTATAATTAAGTAGTATAACAGCGCCACCTTCTGGTCTGAAAAATTATGAACATGAGTAATGGAAACAAATGGGCACATAAATGCTGGCAAAAATATAATATTCACAGACTATGCATCCATATGTGCGTATGTTCAGATGTCAAACTCTGGCATCAGGTGTCATCTAACATATTAACCTTCCACGGGCGGCGGATCCCCTTGAAGAAGTCTGGCATCCACATAGGCAAGACCACTGCCTCTCTCAGCAGTTTTTTGGCATCTTCCAGATCTGCTATGTCATCCCTGTAGGAACAGCAACACATGACAGCTTGCCTGAATCACTGTCCAGCACTGAATCACTAACTGCCACTGTGACTGACAGCTGTCGCTGACTCAACACGTTACTTACTTGTCCCTGGTCAAGTATGAAAACTAAACTTATTGCATCGCTATTTATACAACCAATGCCTAGGCCCAGGGGAACTTTTTTTTTTTCATATTTTCTGGGCTGATTTTCATAGAAAAAACAGTTTGGATTGGAATTTAAAGTTATTACTCTTTCTGAATGCTGAAAATAGGATCAGACTTGCCATCCATTTATGAATAAACATTTAGGAGTGAGAAAAGTGCCATGGCACATTTTGTACTTTATTATATAGTTTTGTATATATGTTTTACAGTAGTTATTATTTGATATAATCGTGAATTTGAAAGAATCACAATAATTGAGCAGTTTACTTTTTACCATTCAAAGCGAATTTATTTGCATAAACCCAAAAAATATTAATTCAGCCATTGTCAGTGTGCTCTTGTGAGAAAATAAAATATTAAATATGCCCATAGTTTTATATATTTACATTTTATTTTTCACCTTAATTCTGGTCCACTTCATATTCATACTCTCAATTATTTGTTTGACAAGTAATCCTGAGCACAAAATTCTTTTTTTTTTTGTTTTCAGTAGTTGATAACAACATCTACACTGCAAAGTCATGCAAAATCACAATATAATTATATTCAATTATATTTTGTAAATATTAGAACTACTGCTAAAATGGCACAATACCAGTGGATATTGGGATTCCGGGACACAATGTCCCTCTCTAGTGCATCCACCAGATCACTGTCATGGCCTGTGCCATCAAACTTCCTCTGTTCCACATCAGCAGCATTCTTCTTACTCTGAAAACACAGACAGGCAGGACACATTGCTACAACACATAGGTACTTAGAAAACCTAAATTGTCTAAACTATCATAATTCCAATTCTGACTTATTGTCAGCTTTTGTCAAGTTTTGTTTAAATAACTTACTTTTTCATCCTTAGCTTTATTTCCACGGCCGTCACGGGTGTTCGGTCTTTCTGATTTAACATTCGGCTGACCTCTGCCCACAGGACCACGATGCTGCATTGCAGGAGACTCCTTTCTCTGGGGCTTTGAAACAGTGATTGGCTTCTTCACCTGGACAGGTCCCCTGTGATCAGACACAGTAAAACCATGGGGCATCTGGACCCACATGCACATATTCTGCCTGCCTTTTTTTGGTGATTTTATTTATTTCACAATATAATTTTTCCCCTGTATTTTTTATCAAATAAATGCAGCCTTGATGAACATAAGAAACATCTTTAAAAATATATACAAAATCTTACTGTTTTCAAACCTTTGACTGGTAGTGTCTATATATTAAGCAGAACCTTTTTTTTTTTCAGCATTGATAATACTGTGAAAAAAACGCATGGAAGACTTATAGCTGCAGAATATGCAGCAATTACCGGGGTTCGAGCATTTGAAGGGTTTTGAGGTTGTTTAGGGCAACCTGGATGCATGTCTGTTTGACCAAAGGTCAAATTTCTGAATTTTTTTTTATAATTCAGGAAATAGATGACGGGCTTACGCTTGTCAGATATTACGTGATGACGTCACCGCTATGCAAAGTGTGTGATGTCATCTACGGCCAAAAATGTCGAAAACTTTTGGTTTTAGCGCTGTTGCGCCCCCTTTAGCTCGATTGGGCTGGTTTTCAGCGCCTGAATAGCGACGAGGAGTACTACCATCTGACCAAGTTTCAGCTTTCTAGGCCTTACGGTTTGGGCTGCACGATCAGTTTTAAGGAATATGCAAATTAGTGTGTGATTTCATCTACGGCCAAAAATATTTCTGTCTGCTACGCGCTCAAACCCCTAAAAACTGCTGCCTAATATATTTATGAAAACTAGACCAGTAGTGTATGTGTAAGTTATTAAATTAACATTTCAATAGCATACAATTTTTTAAATACAATAGCAATCTAAAGCACAGCAAGATGTGTGAATGTGAATATGGTTCACTGAGCTGATTCCATTTTGTGCTGTATGACATGACGCACGAGTGAACACAGCAGTGACAGCATGAAGACAGGAGACGTGTGACATGCTCTACGGCTGACAGAACTCCTCAGGGCTTTATGTAATCAGCTGCCTATCCTACCTGTGCTCCGCTGGGGTTGGGGGAGGCCAGACATCGGGGTCCCTTGGGCCCTCTTCAGGCAGAGGGTTGGGGAAATCTACAGGTTTGTCCACCTTGAAACTCTCCAGGGTGTTTACGAGGCTTTTCACCTGCTCATATTCCTCTGCCAGTTCCTGCCGAACCTGGGCTCAAAGAAGGGAGAAAAACAGCACTGGTTTGAGATAGAGTACATATAATGTACCAACACCACTATATTATTCGGCTAATACCTGTAACGTTACAAGCATATATAATTCACAGCACTATAAATAAGTAAATATAAGATTGAATCATACAGTATATGAGCGCCTTACTTGTTGCCATTTGACTTTCAGAGAAGGATCTCTGAGGGACTGACAGTGCTTATGGATCTGTTGTATAACACCTTGATAATACACCATAGATGAGTCATAATTCCCAAGTAGTGCATATTCTCTTCCTTTCTTAGCATTGTCGCAAATCTCTGTCAGATTCATGATGAGAAAGAAGTCAAACCGAATGTTGCTTCAGCGCTTCGGTGTGACCGGAGTTCACAGTGTCATCAGAGATGCTGGTGATTGAAGAACAGAGAGGCTGATAAGATGAAGCAGAGCTAAATCAAACATTTATACAGAACGCGGGAAATCTTCATGCATCCATATACGTCTTTTCCTCACAATGCTCAAAAATAAAGAGTATTTGCCAATACATTTTCCTAGAGGATGAATAACATTTGGCTAACGTTAGCATGCACGCTAATTGGCCTACTGTTTCGCGCCAAAATTAAAATTTCAACTTTTTTTTTATAATTATTGATAATGAGCGTCCACAGATTATTGCTGCAGTGGTTTGGTTTCGATCGGGCGAATTACTTTCTGACAAATCATCCAGAGCTGCATTAAAATGTCTCTGCACATTTCCAGCTCTCTTCTGCAGTTCTGTTTAAAATATGCAACAAAATAAAACCCAGGAGCTATTTAAAGAGCCATTCTTTCAGAAGTCCTCTGTTTCAGAATCACTTTTTTCTCAAGTTAAATAGTCCAGGGAACCTGTACAGCAAAACCCTCTGAAAGAATAAGTTGTTTGTGGATGTTAGAAAGATAAATATTTATAACATTAAAAAAAAACAACTCCCTTTACTAAAGCTCATTCAGTTCATTGTTAGCATTTGTGAACCATGCATATTTCTATTTTATCTTTTGTTTCATTATCTTGTTTAATGGATTTGTGTGTAAATGTATTTCTTTTTTATTGATGATAGTTACCAAAAAAGTTGAAATGAGTGCATGGAAGTTGAAAGTGTGTGTATGAGCATTAAAACAACATTAATATGAGACCCAGCTATGGTGTTTTGTTTCTGTAGTGGACATTATATTTTAGTGAATTTCTGAAATCTTACATCACAGTTTTAAGTTCGATGTGCTTCTAAAAGCACATTCAGGGCTCTTCTGAGATACTAAATATTTGGAGGTTTCATCATGTCCACTCCCTCTCATTGGTCTTTAAAGATGGCCGACATTAATTTAGTGATATAATTGTACATCCTTATGAAAATATTTCAATTTTAAACGATAATTTGTAATTATCATTTAAATTGGATTCATTTTCTAATAGTTTGTCATAAATCAACATCAGGAAAATGGTGTTTGTTATGGGGTTTCAAATTAAAATATGACTTTCTGTTATGAAGAAGGAAAGATTTTCATACATGCCCACTGTGGAGGACACCAGGACTTTTTAAAAAATAAATATATAAAATGACATGAAAAGTCAAAAAAATTGGATTATTTTAACTGATTGACTCACTCTGTGTCTCTGTTAGCTGATAACAATCACAATGAGAGGTTTTCTCTATGGGTTTGAATGCAAAGCTGTAGTTTCTGCTACGGCAATACTAAACTGTGGTTTATTAACCTTTGCCCTGACCACAGAGTGGCTGTCAAAAATAAGATAATTTCGTTTGTCGGACACTTGACGTGCATCACATAATAAATACCGTTCAGGACGCTTCGAATTGTTTGTAACCAATGCCCTCCTCCTTTTCTTTTAACAAAAACTAACCTACCTGAAAATCGACCATTAAAATGTCATACAATCACTAATTTCTACAAAATCAAGTCGCGTTTCTAAAACAGCCCAAACGTCACCACTCTTGGTTATTCCTTAACAAGGGATTTGTAGTTTTTCCTCCTTTGCTCTTCAGTACAAACAAATTGTGATCATTGCAACAAGAAACTACATTACCCATGAGGCAACAACGCAAGACGCTTAAGATTTAGGCCAGCGATAACAAAAAGGATTTGCAAGGTAACAAAATATGAAGTCCACTTGTTAGTTTATTAATATAACTAAGAACATGTGATACGATGGATGTGTTCTGCATTTAACCCTACATTTTCATAGGAATATGTAAATGCCTTACCTTTATGCGAGGCACTTTTACGTTCGACCGGCCCACAGTCCGTTACCCACTGGTGTTGCCATGGCCGCGAAAAGACGCTGAATGACTGATGAATGAATGTGTTGTGGGCGGGGTCTGGACAAATACAATTCAGCCTGCTTTATAATAACTTTATAAACTGACTGAGACTATGGCTAGTTGGCTGAGGAGGTTTAAGGTAATGCGACTTTAAGGTTTTGACTCCAAATGTCAAATGAACTGTATTTTTAATAGCTAATTCCACAAATGTTTGATTATTATGTTATTGTCTTTGTAGCCACGAATATACAGAAAAATAAGTACTGATGAACATAAAAGTAAAGTAAAAATGTGACAACTCGCCCCGGTTTTTTCTATGAGATACCAGTTTAAAGAATTAACCATTCATGAGAATGAAAGAGGCTATTGAAAAGTTATACATCTTTGGTCTTTATCGTTAGACCAAAATATCCTTAATTTTGTTTAATTTGTAATTATCATCTTTCTTTACTTTATAATACAGTTCAAAAGTAAATAGAATCCATTCCGTCCGCTGTAGCAGAAGGACGGCAGTATATTAACCGTGATTAACAGTGGGAAAAAAAGGTCAAAGCTTAAAAATAAGGGCATGCGCATCAAGGCATGGATGAAGGGTTGTTGATCTATAATAATCTGACTGAAGCGTCATGGCCTGTATAAATATATGACAGTATCACACAATGACCGTACGATGGCGCTGTATACCGCTGTAATATATGCAGTTTAACCAGATGAACAGCAGGTGGCTCGGATTAATCGAGATTTTCAACTGATGATACGTTCATGTGTTCTTTTTAAGCCTCTGTGTTTGCCATGAAAAACATGAAGGCCTCAAAACCTACACACTGGTTTGCGAACCAAAACCATACATTAAAATCTACCTCCCGAAAATAAACACATTTCAATCATTATAATATGGTGCTGATGATTTTGAAAAGAAAATGAATATAGCCATAAAAATAACTGATCTTGAAATCTTTTCGTCTTGGGTTAAATTAAAAAGCTTTAAATTAGTAATTAAAATGTTAAAGTTAGTATGTGAAGCTCTTCTGGTAATGCGTTTACCTAAATAATTCATAATGTAATCTTTGACATGACAAACCCATAAATCCTTCCATTCACCTTCAGTATTGGAATTTATTAGAAACATTGTTACTTATAATTATTTAAAATAAATTGACTTACATTTTAAATTCAATCCAACGAGTTCAAAATTAAATCTAATGTTATGAAAAAAAAGAAAGCAACTTTATTTAAAAAAAAAAGAGTTTATTGATGTCAGAAGCATACCAGAACAAAACAATTACATTTTAATAATTTTCTGCAATTACAGTGGTATTCAAAATACAGTAAAATAACTTTGATACGGCAATTTACTAATGATGATAATATTTGATCTGGAAAAAGAGTAAACAAACAAAAAAGTACATTAAGATATGAACTACAACCTCACATGAAACTAGGTTGTGTGCTGCGCACATCTAAAACTCCACTGACCCCAAGACAATTTTACAACCCCCATTTTTTTTAACTGTACCGGGCAAGGATAGTGGTGTTGGAACCATCTTTAAGAAATTAAACAAATAACTAAATTAAGGGTTGGGGCATTCGGACAAAACACAGATGACACTTCCGTAGTGTTAACTATACAAAAAAGGAAAAAAAGAAACTGTACAGCTTAAAAACATATCATATACACAGCCTTATTTCATTTTTTTTTTCTTTTACCCATTTTATGGCCTCAGTAAAGTGTACAGGGGGGTTAAATGCTTTATAGACAACAAGCTAAGCTCTAAACGTTATTTCTCTACTCGTCGTCATCCTCTTCCTCATCATCATCTTCCTCCTCGTCATCATCGTCTTCATCATCATCATCATCATTAGCCTTATCTGGCTTGGAAGGGGCTTTGGCTGCACCTCCTCCCACTTTGCCTTTAGAGCGATAGGCAGCGATGTCCTAAAAGGAAAACATATTTTTTCATACAAAACACTTCTTCAATATATCGATTGCTATTATGGGTGTTTTTCAGTATATTTATTAAGCTCATTCGTGGCATCCTTTCTCACCTTCTCGTACTTCTCCTTCAGCTTGGCTGCCTTCTTCTCATATGGCTGCTTCTCCTCAGATGAAGTTTTGTTCCACATCTCACCCAGTTTCTTGGCCACATCTCCAATGGACAGACCCGGGGTCTCTTCCTTCACCTTGGGTCGGAACTCAGAGCAGAAAATGAAGAAGGCAGACCTTTGGTGGAAACAAGTATTTAAAAAGTGTTAGAAATTTTACAACCTTAATAAATGTTAATGCATTTTCATGAACAAGTGAGATGCTCACGGGGGTCTCTTAGGAGCATTGGGGTCCTTAAACCTCTTTTTCTTCTCGCCTTTGGGTGGAATGTAGTTTTTCATCTCCCTCTCATAACGGACCTTGTCTTGTTTGGCCATATCTTCAAACTTCCCTTTTTCCTTGGCTGACATAGTCTGAGGAAGGGGAGAGAAAAAAATGATTGTTGGGAAAAGAGGAAAAGAGCATTAACACAATGTAAACGAGAGATGTGACTGACCTTCCATCGCTCTGAGCACTTTTTGGAAAACTCCGAGAAGTTGACCGTTGCCTCAGGGTGTTTCTTCTTATGCTCCTCTCGGCAGGTCTGGACAAAGTATGCGTAAGAGGACATTTTGCCTCTTGGTTTTGTTGGATCCTTCCCCATATTTGCAAAAATATCCTGAAACTTAATAAGAAAATAAGTCATTAAATTAAATTAATTTTCATTAAATTCTACTTCCTAAATACAATATTTAAATTTGTTGCTCTTAACTATTTAGAATTAACTCGACTAGCAAAATTGTTCTTTTGGCATGATAACAAACACCAGCGTTATCTTTTGTCTATTTAAATTTGTCAAACATTCAACGTTAATATTTACATTGAGTTACAAGGCGAGCATTTGCGCATTGTGCATCTTCGCGACGAAAATGACGTTTTATTATGCAAACATAACACGACAAATGAGTTTTCATAATAATGCTTTTAAATATAAAAAGTCTCGTGTGCACTTTTGAAACCCTAAAAAGTTGTTAAAAATACTGAAACTTTTCAAAACTGTATTTTTTCAAAGTTAAAAATGGTTAAAATTGTTTAAATAAGTTGGCTAATTAAAGTTCTTTTATGTGCCAAAGTACGCGCGACATCGTAAAACTTGTCAAATTTGTCAATAATCAAGTTCACTTTCGCCGTATTCTCCGTTGAAAAGAGCCCATTTCTCTCTATGTACCGTTCAAATAGCAATGGCGCACACTCTTGTCTCGCTGAAGGAAAGGAGGTCAACAACGACGGCAATATTTCTTCTTCCATTTTGTGAGAAAGCCTTCTTCATGAAAGAAAGTCCCCCTAAAATGTCTCCACCCGCCTTCCTGCTCGCTTTTGGACACGACAAACAAACGGCGCGGGTCGGTTTTCCTGACCGAAAATTGTTTCCTTAGCAAAAAGCCCAGTGCATTCGCCTGGTGTATAGTAATACATTGAGTCTGTGCTGTGCAGAGTTTGCTGTGGGCTCGCAATGGCCGCTTGTCTTCATGCACTAACACTGAGAATATGGCTCCTTCTCTTTGTGTCAGCGCTCAGCCATTACACTGCTTTGCAATAAGGGGGAGCCGCGCGACCGCATTACCTACCTCACTTCAACTCTCATTTTAACACCCTTCTCACGCACGGAAAAATGTCAAAATACGCGGGTTGGAACGACGAAAGATGGAATTTTTATTTTCCGTCTCGAAAAACGCACACTTTGAGCTCGGCGGGGTAGAAAACACGATTTGAAAAAGTTGAAGCGAACTGCGCCTGTCTATGGCTCTGTGGATTTGCCTTGTTTCCTATGCGAGTACAGTCAGCCATTACAGTAAAGCGCAGCTCCTGAGGTGATTTTTTTTCGCCCGTATCTTTGTCATTTCAATATCACCGAACGTATAAATCCACACACATAACAATGGCGTTGTGCTTTAATTTTTTCGTTGATCTGCTTTTTTTCTTTCTTATCATTTCTCATAGTTCTTCTGACAGACATCCCTTGTAAAGCGCTGCAATGGCTGCTTGCTGGCACTATCACCGTCCATAGACCTTGTTTGTACGCAATTCTGTCAGCTAGTTGTCCGCTTAACGTTACATTTCGAATAGACTGAATAAATTTATTTTTTCACATTTTCAGCCTTCCAACCCCTCGAATAAAACCGACTATTTTCCGTGCAATTTTAAGGCGCAACATCAAGAAATGAAATTTAAAAAGCTAAGGTTATTCTCATTTTCATTCTGAGGGGATAATACCCTCATTTTTAACGTTTCGCAAAAATCCCCCCGCCATTAAAATAGCTTTTCTACAAGCTAAATTTCAATTCCCTATGATTTCCTGTCCTTTTCTCGCAATTTTTGTACTTACCCCACACTTTGAAATGTCTACAAGCTGACACTTACCACTGTCTTGTCTGGATAGTGAATGTACTGCAATGGCTGTATGTGGATGTAATAGCCCTACGCAGTAGTCTGCTCTCTCAACCCTCTAGCATTACTCTCAATAGGGCTTTCATGCCATTGGCTGCCGCCACGGCGAACACTCCTGCGATTGGTTGAGCGCTTTCCATTGTCCTAATAACAGCCGGCCTGCGATTGGCTGCCTTTTGTGAAACGTCACGGGTGTTTTAAATGGCGGGTTAATACAAAAAACGGAGTGTATGTGTGTGTTTCTTGTCTCAGCTTAAAGCAAAGGCTGTGTGTACTGTGTTGGCTGTAGTAGTACTGTGTTCTATGTGTTCCACGCGGAGTGCTGAATGAAAGAGTGAGTCAATGTGGAGTGTCGGGGTTTCCGTGAGGTGCGAAACACTGAATGAAAGGGTGCTGGGTCTGACTGACACCCCGCTTAGATCAAACACTATATGAGCATCCAAGTCCGATTTTAACCAAAATATGCAATTATAACCAATATTTATTAAAGTGGCTTAATCGGTGGGATCCGTTTTTGAGTATCAAATGTTGATTAATGACAACGTTTCGAGGTAATCCGATGTGACACAACGTCAAAGACTGTTTGTTAGTGAGTCCTTGATTTGAATAATTAAATTGCAGCAGCCTAGGACAACTGTAAATGATTTTGTAATATATGTGTGAAATTAACTCCCTGAAAATATTAATCTCGACATCGAAGCATTTAGATTAGTACGACGAACGATAGATTTCCTTCCTAATTTATAATTACAGTAATAATTTTTGCAGATAAATATAGATAGTGTGGAATGGAATTAAAGAAAATGAAAAGCAATGGTGCACAATAATTCTTAGTATTTTGGTCGTGATGTTTTTTTCAAAATCTATTTCTATCTCATCTATATATCTATCTAGCTATCTGTCTGTCTGTCTGTCTGTCAGTCATCTATCATAGGAATAAAAAAAGTGCCACAGCATTGGTATCTCACAGCAATATCTTAACATATGCTTTGCTATTCACACCATAATTAGAAACCAAATTATTTTCATACATAAACACACGCAAAAACCTGAGCCTATGCATGTTAATGACTAAATCTTGGGGAAAATTATGCAAATTCGTATTGTGTGGGACGGGGGGCAGCTGATAAACCATCGAGGGAGCCTAATGGGAAATTGATGCCCGTATAGGCTTCTATTGTTTCATAAGAGAGCAGCTGTAGCTCCCTACGACTCTTCAACAGGCGCTTCGCCGCTCGAGCACATGCTCACAGACGCACAGGCATATGCTGCTCTGAGCACACACTTGGGTACTTCAAGATGTATTATCGATTAGATATGCTTTATACAGCCATGTTTATTGTTGATCTAATATATTTACTTTTTTGGGTACAGTTTCTTTATTATTAATATAAGTTTTTCAAATGTATGTGACATGTATAGGTCAAATATTATAATTAAAAAAGTAACAAAAATGCGTGCGGTCAGACAGACTGCAGTAAATGTAGCTAACTCTAATGACTCGTGGTCGGTTTTACTGAATCGACGTTATAATAGCCTAAATAAAATAAAATAAAAATGACCAAATATTTCTTATCCATTATTAATGAATTGGAAACACTAACAGGTACATGCTATTTATGATAAAAGTGCATTCTGTAACACCCCAGTTCAGGATAGAAAACATTTTTGAACAAAACAGAATGATTTTAAATTGAACAGAACAACCTATGCTGTATAATCAGATATCCATATGACCTTGTTTTGAAACACCATCTTTATTTCAAGCTTTTGAAAAGTGATTTATACATTTTCATATCTACCATTTATATATACTAGCCTACTGTGCTATGTATTTACTCTCTCTGTGCGTCTGCATATTTAGAAATACAGTTAGAGATTGTGGGTAGCATAGCAATATATTAAATTAATTTTAAAATGTAAATCGCGTCATTTAGACCATATGTATAGACATTTAGTATTCTAAATCATCTCATTTAACACGCTTCTCTCTGTCGGTTTGTGTGTAGCTGCTGTTAATTATAGTTTAGATTTGAGTGTTCTGATGGTGTTGATTCAATCCCTGCTGCTGCCTAATTTAATTTCCGATAGTATGTTCAATGCACGCAGGTAATCCGGATGATGGCGCTCTTGTGCTGTAAATGAATCTTTGTAAAAACTTTATTGCTTGCGCCAACGAAACCGGAAGTAGTACGTTGAGCGTACGACGGAGAGCATGCACATGGAAATGTCTCCTACCGGCGTGCTGGAATTACCTAATGCGTGTATAAAATCCAGTTTGGAATTTCTCCACATTCGATCCGATTTCGAGGTATGTGTTTGTGCAAACGACGTGAACCTGGAAAGTCGGTTGTGGATGAAGTTGTTAAGGTTTTTTCGCTTTGGCGCTTGTCTTCTAGCCCGCTCAGTATTGCTGTAACGTTAGCTGTTTGCGCCTGATCGTGGTCAACAAAGAAATGTATCTAAATATCAAACTGCTTTATACGTAATTTTTACATAACGGTTCTGTTTCAGCAGTTATCGAGAGCGTCTTTTATATTTAGCAGTGCAGCTACGTTCATCCAAAACGTCAGTACGAAAACAGTAGATTGATTGCATAAATACATGTATTTATGTTATTCCTTAAGTGTTGAGATTAAGGTATGTCTTACTTTTTCCATTGATTCAAAAAGTTTAACAAATAGACATTTCCATTGTTTGTGTATTCAGACATTATAGACCATGTTTAAATATTATATGAAGTTTACTTTGGTTTATAGGACGTTTAGAGTTTAATACCTCGCAGTAAGCAATGGTGCATTTAATGCTAAATTGATTTGGTCTTCTGTTTCACGAATATTTGCATACTGAAACTAAACTAAGCAAAAACTGTTCTCTTACTGACTTCCAAGCACTAGTATGTTCTTCAAGAAATGCGAATCTAGTTTGAGATGTTTGCTTTATGTGTATCAGCCCGGTGTTGTGCCAAATTTTGACACTCCTCGTTGAAATCAATACTAATCTTAACCCCTCCCACACACCTAACCCTAAACCTACCAATACTAGGGGAGTCATAATCTGGCAGGGGTCAAAATTCGGCACTACACCTGTATGGGTCAGCTGATGTCTCAGAAATGAATTATTCTTTCTCACTGCAGCGTGTTCAGGGGGTGAGCCAGGTGTCACGGTTATGTCAAGTTTATGGCAGCAGGACTCAACAAAGAACGGAAACCTCAGTGGCATGAGAATGAACGGCGAAGGCACTGGTATAGGGGCTCCGACCCCAGCGGTGGCGGGGTATTTGGGAAAAGTCAGTTATGCTCAGTTCTCTCCCTCTGTCACTTGTGCAAAGCTCCGCTCAAATTTAGTTTGCATTGAATGGAAATGGTATCGAATTGATTCCCCCCACTTCAAACAAGGGAAACAAACAAACAAACACGGAAATCTGTGTGTAAAAGGCGAAAGAATATTAATAAAAGCTCTTCAGTTGTGTACTGTGCACTAATTATTTATAATTGTGTTATGGGTATTTCTCATTATAATGATTTTCTTATACAATGTTTGTTTACAGTGTGAAGATAGAAAAGCCTCACCAGGGAACTGTCCTTGTTGCTTGGCAAAAGGTCAGAAAAATGTCCTCCGCTTTTATTCTGTCAACCTGGAGGATACTGTTATGCTCTGTACCAATCCAGTGGTAAGTAGCTTATGTAGTTTTTTTCCTTGCTGACACTTCAATGAATCTGACAACCTGTCAGTAATATATCTGGGTTATTTTACTCTAAAACAAAAATAACTAAAATTTGTATTGCATAAAGTATGGCTTGTTTTTGAATATAATCCGTATATAACTTTTGCATTGTGAAACACGCACATTAAGTATAATCATAGGAAGGTAGTCTTTTTTGTCTATTTTTATTTAAGCTGATATTAGTTTTGAAAGAGAAGTGGTGCAATAAACTGATAGTGATGGAAAGAAATGGATACAATATTGTAGTGAGTATCTAATAAGACTCCTTTGAAAATCACATAAATGAAACACACTGAGATCGAGTCATTAACATCTGTGGTGTGTTATTCTGTTGCTTTCCAGTGCCTTTACCCATTGGTTAGTAGATCGCTGGAAGATGTTCGTGCTAGCTTGTCTAAAGATGGATGTAAGAGGAGTATTTCTTCCCTGTCTGATGTGGATGAAGCATCCTCCCCCTCAAAACGATCAAGAGAGGAGAAACTAGGAATTTTGTCTGCTGTGCCTGAGCCATGTGGTGCTGACGTCAGTGACACAGCTGAAACACAAATGTTTACTGATGAACAATCAATACTTGGAAACAGTGACTCTATTAATGGTATTGAGGAACAACAACCTGAAGATCTACCTGCTGCTGCCATCCATGAGGATTTAGATTTGTGTGACAAGAAAGATGCTTGTGTATCTAGTACTCAAGATGAGGTCGAGGAGGTTGTCGGAATGGATGTAGATGTGGACTCGTCAGAGCTGGTTCCTGTGCAACCTCATCTCTTCTGGAAAAATGAGGACAATCTGTGTTGGTTGGATTCCTTGTTGGCGATGCTCGTGAACTGCAGGACCATCAGAGAGACTCCGTGTCAGAATGTAAAGCTGACTGACAAGCTGACTTCAGTGCCTTCCTGCAGCTCTGCTGTCTGGAACTTTTGCTCCACATATGATAAGACATGCTCCTATCTGAAATCCAAGGAGCAACAGTGTGAAGGTAAGAGAAAGCAAACCATTCCTGGGCTCTGAATCATAATTTTATTTTGTGTTTGTTTTATTAGCTTTTCATTTATTTATGCTAGATTAATTGTAAGTCATTAACAAAGTAAACTTATATTATTTGATATAAATGCCATAATTGTATAAAATGTTTATAATATGTATTTTTATAATGTATTATAAAAATAATTTGTAAATTAAATATTAATGTTAATGTAATGTTAATATTTAATACAAATACAAAAATACAAGTACAAAAATATATAAAAAAAATACAAACAGATCAATAATATATTAATTTAATGTATAGTATTTATCTGTGCAGATTTAAGTAAATTGAAAATCTTTTTTTTTATATTAGTAATTATATATTGCTATTATGCATGTATATAATTTCATTCGTAAGTTATTTAACTTTAAATTATTTGTATTTATATATTGCTATTATGCATGTATATAATTTCATTCGTAAGTTATTTAACTTTAAATTATTTGTATTTATATATTGTAAGACACTAAAATCTGATCTAAAGTAAAAAAAAAATAAAAAATTAAAAAATAAAGTTAATTGTAAGCTATTTAACTTGAATAATTGCTTCACCCAAAATTTAATATTAGTCTGTTTTACTCGCCCTCAAGCTGTCCTAGGTGTTATGTATATGACTTTCTTTCAGATAAATCTAATCGGAGTTGTATCAAAAATTGTCCTGGCATTTCTAAGCTCTATCTTTGCAGTGAGCAGGTGTTTATATACAAAACACATTAAATAAAGTGCACATATCCATAATAAAACACAGCTCTAGGGGGTGAAAGGTGCTCTATGCGATTTTGCAGGATTTTAGCGCGATTTCATTTTTATCTCAAACTAGAATTGGGTGGTATGACCAAAAATGTATATGTATACGGTATTTTTCAAAATTATACCGGTGTAACGGTATTTTTTATTTTTTTTCATACATGACTACATTTGCATATGATGGTTGTTTGATCAACGTTAGATTTTTTTTTAAAGCTTAAGTATTTCCACAAAACCGACATGGCTCCTCTTTTTGGAAGAAGTTCCTCTTTGCGTTCGACTTCATGCGAGGCTGCAAGAAATCAGCTGCCGTCTTACAAAATGCATTCTAGTAGAATAATTTGTCCGACTTTGATCGGCGCTGCAGCCGCCT
>JAUCMS010000057.1:57720-74063 GCA_032357445.1 Enteromius radiatus
CTTAAATGTCCTAAATTAGCAAAGGTCTAGTCCTGGCTTAATCTAATTCCTATCCGGGAAACCGGCCCCATGTGTTTTCTTGTGCTAAAGCAGCTTTAGAGTCAACCGAAACACCTTCTTCTGAGATTCCTTGCTTTAAAACTACATGAAACACAGACAAATGTGGGTTGTTCTGCATTCCAGCAGCATTAGAACGCTTATCTCAATACAAATAGGCTATTAGTCATTGAACTGTTGCTAATTTATGATATGGGCAGAACGTACGTGGGTTTCAGCTCTGGATGTTCCTTTATACAGACACATCAACCATGTGTTGTAACTCAGTGTTGAGTTCACACACACCAGATTTGTTAACAGATATTCTGCTTGTATGCCTGACAGCACTCCTGGGTTCCTGTTTGGGAAACGCATTCTCTTCTTCCTGTCTCTCATGTGTGTTGTGGGAATCATGAATCACCTGATGCTCACCTATGGTGGCAGTGACTACAAAGAGTACATTCAGACCATCACCAAAGCAGCGTCAACACTTCTGCTCTTGCCCTGAACTGCCCCACACTGAATTTTCTGCAGCTGATCTTAAACACATCAGGGTAGATAAACTCTTTCGGTTAATGGTTTTGTCAGTTAGGCAGAGGATGTGGCAAGAACTGTGTGAAGCGATCAGAGTGATGGTCACAGAGGCATTTATTTTTTACATATTACAAACCTTTACAAAATAATAACTTGTTTTTTTTTTTACTGTAACTATCCCAGTATATGCATTTGAAGAAATGTTTTAAATGGGTCATATCATGCTTTATTTTTTTTCATTGAGCGCAACATGCAAAAAATGTTAAATTTCACACTTCTCTCTGAGCTTCAGATTTAAATGGTTCGTTTTTATTTGTTACTGTGCCTTTAAAAATGCCAAGTTCTGCTCAGGCACCACCGGATTGACGGTTTCCTGTCGCGTGAAATATAGCTCAGCAAAATCCTCAGACTCGTAGCAAAGTCCGCATTACATGACAGGGTCACGAAATTATCAGTGATGAAATGTCAGAATCTCAGGGTATAATTGCACATTTATTAAAATTAACCATTGGCCTTCCATAGTAGCATACATTTAGATCATGTTTAAAACCACACATGTAGCACCTCAATACCATGATATAAATGTATCTATAGCACAAGCTAGTTTGATCACAAAAATACTGTAATACTGTAATTATATTCCCTTACTCCATTAATACATTTAATTCATGTCTACATTAATAATATCATAAAACGTCTTATGATTATTCCACATCTCTGCCACAATACCACGGCGCAGTTACTGTTACTAATACATCATTAAAAAGTCTTCTGACTGTAATGTTGTGCAGTGTTTCTCCTGTTTGTCAACGCTGCATCAGCCGACTGTAAACTAGTTTGTGTTCTTCACTGAATTCAAGCGCTTCACACACTGAAGATGCATTTCCATGTCCCATTATTCACACAACTCAAAAGCCAGCTCAAGTAATCACAAACTCTTTTTGGCGAATTAAGGCATTTTTATTCGAAATTTAGCATTGGCATCACTCATTTCTGATGCAGTGCTTCAAAATGCCATTTGAACTTGGAGCTGGTACAGTGAGTAGTGCTGTTTTGTTCCATTTTTGGTGCGTAAACATTATATCGAATAATTATATAACTATTGTTACCGTTTTTTGAGGTGAATTACATGAGGTGAGTTAATTATCATTAACATTTTATCGCCCAGCCCTAATTGCACATTTCTGTTGATGGAACTATATGCAGAGCTGTAGGTGCTACACAGCCAGAAACGGCACAATAAATTAGTAAAAAGATAAAATAATTATGTGTACATTTGGCTTGATTTCAATAATCCAAAAAGGTAAAAAATTTGATTCCTCATGATATGACCCATTTAAAGCAATGACGGTGACACATTAGGGCGCTTTTGCATGAAGTGACCCATTTAAAAAAGTATTGTAACTATCTTGAGTTTGCTAGCTTACAATGTGAGGATTTATGAAATTGATCTTTCTGCTTCAACAGAATTATAATTAAGTGCCAGTGCTCTCTATATCTTTGTATTAGATTACTTTTTCTTTTTTTTTGTATTACATGAGCAAAATAAAGTTTTATTTACAGTAAAACTAAATGTTTAAGGTGCATTCATGGTCTCCTCATCTGTACAGGGCTTCAACTTCCACAGGCTGTTTTCTGTAGATACTTGCTGTTTCGTACAACATTTTGGGTGTTGATCTCATCTCCCGTGATAAGAGACCTGCAAGATCACTTTACAGTCATAGTCTCAATACTAAAACTCATCAGAGAGGTCTGCTTGTTTATAAAAACACACCTTGAACTGTCGTTTGCTGCAGCCGAACAAGTAGGGAAAGTCAAAAAGGGCGTCAGAACGATACTTGATGGTGAAATGCGTGTCTTTCCAGATGGGCTTTATAGGAATTTGAAAGTTCTCACCGACCCATCCCTGTAGTGCAGCACTAACATCAACCTTAACAAACAAAAATAAATAAATAATTATATATTTTTTAATACATTTTTTACATAAGAAGAAGGACACTAAATTTGTACATCAATAAAAAGCAAGTCTCCATTGAACTTACATCAACTGCATAACTTTCTCCAGCAACAGATGAAATAGTCATGTCTAAGCCTCTCTCCATTTCCCATCTGATCATTGGATGACTGCCATTGATTGCCACCACATAATACCCAAGAACTAAGAAAGTAATGAAGTACAATAATAAGGATGAGGTATTTGACTTTACAAATACAGTTTATATTGTGGTGTCAAAGTTTAATGATACCTTTCCTGTTGACATAGTGACAACATTGCATTTCCTATTTTGATACATTTTTACAACTGCAGTGCTTATTATCATATTAAACACTATCTTTATTTACATTTCAGTCAAGTATTTATAAATAAATAAAACAATAATTTTATTTTAAAAGATTACACATTACATTACCGTAATTCTACATTATTTTTTTATAAAATTTAGATCAAATGGGGTTTTTTTATCTAAACTTTTTTGTGTTGTTTATGAAATTGGCCACTGAAATTATTTTTTACCTTATTTAGTTTTAGAAATGTTTAAAACACCTTAAAAATTGTCAACTGTATCTTTTAAAAAAAAATCAGGAAGCTATCAATCCATCCTATTATCCAAACCTATGTCATATGTAAGAAATATCCTTTTTCAGAATACTGTATTTAAATATATAATTTTGTCATTTTGATATAAATGTATTAATATATTGTATTAATATAATTATATACAAGTGGAAAATATTATTAATAATAAGAAGAAGAATACAAAATAGTACCTGAAACATCTCTGTTTTTCTTTTCTCCAGCCTTTGTTTTGGTGCATGCAGACACGAGGATGTATATTATTTTTGAGGTTAGCTCTCGTCTCAAATCTGTGTACTCCCCCAAAGTACGTACTGTGACTTTCCTGAAAATGGCCAAGAAGTGATACAAAAGAATGCTATATCTAAACCTGCATTTTGTCACGACTCATATGAAGTTAATTCAATCTTTACCTTCCTGGAGAATGGCAGAAAATCACTTTTCCCTTGCTAGCCTGGACCTCGTCGATGAACACGCAGCTGTTCTCCTGATCCCACTTCACGACTCTGCAGCCCGCGCGACTCTCGACAGCGAATCCACTAGGAGGGCTGTTCACAAATGACTCCAGCTCCATAACGTGTATAACAAAACCCAAATTCGCGTTTCCCCGCATTTTCTTTATTTTGTATTTTCTTGAGGACAAAACCGAGTATTCGTCGACCGCGTGAGTTGCCCTTCTCTTTGGTTTGGTGGGCGTGGTTTATTAATCTGTGCATCACAGCCAACTGAGTCATAGTCCAGAGCAGCTCAACTGAGACGGGAAGGTTCAGGTTTATCACCTGTTATACTAATTTAGCGGCGTTTGGTGACCCAGGCGTCCTCATTTTAAACATCCCCAATGAAAAAAAAAACAGCTGCTGGTTAGGTAGGTTTTGAAGCTGGGATGCTGGTTGAACAGGGCAGACTCACAGACACGTAGTGTTTTACATAATGGGAAATGGAGCGATTTATTTCAGGTTTCCTATTAGTCACATCAAAAGTAGGTCATTTAACATCCAGTAGTAAAATAACGTTAGCCTTTTCCTGAGGGAACTGTTACTGCAAGACTTTTCTATCGCTACTGGGTTGGGAAAAAACTAAAAACTAGTCCAAGATGATTTGCAGACTACCAAGATGAGCTATGGATAGTTTTAGGGTGATTTATTTAGGCTATAATAGACTTATTTGATACTTTTAAAGTAGTTATAGAGTCTTTATATTTAGCTTTATTGAGTTTCCCCAAAGAATTAGTTTGCGTTTACTCAGGGTTACGCAAAGATGGTTGCTGGTTTTGCACAATTTCAACCCATTTCACATCCAAAACTGGTTTAAGTGGTTAAACAGATAGCCTTGCTGTTTGTGACCCGGTTAACCACAACACAGCTTGAACTGACTGACAACTGATAGTTGTTGTAATAGCATTTCACATTACACAAAATGAAATATAAATGCAGGCCTGTGAGCATGAGACTTCTTTCAAAAATACTGAACCTTGTGGACATCAAACTCTTGAATAGTAGAGTATACATGTGGAGACACCTAGGATAAATCTTAACATTCATTTATAAAATAAAATCTCCAGCTGACACCAAAAATCAAAGTCAAACGCAAACCAGACAAGTAACAAAGAGAAGTAAAAAATTTATTGCAGTATTTGCTCCTCCACACATGCTGGGGGTCCCTCGTCCCGCTGTGGGGTGTAGAGACCCAAACCCTGACCCAATACATCAAAATCTACATTTACAAAAACCCCTCCCTTCCATGTAGGCGACAGATACTGCATGCTCTGCTTTCAACTGAATAAATTATGTCCAGGAGACTCCATTTTACAGCACAAAAGAAGTAGAACATAAAGCAGAGGAGATGTTTAAAAGTTTATTTCCCTGGAAACTGAGCTAAGCTAAAGAAATCCATCCGGTGCTAGGTTAAACTCCAAGGTCACTTTATTAAGAACATCAACAGACTAATTTCCAACATTCACTTTAGGTTTATTTCTTTAAACAGATTTTTTTTTTTCGTCAGAGATATAAACATTTTTTGTTTCTGTTTTGTGTTAAACTATGATACAGTGGAGGGGGGAAAAAATTCAAACAACCAAGTTGCTGCACAACAGCGAAGGAGCTCCATTTCTTTCTTTTCCGTTTAACTTAAAAGATGTACAGGAATCACATCTACATTTCAGACCACAATTTAAAAATTGTCGTTCCTTAATCCGACCAGTTCCTGCCTTGGATCTTAAAACCTGTGAAGTCTGTAGTACTCTTTTTCTCTCCGACTTAAGTTTACAAAACGTTAAATCCTGATAAATTTTGGCTGCTGAGAGTCTGTTGGGTGTAACAGTTCCAGAGTTATTACAGATTTAATTAGCTGGAAGTTCCTTCCTTGGCTGCGTACAGTGAACGTAAAGTCTGCACTACTTTGTTGGACAGTTTGTGTGCACTTGTCAAGGCAATTTTCTTGTAAATAATGTCAGACTCCTTTATAGTGTCCACCCAAGGCACCAGTTTTCGTCCGTCACGTTTCTTGGCCTCCGCCCAGGTGCCGGAGTATGATCCGGCCATCCAGCGAACGCTGTAGCCTGTGCTTGTCTTCTGAATAACACGCGCTATCTGCGGCCGGTCCTTGTACTTGGGGCAGCAGATAGCGATGACGTCCATGGCTTCTACCGTTTCGTTCATGTGACCTGATGCCTCTGCGGAATCTCCGCCTCTTCTGGATTTCCGTGACGACTAGAAGAGAACAAAACATGGCATTTTAAAGTGGCTGTAATGTTAGAAGTTGAGAGTTGAATGAAAACATCAGCTTTCTTACCCCAGGAGCCTTTTCGTCTGCATCACTGTCATCGTCGTACGAGTCAGCAGCATTATTCTTGGGGCTGGAGCCTCCTAGTAGAGCAGTGATGGCTTTATTTCTGGCGTGGATACTGGCTGAAGCGTCCCCTTCCTCATCTTCCTCATCTGGGTCCAAGTGCTCCATTAGTACCTTAAACTGTGGAATAAAACATTCAAAAATAGTCTGAAATTGATTCAATTTTTGTGAATCTGTTTTAATGAATCAATTCAAGACAATTCAATGGGCTGTTTGTATGTGTGTGTGTGTATATATATAAACTAGTCTATTTAGCCAAATTTTTATCACCTTAAAGTATTTAAAAAAACAAATATATTATAGAAATTATTTTAATAGATACATTATACAGTCTATATAATACAGTCTTTTCCTTTTTTTTCAAATGTTCTAAAGCAGATAAAAACACATTAATATTTTTTATATTATTCATATTTTAAATTATTAAATTGCTTCTTTGTCTATTAAGAAAAAAAAACATTAATGCTTTATTAATTAATTAATTTAAAAAAATGGGACAATATCAATTATAACATTCCCTGATTACTTGCCAGGGAAAAAAAGTTATTTTAGAGCAAATAAATTAGTAAAAAATAAACAGTTGATAAAAAGACTGAAAAAAAAATTAAATAAATATATATTTATTATTTTTTATGCCTTTATAAACAGCACATTATTCTGAATCCAAAAAAATAAAAGAAAATTAGAATGTTTACATCTAAATACTGTCTGACGACTCTCCTCTTGACATCGTAAGTAAGATCTGTATTGGACAGGTTGTTCGACAGGTAGTCCAGTGTCTGCCGTGGGTTAAAATGCACATTGGCCTTCCTGTTTACAGCCTTATCATAAACCTTTGCAGATTCTGTTGGCGAGTACTTCTGAATTTTACTGCAGGAAGAGACAAAGAGGCATTTATTAACACATTCCACCGGTTGTGTCAGACCCAAATGCGTTTGGACCAGCAGGTAAATCTCACCTGTCAGAGAAGCCATAGAGGTTCTTAAGGTGCTGCTTGAGCATCAGAAGCAGCAAGATGCCCTGAGAAGCATTGGCAAAATCCAATAAGGGCTCGGGGTTGTCAGGTAGACGCAGCATGACCTTGTCCACATCCTCCAAGTCGAGGTCTGAATCCGAGTCAGAGTTCACCGCAGCGGATCGTCTGGATTTCTTGGGCCGACGGATGACATCATCACTGCTATCACTATCACTGCTGCTTCCCCTGCTACTTTCATCCTCTTCCTCAGAGCCGTATTTTTTCCCTCTTTTTTTCTTCTTTTCCCGTGGTCTAGGTTCTTTTAGCAAAGACTGTAATACAAGGCAATATTTTTAGAAAACATTCCTGTCAGCTCAAAAAAAAAAGAAAAGAAAAATAGGGTAGTGCAACCAAAAATATTCGGCTGAGATACAACTATTTGAAAATCTGGAATCTGAGGGTGCAAAAAAATCTAAATATTGAGAAAATCACCTTTAAAATTTTCAAAATATAGTCCTTAGCAATGCATATTATTAATCAAAATTAAGTGTTGAAATATTTACTATATGAAATTTAAAAAAAATATTTATGGAACATGATCTTTACTTAATGTCCCAATGATTTTTGACTGAAAGAAAAATCAATCATTTTGACCCATACAATGTATTTTTGGCTAGCGCTATAAATATACCCCAGCAAGTGAGTGTTTAAAAAAGCAGCACACCTCTTTGAAGGACTGCAGCAGGTTGCTTCCAGACACTGACAGTGTGATGTCTACATGGTGCATGATGAACAGCGGCTCTTCCTGACTCTGAAATGGGAAGCAGGCAAGATTGTCTGCGATATACAGCAGCATGTTCACGTCTGACTTCTGCATGGGAAGAAAACAAAACCGCATTATTGAAGAATCACAGGCTACTCAAAATGCTGTCAGATATAGAAAAGCAACTGTATCTACAGAAGATAATACAAAAGATAAAATGCAAAACATTTTAAAAAGCACTGACCGTGTTGTCATCAAACAGGTTGAGAAGCGAGATGAGGAAAGCCCTGCGGTGTTGTCTGTTTCCGCGCACCATGGTGTAGAGGTGAGAGCAAAGAGCCGTGTTTGTCTCATCCTGGCGGAAACCCCTGACTATTGTGTCTTTTGAATCCACGATGGCTTGCTGCACCTGATAGGACATTTTCATCCCCGCCACAGCCTTCATCTGTTTGAATGGCATATTATTATTTTTTTGTATTATTTTAGTATTAATTGACATATTATAGTTTACACACACAACCGTTTATATATATATATATATATATATAATGATTTTTAAAGATGTTTCTTCTGCTCATCAAGGCTGCATTTATTAGATTAAAAATGCAGAAAAAAATAATATTGTGAAATATTACTTCAATTTAAAATAAAATTTTCTGTGTGAATATATTTTAAAATGTAATTTATTCCAGTGATACAAAGCATCATTACTCCAGTCTTCAGTGTCACATGATCCTTTCAGAAATCATTCTAATCTGCTGATTTTTTATTATCAATGTTGGAAACAATTGAGCTGATTAATAGTTGTTTTTTTTTTAGGATTCTTTGATCATTAAACACTACTGTTCAAAGGTTTGGGATCAGTACATTTTTATTCTTTCTTCTTTGAAAGAAATTAATACTTTTATTAACCAAAGATCTATTAAATGAATAAAAAAGTCATGGCATAGATTTACATTTTAGAAATGTTTTAAATTTGGTTTTTCACAGCTTCACAAAACATATTTGGCTGCACAACTGTTTCCAACACTGACAATTCTAGTAATAAATCAGCAGATTAGAATGATTTCTGGAAGGATCATGTGACACTGAAGACTGGAATAATGATGCTTTGTATCACAGGAATAAATCACATTTATTTCACAATATTATTTTTTTCTGGATTTTTAATCTAATAAGTACAGCCTTGATGAGCAGAAGAAACATCTTTAAAAATCATTAAATATCTTACTGACCCCAAATATACATTTCATTTATATAAAACATTTCATTCACCTTTTAATGGTATAGCCTAATGCATCAGCATCATACACCACAAATGCATGTCAGTTGTTCAAATCCACTTACATGAATAAATCCTGTGTATTTCTTATCAATCTCCACCAGCTGTTGATCAGCTTTATTCCTCATTGTGGGTTCAGAGTCGGTTCCCATTGCGATAAGATACGGAACGCACTATTGGGGAAGGAAACAAGCCAGTTAAAACAAAGACCCTTTCAGTCCGGCTTTAGGAGAGTTTGTGCAGTGGACACATACCTGTACAGGATGAATGAGGCCTTGGCTGAGCGTCAGGGCGATGACATTGAGGGCAAAGTGCCTTACGCTGGATTGCGTGTGGAAAAAGCTCTCCAGCACCTGCTTGAGGTAGAGCTGCATGATAGAACTGCTCATGCCAGATGAGATGTCACCCATCTCCTTCAGGTCCTCCTGCTTAGACATCTTCTTCCCTGAAAAGACCAAAGACAAAGAATGAGAATAAAACTAGCAGACCGGCTGCTTACCAAGAGACAGATGCACTGAACACAGACAAGAAAATCTTTTATAAATGACACTCACACTCCCTGTCGGCTTCCTGCATGCGTGAGTCTTCCTCCTGCAGGTATGTCTGCAAGTTCTTCAGCACCTGGATCTTCAGATTCACTGATGTTTTCCTGTCAGCCAGGAGGCAGTTGTAGAGGTTTTTCACATCTGAAGCAAACATTAGTCCTGGGTGCTGGATGAACAGGAAGCCTGGAGGACCAACAGATCATGGTTTTGTTTGAAGTGTAAAGGCGATAACAAGAAATGTAGTGATTAAGGACAGCAACTATTCACCTAGACCAATGATGGCCTTGGTCTGCACCTCCTCATCCTCATTTTTAGTGAAATACAGCAGCAGCTCCAGCACTTTGTCCTTTATGACCACCTGGAAAAGAGGAAGATCATTAAACAGACATGTAAAAGAGTGAATCATAAAAAAACATTTCAATGTTACATTTGATAAAGCAAAATAGTATATTATATGGCCATTAAGAAATTTTAATACTATGGCTGTATGCTTACATGACATTTTGTGTCAGTTAAGCACATTTTCCTCAAAGTTCTCATTCTCATAATGTGCCCAGATGTTTTATTTTTATATTTTTTTTGGTACAAAAATTATCATTATTACAAATTCTCAGATTATAATTGCTGTAGTACAATAATTTTTTAATTCTAAGTTTTTAAAATGATTAAAATCAGCATCAAAAGCAGCAATTGTGTATAAACTAAATGTAAATGTATTTTTTTAGGATTCTTTGATCATTAAATATTAAAAAGAGAAGCATTTATTTAAAATGAATAATACTGTTCAAAACTACTGTTACAGTAGTTTACTGTTTACTATTCAAAAGTTTGGGATCAGTACATTTATATTCTTTCTTCTTTGAAAGAATCATGTGACACTGAAGACTGGAGTAATGATGCTTTGTATCGCTGGAATAAATCACATTTTAAAATATATGCATGAAATATTTCTTGTGATATAAGACTAATAATACATAAATATACAAGAAATATGATTAATATTATAACTGTAATTATTATATATTTCAATTAATACAATAACTAAACAGAATTAATTTATTATTAAATATAACCAAATAAAATATTAAACTCTTGACAAAACCAAGAGATTAATACAATTATAAAAACATTCTGTGATCTAAAAGGAAAAATAAATAAATAAATATATATAAAATATTATTTTTGAAATGCATAAAAAAAAAAAAAAATTATTTCCCCTTGTATTAAAAAATACAAATAAAAATCTTCAGGATTTTACCTTATTACTGCCTTTGAACTCCTCTTGGTCAAAGTCAAAGTGTCGGCAGAGGGCACCCACAGTGAAGAGTGAACGCAGCAGAGCAGGTTTATTAGAGACCAGTACAGTGCTGTTCGGGTCTTCTTGATGCTGCAGCTTCAGCTTGTTTAGCGCTCCTTCAAATGAAAGAAGAAGCATTTTAAAGAGATAAACACTCTCAGTATCATGGAAGAGCAAAAGACTCCTGACAGTTGTATTACTCACCATAATATCGGTTGAAACACGACCACACAAACTTGTAATTATGGGTGACCTTATTGACAACCGCACCAAGACAACTCACGCAATGCTGCACAACCTGCAGGAAACAAGACAGTTGGCACAATGAAGCTTTTCACGTACAAACCGTTGTACACCAGAGCTTCTGATACCCGCTCTCTAACTGACCGTCATGCCGTATTTGATGATGAGCTTCATCAGGTCTTCTTCGATGGTTGTGAGGAAGTTTTCACTCGGATGGTCCATCAAAGGAACAACGAGCTCCAGGATTTTAGCCACATTACAGATCACCATAAAATCACTCTGAGTCTGTAGGGACACAAGAAACACCATCACTCTCTGGCCTCTAGATGGCAGCACAACACCATTTATTGCAATACAGTCCTAGAAAGCCTACTCACGTTACACTTCGTGGTCAAGTACGGCTGCATAGTCATGGCATGTTTCACCATCAGCTGAGGTCGGATCTTGCTAAACAGGTACAGCGTGGTGATACATGCCACTAGGCGATTGGATGTCAACCCCTTATTCTCACAGTCTGCAAACGAAAAAAATTACTTGCTAAAAGTTCAATTAAAGTAAATCCTTTTACTTAGAATTTAATACAGCTCATACCAGCGAGAGACTCCTCGTATTTCAGAATATGATCCACAAGACTGTCCACCAGCTGAGCACAAGCCTTCCTGGCTGGTTTGTACGAGGCATCCTCTTCTGACTTTAGCAGCTGTTATAACACAGATTACATCAACTGTTAGATTATACTCCTTTTTTTTTTTTACCTGAAAAAGTACATTTATTCCAGCTCACACTTCCTCTGGGGCTAATGCTTTGTTCAATTGATCTCAGAAAGTCAGAATGTAAAACTTTCCTACGTTAGAAAAGAGCAACAGAACGGATATGAATGAATATTTTGCTCTTCTAATATCACCTTCCAAACTTAACCTTTCAAAAGGTACTATCCCAGATCTCAGAGAATCTCTAAATGCACTACTACCAAGCTTTGGAAAAGCAAAGCCAAATTGTCCTTGAACCATAGATGGGCAACTTACATTCTGAAGGAGCTGCTCGAACCAGTCGTAACCGGAATCCCTGCATGCAGCGACCTGAGAGACAATGATTCACGTCAGAGGGACATAATGTGACCTTAAACGTGTATTAAAGTACATGTCCTGAGGGTCAGATTTTAGCCCACTCTGCAGATCCTTACCACATCTGTGATGTTGAGAATCTTGCGAGTCATAGCCTCTTTATCGTGATTAGGTGTTGGGGTGAACCAGAGCTTCTGAAATGTCTCATTTACTAATTTCTGAATAAAGAGAGATAGCAAAAACAAACTCGTTATAACATGTCTGCACAATTAAAAAAAAATATAAAACATTTTTGAATGACAGGAAATGCATTTAGTCCCCTAAATTTAAATTGGACTACTAGTTTATAAAGTAAATCAACTTAAATATTTAGATTTATTATTATAATTTAGTAAACGGAAAACAAAACATGCACATAAATGTGAATTACAGATTTGAAAAAAGTAAAATGCAACTAACCTTGATGCCTTCTTCGTCATTGACCCTCCTGATCATCTTTACACACATTTCTGTGATCTTGTTAAAGGTGGGCTGCTCCAGACAGATGTCCCGCAGGATTTTAATAACTCTCTTCCTCACGCTGATGCCTGTGTCCTGCAGAAAACATTTGCCAGCTCAAATCAGCCTACATGATGCCTTCAAAGCAATCAGTTTTCACTGCTAACTGGACACTGTGTTAAATTTACTATGATAGTTACAACTGTACAAATGGCCAATTACTATTGCTACATAAACCCTAATGAATAAAAGGGTAACAAAAATGGGGTTTTTTTTACCATTGTAACGGTTTATAACAGTCATATTTCCAAAAATATATCTGTAATACAGAGATGTACATATACATATGGTACATATGGAAAGAAAAGCACAAACCAGGATGCGCTCGATTAGCATGTCATAATACTGTTCAGTTAGCTGTGGTCGACTCAGTACGAAGCGCCCCAGCAGCTCTACCGCAGCTTCTCTCACGCTGGTGGAATTATCCATCAGTCGGCCATGAACTCCCCGCTGCATGTCCGACTAAACCAGAAGAAGAAATGTAAAAATTAAAAGCATGCAAATGAGGACAGTAAAAAAGCTTACGTTTTTTAGGGTACTGCACTGACCCGCGCCAGAATGCTAGGATCCACTGCAACCACTTCAGAAAGACACTTCATCGCTTTAGTTCTCACTGCGATGGCACTTTCACCGAGAACTCTCAAAATCTACAGACACAAATGTGGTGATGTATTACCGGTATGCAAATACATAAAAATACGGCGAGAGATGGAATGACCTCTAACCTGTGTGAGATAAATATCAAAGCTCTGTGCAAACGGCCTCATGGAGGCCAGATATCGCACAATAAGACACGAGTCCTCATAGTCGACAGTATCCGAGTTTACTCTGTGTGGAAAAAAAAAAAAAACACAGCAGGTGTCAAAAAGCTACTAAACATATGACTTATTTTGGGGAGGGGGTTAACAAAGTTAAAAATTGCTGCCGTTTGTACCTCAGTGAGCTGAATTTTGATGCCGAGGTCTTGATAACAGACCGGAGGAACTTCTTGCGGGCTTCGGCTTTCTGCAAGATCTCACTAGTGGTCTCGACATCCCTTGCATGGTGCGCCCCATCAGACGAGTCGTCATCTCTCTGCGATTTCATGGCTTTTTCCGTCTCAGTGCTGGTGTCCCTGAACCACTGTGCGATGTAGAACTTCCGTGCAAACTTTTTGAAACGAAGATATCACAACATTAAAACCTCTAGAGACTCTCTGGGCTTTTTTTCTTTCCACAATAATACGTTTGAATTTCCTCACCAGTAGTGACGGGTCAGTCACTACGTTCTCATCCAGGTAATCCAGCAGAGCCTTCTGCAGCTGCTGAATCTCATCACCACCTGAGCTCTGTAAAACACACACTGGCATGAGTTTCTTTCTGGCCGCGAGGATATTTGTACTTCTGATGGGGCAGACTCTGCCTTTTACCTCTCCGAGGATGCGGTTGATTGAACGCTGGTCCATTTTGCTGGTGACAGCATCTTTGCGAAGACGCGCAGCCACTGTGCCCAGATAATCCAAAGAGGCCACTCTCAAAGCCATCTCTGTCTGCTTATTACTGAATTGGTGAACCTACCAAGAGAAACCAGAGCGTTGTGTGAGTTTAGCGGTACAAATTCTACCTGTGAAATATCAATCTGAAACTCACCAGCAGCCTTCCCAGAAGGCTCAGCAGCAGCTCCGCAGCCGGCCAATCAGGTTTATTCACTGTGGACAGTAGATCCTGAACAAAGTTCTCAAACAGTGGCCTGTAGTCATCCTCACCTTGCTTACTACCACACCTGAAATGTAAACAAAAATTAAATACTCATACATGTACATAACTTTATTTCCAAGAACTACAAGACTATCTAGAAGCATATATAGAGAGCATCAGCTGGTCAACCCTTCGCAGTAATATTATTCAGTATTGTGCCCGTCTAATATACAAATGGCCTCCCTTCAGAGGAAATTATTATTTTTGTAATTAATAAATAAACTTAAATGAAAACATTTAGATAGAAAAACAAAAAAGATAGCCTAAGTAAAACTACAACAATAATTTAGAGATGCAGGTGTTGTTTATACTGAGATGGCGTGGTTAAGTCCTTTTGAAAGGCGTCAGATGAGAGTAAAACAGGTGTTTCCTGAGATAGTGTACATGCTTAGCTTAAATATTACAGTATGTAGACAAAAAAACATGAACTACTGACATGGATATAAAATATGAAGCAAAAATAACTTAAAAGTAGATTATTTCCCCCATATAAATAGGCTGAAGTGTGTCGAATTAATGTCAGGGGCTTTTCTTACTTCTTGAGGAAAACGGAGAGGAAGTTTTGTGCTGTCCTCATTGCGGTCTCATACGAGTTTGTGATTAAAACATCCTTATCAACCTGCAAAAAAATGCAATAACTTTATAAAATAAGCCTAAAAGGTATAACTAAAAAAAATCATAAAAATAGCAAACATTGTTGCACTTTTCTTTTTACAGAAGAGACTTGCAATCACATATTGTAACTCTCGATTTAATCAAAGGATCCTGGAAATAAATGTATAACGTTTTCCACAAACATATTAAGCATCACAACAGTTTTCAATATTGATAAGAATGTTACTTCAGCAGAAAATTAGATATTAGAATGACTTCTGAAGGATCATGTGACACCGATGACTAGAGCAATGATGCTAAAAAAAGTCTGCTTTTGCATTGCAAGAAAACAATACATTTCAAAACAGAAAATACCCATTTTAAACTGTAATATTCACAATATTACATATATATATATTTTTTTTTTATTTTACCATATTATTGCAGCCATGAACATAAAACACTTTAAAAGAGAGTAATTCAGGTTGTATGTATTTACAAATGGCGCTTCAGAGACGATCAGGGAATGTCTATTTGGTCGATCTTTGTTTCAACACATCTATAAATATAACTCATCTCTTACCTTTCTGTCATTATCATCATCCGAGTCCCTATCAGAAGGTAGATGTACCACACACTGAATGAGCTGCAGAACTAGCGCCGTCACCATCTGAATGTACATGGGCTCCCCATCCACGTCACTGCTGTTCAGTCTGCACACAGATTATGGTCAATACACACGCTCAAATTTTGCAGGTTACAGATGGTAGACCAGACTGTAGCTTTTACCTGAAATTTCTCAAGTTTCTTTTACTGGTTGGCAGTCTGGCGAGAGAGGTGAAGATCTCCTCCAGGATCAGCTGCCTGTGTTTCTCATATCTAGAAAACACCTGGAAATTGCACAAGACAACAATGTTAAATGCAGTTAGCAAAGCATAGCATAGTATAAAGAAAGCTAAACAGCACTGATACTTACAGCCGTCACTAGTTTAATGGCACAAAGCTGCAGCTCACTCACATTCTCAACAAAGAATGGAGTGATACCTAGAGATGAGACCTGTAACAAGAGAGATACACAAGTGGGGGATTTATACATTTTGCTTTACATCCCAAATTCTGCTTGATTCATTGGTGCACAAAAACTTCTTATATTTTGCCAAAATGTAATAACTTGCTCAACTTTCATAACTGCGAATGGCTGACTGCAGCAAAATAACAAGAGAATTATATTCAGAATTAGAGGATGACACGGGAGTGGATTTTCACTCCTGTCCCGTCCCACTCCCATAGAAAGAAATCCTGTCCCGTCCCACT
>JAUCMS010000057.1:74163-85537 GCA_032357445.1 Enteromius radiatus
AAAGATGACTCCCATCCCGCAGGAATCCCACGGGACCCACGGGACCCGTGGGATTCCCGAAAAAATGTCAGCCTCTAATTCAGATGCGGCAGCAGCCAGGTTTCAGACTCTCACCTGAAGTATGGTCGTGTCAGTCAACAGCTGAATCTCCAAGAGTTCAGAGACATTACTGATAATGTCGCAAACTTTGTTGTAAAGCATGACAGTAACTCTCTGCTTGTGCGTTGAGCACTTTGCTCGCTTGGCTTTTGAGCTTAGTGTTCCACCTGAAACCGCAACAACAGACATCATTTTGACAACTGTTGTGATGACAAGGAATGAATCACATGGTATTTTTTATTAAGTACATGAATATGCAAATGTATTTGTAATATACCTAGCATGAAATAAAAGCATTTAAAACACATTTTCTCAGTCCAGAAAGTAAGCAATATGATAACATTACAGTCAATCAGATTATTTTTGGTAATAAGGGACCAATGCAATCTCAGGGTCAGGATAAAAATATAAACCAAGCAATCTTGTCAGATTGTGCCATATAACACTTTGTGGTCCTACTTTATAAGAATAAAAACGTTAGCAAGTTAGCATGGAAGGGAAAGGATCTAATAGGTTATTGGTTTTAATGTCCAAAACTCACCGCCATGAGGGTCCACCCTGTAGACGGGGTCGTACTGTGGGTACAGTGTGTTCTGTAAATGAAACTTGGCGTACTGCACGACCCTCTCGATAACATCCTCAATGTAAACGGCCTTCAGCATCCGTGCTGAGGTCATGATGTTAAGAGCCGTCAGACAAGCATCAGCAGATTTGGTGACACGTTCCATGATGAGGTCACGCCACAAACGCTCCTCGTCGTCCCTGTCATTGTCCTGAAATCACAAGGACAGGGAACCTGTCAGCGGGAGTCAACGGCAGAGCCATTCTGCCAATAAAAACTACAATGACGCTTACATGATTCATGAGGGTGGAGAGCTTCGCACCATCCTGAATATTTTTTTCCAAAATACTCTGGACCTTCACCATCTTATCAGTAGGAATCTGAGGATAAAAGCAGTCAGCATTAAAAGATCAGGTATTGATGTGTCTGTTTCTTGAGCCTGGTCCCAATCTCTACGGATGACAGAGGTGATCCTGTACCTACCTTATGCATGATGCGCATAGCCTTTATTTTGGCTGATTCACTGCTTAACTCCGACAGCTGGTGTTTTCCGAGGAGCAACTCCTGAGGAATCTCATCATCATCTGCATTCATTAAATCAATTACCGTCAAACTTACAGAAACATTCCAGTACGGCAGAATCTGAAATCATTTTAACAGTCAATGCACGTTTGCACATGTACCTAATGATGTCAAGTCCACATCTTCAAGGTTTTCAAGAATGTTGTCGACACTGGTGGAAAATCTCTTGAACGTGGAGGAGTCCATCATTTCTGTGAAGCACAAGTTGGATTACTAAGGATCCCAGCATTTCAGATCGCTCAACTCTGGACGCAAACTAAAAATATACCATCTTCTGTCAGTTTGGGCTCGTAGGCTTTTCTCTTTTTCTGCTTTTCCTTCTTCAACTTTCTGGCAACTGTTGTTGAAGGATGTCAAAGGTCAGTTATTCGATTTCCATTTCAACCCATTTGAGCAACAAAACTGCCAACATAACATAAATGATAACGTGTCTAACTAGTCACTTACGCTCACTTAGGTTGGGAGGGGGTGAATCTTCATCCGAGTCTGCAGGACTGCGTTCTCTGTATCGACTGCCTGAACTTTTTCGGCTGTCGTGGTGACCTCCACTTCGTCGATGATCTCCAGAACCCCTCCGGTCCTTTTCTTCAGATTCCCATGTTTTGTCTCTGTCCTTTTTTGAACGTTTTGCTGCGGGCACTAAAAGCAAGGAAGAAACAACTTAAATCTACCTCAAGTTTTCATGCAAACATGGGTTTAATTATTCATCATAATCAGTTGGAATCTGGACTAGTGTATAAACGGTCATTAAAGGGTGTGTCGACACTAGTGTTCTCCGTGTTGCCCTTGATTTTTTTGTCACTCCGCCTACAAAATACATGGCGAATCAGTAAAGACCAATTAGGAGAACGTGTGTATATAGTAAACGGTTTAGAGACTGAAAAAAAGATCGCACCGGAACTTGTGAGTCACGTTTCCTTTGGGAGGCAGTTCACCCAAAACTGAAAATTCTGTCACTAATGTCGTTACAAATGCGTAAGACCTTTGTTTATCTTCAGAACACAAATTAAGATAACTTTGATTAAATTTAAGAGTTCTCTAAACTCTTCTCTGACTGCAAGGATCCTAACACGATCAAGGCTCAGAAACATAGCAAGGACATCGTTAAAATAACCCATGTGACATCAGTGGTTCAACCATAATTTTAAGTTACAAGAATACATTGTGCTCAAACAAAACAAAATGAACAAAGGTCTTACAGGTTTGGAACGACATGAGAGTACGTAATTAATGACAGGATTTTCATTATAGGGTGAACTATCCCTTTTAAAGCCATTAGAAATGGGAAGGCTAAAAGTGAACCACAGTACGGTTTGCAGTTAGTGTAAATGCTAAATGGATGTGAACTAACTGCATTCTGAAGGACTATTTTTCCAAAAGTTTATTAAGTAACACCAACTAAACCAAAGCACTGCTTTCCATTAAGTTTTTTTAAATAAGATAATGAAAACTTGATTTGGATCAAGCAGTCACATTAAGTGTGAAAACAAAATTATATTCAGTAAAGGGCTGGGCGGTATATTCATGCGAATCTAGTCAGAAAAGCCAGTTCTTTGATTAGCATTTAAATCACTGAGATCACAAGCTACGCAAAATCGGGTTCAGTATTGCAAATGAATCACTCAAGAAACTGAACGCTGATATTATGTAGCTTATCAAGAATCTACGACTCTGTGTATAAACTGCCGCTCCATTTGAAAACAGGTGACTTTTCTGACAAGATGCGTATATATATATATATATATATATAGGCCAGCCCTAATTTAGTATATTTACTTACATTCTACAGAGCTAGCCTCATCATCTGAGCTGACTTCAGCATACTTGGGCTTCTCATTAGTGGAGCTGCGTCTGCGTTTATTCATTTTCACCCTTTCACACAGTGGCATACGGGAATCCATCTCTGCCAACACATGAAGACGACGTTCGGTTAACACTGAATCACTGAAGCCTTCTACAGAGAGGGCTACTTAAACTCTTCAAAGGCACATTCAGACAGTCTGTCATATCGGTGTACATTGAACTAAAAAAAAAAAACAAAACTCCCTGGTCATGAAAAAAGGTGTCTTACCTCCAAATTTTCCATAAGACGACCTGCTCTTGCTTGACTTGCAGCGTGAATTACTGATCAACTTCTGGACTTCATCAATGGAAAGTTTCTTCAGAACAACAACAGGTTTGGCGCCCTTATTGAGGTCTTCCACTAGGTCCAGTTTTTCTAATTTCACAAGTGGCTCAGAAAACAGCTCTCGTCGCATTTCTTGCATCACGTTACCATCTTTGTCCCGTTTCAATTTGGGAATGACGAAGTTCTTTAATGCACTTGATTTTCCCCCGAGTAGGTAGTTGGGAAATTCTGCTGTTTTACTGTCTGAGGATGGAGGTTTGTGTCCATCGAGCCGGTTCTTGTCTCCACTCCGCTTCTCGTCTTTGTTGTTGGGAGTTTTGTGGACTGACCTTTCAGGTTTTGTTCGGGATTCTGCTCCACTACGAGGTTCCTGCTTCACCCGAGGACTGTCAGGACGGGAGCGCTGCTCGGGAGACCGCTTGTCTCGGCCCTCTGTTGATTCTGTGTGGTGTTTCTTCTCTTGGTCTCGATCCCTGTCTCGATCTTTGTCCCGGAACTTCTCCCGTTCCTTGTCCTGATCTTTTTCTCGTTCCCTGTCCCGTTCTTTTACCCGCTCCTTGTCCCGATCTTTCTCCCGTTCTTTGTCCTGATCTTTTTCTCGTTCCCTGTCACGATCTTTTACCCGCTCCCTGTCCCGATCTTTCTCCCGCTCCCTGTCCCGATCTTTTACCCGCTCCTTGTCCCGATTTTTAACACGCTCCTTGTCTCGATCTTTCTCCCGCTCTTTATCCCGATCTTTCTCCCGCACCTTGTCCCGATCTTTTTCCCGCACCTTGTCCCGATCTTTTTCCCGCACCTTGTCCCGATCTTTTTCCCGCACCTTGTCCCGATCTTTCTCCTGCTCCTTGTCCCTTACCTTGTCTCGACCTTTTTCTCGCTCCTTGCCCTGATTTTCTCCTTTTTCGAGTTCCTGGTCCCCATCTACGTCCCTGTTGTGTTCTATCCGGCTGGACTTAGATGTGTCTGGTCGTCGTACTTTAGAGCCTTCATTTTCACGATCTTTTTGCCTCTCCTCTTTGCTCTCTCGAGTGGACTCCATCCGTCCTTCCTGTTTTCTGGGAGTTTCATGACCTTTTCCCTCATGCCTTACTTTATCCGGTTTACCGTCATGTCTGTGCTTGGAGGGATCAGATTTCTTTTCCGAACTGACTTTGTTGGAGATCTCACGGCGATTCTCATGCTTGTGTTTGGGAGTCTCTGGTCGTCCATCTGAAACAGTTTTGTGTGGCGTAGTTTCCAGCCGTTGCTTGATGACTTCTGGACGACCATCTACAGTCCTCTGCACCTCTCCATCTGTCTTTGATTTAAGCCGCAAGACCCCAGTGGATTCAGAGCTATCTTCTGGCCAGCGCTGGGCTTCTGTTGCAGGCACAGGACAGGAGTCCACTGGCCCTTCCACCCTGCCTGCCTGCTGTAGGTCTATACTGACCATCAAGGCTGGCCGACTGGCTCCATTACTAGCAGCACAAGCCTCTTGAGGTACCAGTTTGTTCCCAGCATTGCATCCACCACCCACGCCAGGTGTTCCAGAAGCCCCCGCGGTGCCCGCAGCTCCTGGTTCCTGAGGGTACGAATCCTGCTTTCTCTTCTTCAGAGGTTTATCTACAAAGTTAGAGTGAAAGTTAGAGACAACAAAATACGAGTGATGTTTACTCTAAGGTAAGGTGTGCAGTTGCTTGAAAGTGGGCGCAATGACATTTCTAGCATTAATAAAAGCGGTCATACACATTAAAGCATTTAGATAATTGATTGAAAAGCATGCACATCAAGTGACGACTAGAAAATAAACACAACCTTTATCTTGAACTTCCTTGGAGCAGCGTTCTCGTTCTATAGCGGATTCCCTCTCAATCCTTTCAATCTCTGCAAGTGCATCCAGCTCTGCCTCGTCGTAGGGGGTTCCACTAACTACCCCGGGTTGCTTGGCTGCAAGTGCCCCAGTGTTCTGTAGTACAGGAACCTGCTGGTAGGCCGACTGCTCACCCGAAAGACACTGTCCTGCAGAGAGCCGTTCCTGGGGGTTCCGGTGGTATGATATGCTATTGCACGATAGTTCATTCTCAGCATCTGAGCCATGCTCTACTGCCGACAATGGCTCAGCTGACTGCTCAGTCTCAGAGGACTTCACTCGAGACAACTTTATTGTTAGCTTTGTGGAGTCTTTAGTGGGTGAGCTGACAATGTCGTACATGGCACCTTTACTCCCCTCTTCTTTCATTAACTTTTTCTGCTTCTTTTTCCGTTCGGGAGAGTCCAACAAGAGGTCAGAAGCAGCATCTCTAGGGGAAGTGTAGGGTGGAGGAGACTGAAGAATCAAGGGCGGCCGAGATCCAACTGAAATGCAACCAACATAAAGTAGAAAGTCATACTTCTGTTTTAATCAGCAATATGGCAACATATTATGAGCTTTTGGAGTGAACCAGTTTGTCAGAGTTTGGTTGGACTATTTTCAGGTGCAGAGTAATATCATTGTGCCTGCTGCACCCTTAGCACTCAAAAAAATATCAAAAGTCTTTGGTCATTTTTGAGCGAGAGGCAAATGGTCTAATCAAATTCAATGATCTATGCTAAGCTACAGCTAAAAGTGCTACAGTAATCAGCTGAATGGATTCGAAAGACAGTAAAACTCAACTGTTTAACTCTAGGGGAGTTTGAAAATGAGCCTATTTCAAAAATAGTGGTGTGTTACTGTAACATGCTTGCATCTGAATACATTTCCATGGTAGAACAACATGCATACGCAGACTATTACAGACAAGTACAAGCATATGTGTAAGGGGTGCGTGTTCAAAGTGACAATAACACAAATTAAACAGTGAATCTGGTATTCTCAATCTTACAGTGGTACACACCTGTCGGTAGTTTGAAAAAAAAAGACTAGTGAGGATGTAAATAGGGGCATTAAAGCACATCCCACGTAAAAATGTTATAAAAATTGGGGATCAATTTACCTTTTCCTTCACTTCCAGCAGGGGAGCAGACAGAGCGTACAGGAAAAGAGGTGTTTCTCATAGCGGGGTCACTCTCCTGTGAAAACACATACAACATGGCTTGAAAAATGTACTGTTAATAGAGATCTAGGCCCAATCGAATTAAGAAAAATAATCAGAAAGGCAGAAAAATATATAGGCATACAAAAACTTTTGTTGACAAGCACTCACATCATTTCCAAGTCTCTGGACGATGCTGATGTACTCATCGTTGGAGCAATGCCTGGCATTATGGTTGGAGTTACCCGATACTTGACAGGAGACCTTGTTGTCATGGATGTTTCTCATGCCACTAGGAACTATCGGACTGGATACGGATACTGCAACACACACACACACACACACACACAAAAACAAGTTATTTATCGATTTACTTTTAATTGGAATAATCTGAAATGTTAAATTGTTCACACGAACAATACAAGAATACAAGTAAGATATGCATTAAAAAATGTAATGTTTCAATTTTTGCTTTTAACAGCAAGGGATGGTTTTTAGCCGTATCATTCAGCAAGGGACAGGGATAAAGGAAGATTCACTAAGAACCAACCTTATTAAAAATCACTTTTCCCTGAGCCTTGAGGTGTTTTTAATACTACAGATACTGAAAATGGTGACAATCCTCTTGAGGTTCTCTTCAGAGGAACTCACCTTGCTGGATCTGTTGGTGCTGAGGGTAGCTGGGGGGGTGGCTGTACTGCATGTAGCCTGCTGGGCTCTGTGGCGCATACGGGCTGGGCACTGGGCTGTTCTGCTGGGGCATGTACCTGGTACCAGAACCCGCCTGAGGTTGAACATATCGGCTGTTGAGTAAGAGCAGAACCGGTTAATATACAGACAGGAAATGGAACCAGGCTTTTTCTACATATTTTATTTACTTCACTCACACTATGTGCCGTTCAAATGGTATGCTGTTTGCCACTTACCTATCTAACCCAAATAAAAAGGAAACTGGAACAGTACCTGGGAGGGCTCGGAGTTATAGTGGTTTGCTGGTAGTTTGACGCCGGACTTCCATGCATTGAATTCTGAGGCATCTTGTACGGTGGTATCATTGGCTGTTGCATTAAACCTTCAAAGCAAAAAATAAAGAACAATTATGATTTAAAATCGTTACTTTACTTGGCAAATGACATGGCGATTCAAGCTCATATTTGCCATGCTGTCTGACTAGAACTCCAACTACATAAATTAGTTTTAACTCAGTTAGCAATAAAATAACCTTGCACAATTTGTGATGCAAATGTAAAAAATATTGAACATTTACAATATTTGCAAATATACACCACTGTTCAAAAGTTTGATAACTGTGATAAGAAATTTGTGCTTGAATCAGCATATTATAATGATTTCTTAAGGATCATGTGACAGTGAAGACTGGAATAAAGCCACAGCAGAAAAAAAAAACATTTCAAAATATGTAAAATGTTGTTTCAGAATATTATCACTTTTACTATATGTTTACTAAGAAGACATTAATCAGAAAAAAATTCTTGCAGATCCCAAACTTTTGAACAGCAGTGCAAGCTCAGAGTGGAAATTATTATAGCAGTTTCAAAGAAATTTGGATTTCATACATCTAACATTATAATTAAAGTTACCAATAATTAACACTATCTAGAGTCTGGAAGCTATAAAAATGGGATTTCTAATTCAGGGAGCTTATACAGAGATTACAGAATAAAAGCATGCCCAGACTAAACAGCTTTATTTCTGCAGTTTCTCCTTACCGCCCTGAACCCCGTATCGGGTGGGCGTACTTTTCTCCCTGAAGACATTGGGGTTCCTGGACAGCACCGTCTGTAGTAGTAGAGGCACATCTCCTTCCGGGTCATCACTGCCCAAGTTGTCCTTCAGCTCTCTGCATGTAAAACCACCAAGACTGAATGAGACGCACAGATATTTCCCGTATTGTGTAAAATAACCACATTTGGTGAGATTGCACTGAAGAAATGAGGCAGAGATGAGAGACTCACATGTGCTCGGTGGACACCTGGTTGAGGCTGTGGGCCAGCTGGGACACAAGAGTGTCATCCCGCCGGGACAGCAGACAGCTGACCTCCTCGGCGATCCTCCCATTATATAGCAGGCTCTTAGTGGTGGTGGCAGGTAGAGGGGAAGGGAGAGGCAGCTGATTTAACACTGAGAAATAAACACACAAAGAATGAGTTATTCCTCATCACAACATGAGGCATGAAATACGCATTTCTAGGTGACTTCCCGCTTCTATCCAAGAAAATTATTGCCTGTACAAATCAAGTCCAAGGCCCATCGATTTAAAACCTATGAATAAACATTTAATCAACATCATGATAGCCAATCAAAAGACAGCATTCTTCAGTATATATAGTAATAAATAAATATATATATTCAGTATATATTAACACCCAAAGAGAAATCAATAATACATTCGATTAATGTGTTTATCTGTGGATTATAAAAAGACGCTTTTTCTTGAATAATGGTGGTCCTCCTCTTACGGTAACATTTTTCAATGTGTCTTTAACAGATACTATTTGTATAAATAACTTGTTAAGGGAGGTTTGTTATACAAGTTCAGGTAGCAAGAGTTTGTGCAGCTTACGGTCAGTGAGGCTTGCGATCCCAGCGAGAGTGGTGATAGGAACATGAGGCATATCCCCATTCATACTGAAGAAGGGCAGGGAGCTCGCGTGGATGCACAGGTCGCTCAGTGTCTCTGCTCACTGATCCACCTTTACATCTTTTGCTGCAAGAGGAAGAAGAGGACATCATCATCAGATTCTGTATGAGGAGAACTGTCTTTTAGGACATATGGAAACAATTGCAATTAAAATCCTTTTAGGAATATTTAATTCCTATGATACTAGGAAAGCAGAGGACAGTAAAGATCAAGTTATTACAAGTCTGATGACACTAGTTGTAGTTTTTATTTACTTCATCTTGTCAGTTTATTTGAAAATATTTAAATAAAAGTTTTTTTGTGTGTTGGTATTGTTGACTAAAATGACAAGCTTGAGTTTCATTTTTATTTTGTATACTAACATTAAAAAAAACCTATAGCCTACTTCTATACAACAAGGATGCATTAATTTGATGAATAGTCTGAATTTTACAAAAGATTTAGATTTTAAATGCTGTCCTTTTAACCTTTCTATTCATCAAAAGAATCCTGAAAAAAGTTTCCACAAAAACATTAAGCAGTACAAATCTTTTCAACATTGATGATAATAAGAAATGCTTCTTGAGCAGCAAATCAGTCTATTTCGAAAGGACCATGTGACACTGAAGACTGAAGACTTTGCCATCCCAAGTGTTAATTACATTTGTAAAATATCAATATTTTAAACTGCAATATTTTGTATTGTAATAATAAACTGTAATAATATTTAATAAGATTACTGTTTGTACTGTATTATTGACCAAATATATCCAGCCTTTGTGCATATAATCCTGCTTTGGAAAAATTTTAGCAACCCATAGATTATAGCTTTGCAAACACCATATCTTTATAACATTTCTTTATAACATGACCACTAGATTTAAACTGCGTTTTAACAAACATAACACTGATTGCTAGCACTGACATCTGGAAATCTGGAATGTAAAACATAGAAACACCAAAGGAGGTAGCTATCCATAAAAAGAAGGGAAGAAATGAAGCCATGGAGCTATATACATAAAAACAAAAACATTCATCTTAAACTTACCATATGCATTATGCACAGAACAAAAGAGGCACCAAGCAAGGCCAAAACTACACGCGCATCTGCTCATCAAATGGGCTTTATTTTGTAGTTGCCCCTCCCCCCTGTGCTTCTAAAACTGCCTGCACTCCTCTAGGAGGGTTTCCCATCAGGCAGTGGGACAGGCTGCAGGAGACACGGTCCTGTTGAAACAGGAAGGTCTTCCCCAGACGGTTGCAACAAATTTGGAAAAACCTAGAGTTTGGCTTCAGCTGCATTCAGCTGGTCAAGAGCCAATCGTTTCCTCCAGCAAACCACCAGAGTCTCAGTAAGACTCCAACATCAATTCCAAAACATAAAAGACGAGCAGCTGCCTGTGGATGCCCCGCTTTTTACTGCTACAAGAGCAACTGGAAGCAGTGGAACGGAGGAAACCTTCAGAAAAAGTTACTTGAGATGAACTGCATTTTCTTTTTATGGTAGTGGCCTTTGTAAACAGGAACAGACCAATAATGTTTTTTTAAACCATATTGATTTTTTTTTTTTTTTATGATTAAAAAAATCAATATTGATGGCTAATTTATTATTATTATTATTATTATTATTATTAGAAACAACATTTTAGACATAAACATTGCAAATATATTATTTCATTAATGTAATAATGTTAATTACAATAATTAACAATTATCAATTCATATAAACTAATTTTTACATTATGCAAATTATATATTATTAATAGTGATATTAGTATTGCGCAACACACTATTATAATAATTTTTATTATTATGCACAAAAAAATGAATATTATTATTTACATTTAGAGATAAATTTGGAGAACACACACATCTAGTTTTTTTTTATGAACCTTTAGCTTTCGAGAAAAAGTCCAATTTTATATAAACAGTATGACTAAGAACTTGCAGAATAATCCAATAATTCTACAGGTGGTCATCTCTAAGTGATGGATACATTAACATAATATTTAGGCAATAATTACATAAAAAGGCCATACACTGTGCAACACAAATATAGATAAGCATGGGTAAGACATAGCTTTCATCACAGCCTTCGGACTACATAGGCAGATATATAAACCAGTATAGCGTAAACTTGATTGATACTCCCAACCAAACAGTTCTTGTTTACCAGTTCTCTCTCACTATTTCAATATCTATATAGTTTGGGTTAATATTGAAAGAAAACCAGAAAAAGTGCTACATCAACAAATATACAGCAAAAGCATCAAATTATGGTGAACTGGCAAGTCATTTAGGGCCGGTTTCCCGGATAGGAATTAGATTAAGCCAGGACTAAACCTTTGCTAATTTAGGACATTTAAGAATTT
>JAUCMS010000057.1:108425-120891 GCA_032357445.1 Enteromius radiatus
GTTTCCAGAAAAGTGTACCATATGCATCAGACGTTTAGCCAACGCTCCGTGGGCGTGACGTCTGAGGCTGAGACTATAATAATAAAAACTACATAAAAGAATAAAATTTCTAAGTAAAACAAAAACATTAGAACACAGATGACAGATGTATTAGTATTTTTTTTGCATTAATTTTGCTTTTAAATAAATGCCTCACCCATCTCCTCCTCTTCCTCCTCTTCATCAGTTTCTAGCTCCTCCTCATCAGAGTATCCTCTTGGTTTGCGTCTTCTGCGTGGCGGCTGTTTTTTCCTCTTCGGGCAGGCAACATCGCTCCCAAAGTCACTGTCCTCATAGGACGGGACTTCTGCTTCGCTCTCCGCATCATTATCAGAGGCCACAAACTCCTCATATTCCGAACTGTTGACCAATCAGAGCACAGTAAGTGTTATTTCATCAACAAGACTCTGTATTTCTCCTGATTTAAAAGCGGTTCAGCATTACTTGTCGCTGAGACGAAACTCTTCTTCACTCTCTTCCTCGTCCACGGTGCTGTCGCTGTCTAGATCGTTGAGACGTCGCCGCTTCTTCTTCTGAGCTGCACTGGTTCGCCGCGGCGGCCCATTCTCCTTCCCATCCTCCTGCAGAATGGTGGACATGTCCTTCTCTCTATGGCCTGTGATGTTCGCCATGTCCTTCCCCCGGCCTGCTCCTGTGAATTGACATCTTAGATCAGTCTAAACTTCCATATCCAAGCTCAAATATCACCACTAGTGTGACGTATGAAAATGCTCCGTTACCTCCACCTTCGGCCTCTTTAATATCTTCCTCGATTGCCTCTTCAATCGCTTCATCAAACTCATCAAATCTGATAAAAATGTAACAATAAGCAGTGAATAATGACTTTGTATAAACAGCATAAGATTATGAGGGAGTAGATTGACATACCTGTAGCTTATGTATTTCTTTGCCCTGGTTGATCTCCGTCCCCAACCTTTGCTCTTTTTCACATCTTTCTTCTCTTTCACCACCTCCTTCTTTTCTTCCTCCACTTCCACCTTCAAAAATTTTTTGTATAAATTTACGAAATTTTACTACAGCGGTAATTCAGCAAGGGTGCATTAAATTGATCAAAATTGACAAAATAGTTTTTTTTGCATTCTTACGTTCATCAATAAATCATAAACATCTAAAAAAAAAAAATTTTTTTTTTGCAGAACCATTTTGTATACTGATGATAATAATAATGTGTCTTGTGCACCAAATTAGCATACTATGATGCTGATATGATGGCTGTTGAAAATGCAACATTACCATCGCAGGAATAAAATAAATTTAAAATAAGTTAAAATAGAAAAACTGTAAAAATGTATCTCAATATTGCTGTTTTTACTGTATTTTGATCAAATAAATACAGCCTTAATGAGCATTAAGCACTATTTTTAATAATCATACCAACTCCAAACTTGAAAAAAAAGATAGTTATGCATTATAGAATTAAAAATACTGCAAATATTTCTTTATAATTAAAAAAATGGTAATTAGACTTTCTATGCTTTTTATTATTTCTTAAAATCTATCCCATCTTTAAAAAATTGTTTAGCTTTGCAATATAACTGACATTTAGTTCTCTTTTGTAAAATAATAAAAAAATTATAATAATAAAACAAAACTGACATTAAATACTAAATACTAATTTCATATTAAATATCCAATAATTTGAATAAGCCCTGTGGGCACTTACGGAGGGTGTGATGATGTTCTCTACGCTGATGCCAACATACACCAGTCGCTCTTTCCTGTGAGAGAAGAATGACAATGTTTCTGACACGAAAAAAAAATTCTCATATTCTGATCCCATTACACAATAGATTGGATAAATGTTAACTAGATTAATTTTGGAACTTTTCAGCAACTGGTTCAAACTGATTCACTTGAGCTGGTCTAAAGATCTCTTTATTCACCTTCTCTCTGCACGCTCTTTCTTTTTGAGGGCTGCATCCAAATTCTGCAATTGCTCTTCGAGCCTGTCGCAAAGTTGTTTCTGCAAGAGAAATGAGGAGTATCAGCATTTGAGTAGCCAGATCTGAGCTTTTCTGTAAAGATAACCCTGAACTCTAAGTTGACCCACGTGCTGGCAGGGGGGGCAGTACCATTCCCCGTCTGGAATGATCATGAGCGGAGGACGCAGACAGGCAGTGTGGTAACCGCTGTCACAGGAATCACACAGGAGTATCTGGGGGAACGGAAATGAGAGGTTAAAAGCAGCACTTCTGACTGGGAGAAGATTTAGATATTTTGCAGGAGTGTGTCTTACCAGCTCGGGATGGTTGGGAAGGCCACAGTGTTTGCAGGGGTCGTCATTGGGTGCATCATCTTCTGATGAAGAGGTAGAGGAGTCAGAGCTGTTCCGCTCTCGGTTTCGGTTTCTCCTTTTTTTCTTGGTCTTCTCCACCTTATAGTCTTCATCACTGTCGTCCTCCTCGGTTTCCTCTTCCTCACTCTCGCTCTCCTCGTCATCATTAGCATCATCATCAGAACTTTTCCTTTTACGTCTCATACGAGACCACGGTTGCCGTTTCCGCCGTCTCCCCACCTGTTAAATGATGAGTTACATTATGAATTACTTTTAATTAAGAAATCTGCCACTCAAAAGGTCGCAGCGTTTTAAAATGAATACTTTGTTTCAGCAAGGACTCATTAAATTGTCCAAAAGTCACAGTAAAGACATTTATAATGCTACAAAAAAAATTGATTCTAACTGGTTTTATGGTCCAGAGGTGCTCATACCTTTGGTTTTGTTTGGCCATCTGGCTCGGCTTTCCTTGGTTTCCTCGGTACAGGATCCTCATCCTCTTTGTCTTCGTTTTCATCCTTTTCTTTCTCCGACACTGGAGTTGCCTGCTTCCGTTCTGCCTTCCTGTCCTGGATCTCCACTGCTTTAGCGGTGGGTCTGCAGATTCTTGGAGATCTCCTCAAGCACCTGCCGTCAGTCACCTCAGACTCTGAATCTCCCCTTAGCTCTTCTCTCTGAAGTTCTGCCTTCCGTCTGTGAGCTGGGATTTTGATCTTCATGCGAATTCCTTCCTGCTGTGCATTTTCTTCTTGTTCCTGGCCTGTTTTATCCTCATCCTGACTCTCCTGAGCCTTCTTTGGAGGCCGCCCTGGTCTTTTACTGCTTTTCACAGCAGAAGTGCTTTTGTCTTGAACATCCCTGGAAGCCTCACATTCGTCAGAAGTTGCGTCTTGCTTAGATTGTTGGCTTGAGGTGCTGTTTTGATCCACAGGAACATCGGTTTCCTTTTTACTCGCTGTTGTAGTCTCACAACCCTCCTCAACAGCCGGCTGAATTTTATCAGCTTTTGTGATCTCTGAATCAACTTCCATTGGCTTCTCTTTGTTTCCTTCTTTTGAATCTGGTTCTTTTTCATGTTCTCTATCAGAAGGAGGATTCTCTGAACTGTTGGATTTATTGGGTCTTTCTGTAGCTTTAACTTCTTCTGATTTTTTCACTGCAAATTCTTCAGAGCTGTTTGCAGCTTCACTCTTTTCATCCCGGTCTTTTGACGTTTCCAAATCCTCATTTTTATCCATTTCAGCTGTATCACATTTTCTCTCACTATCTACTTTCTCTGTGGTTTTTGGTGTGCTTGGAGTATTCATTGAATCAGAAACAGATGATTTTTCAAGATCAACTGATGCTGGCTTAGGGGATTCGGACTTCTCTTGTACTTTGTCTGTATCTGTATCTTCAGACGGTTTAGAGACAATGGAGTCACTTTCTCCATTGGTTGAGTGTTTGTCTTCTTCAGACATACTCTGCTTTTCAGTTTTTGAGGCAATGGGAGTCGGCTCTTTTTCTGTGGTAGTGTCTGCAGAGCTGTGATGGGGTTTCATTTCTTCAGTGTTCACTGGCTTTTCTGCGCCAGAATGTGGTTTGATTACTTCACAGGAAGAAGACTCTTCTGTTTTAGATGATTGGAGTGGTTCAGTTTCCATTGGCGTGGAAGCAGTTGGATCTGGTTCTTCATGGTCTTTATTGGAGTATTTGGGAGATTGCTGACTTTCTTCTGTGAGGACTTTCTTAGACTCTTCTTCTGCAAGATCTTTCTTGGATTGTTCAGTTGCGAGGTTTTCCATTGACTCTTCTTTTGATGTCTCTTCTTTTGAGACATCTTTAATTGACTGTTCTTTTGTTGGCTCGTCTCTTGGAAGATCTTTTATTGACTCTTCTCTTGCACAATCTTTTGATGATTCTTTCACTGCTTCTTTTGAGAATTCTTGAGTTGACTTTTCAATTGATGTCTCTTCTTCTGAGAGATGTTTTGTTGACTGATCTTTTGCCAGATGTTTTGTTGGCTCATCTTTTATGGGACTTTTCCCTGACTTGTCTTGTGTAAGATCATTTGATGATTCTTTGCTTGGGAGAGCTTTCGTGGCTTCTTCTTTTGAGGGCTCAATCGTTGACTCCTTGTTTGGGAGATCTTTCACCGATTCTTCTTTTGTTGACTCTACAGGCAGCGTTGATGCATTTACTTCAGTAGCATCCGTATTATCACAACTGGGAGACTTTTTATTGTCACTCACTTCTTCAGAAACAGGTGTCTTTTTTGATTGTTCACTTATTGATGAGGGCTTTTCTTCTGCAGGGGTCTTTTCATGAGATTGAGAAATTTCAGATTTTTCATTATTCTCTTCTGCAGTGGATTCCCCAGACTTCTCCACTTCCATCTGCTCTTCAGCACACAATCTGGTTTCATTTGTGTCCATCTTTTCTTCCATCTGATCATCCTTTGTCTCCTTTTTTCTCTCTTTGGGTTTATCTAAAACAAGAGGGAGCTTCTCTGAATTATTCTCTTCTGTGCTTTCCTTTTGAAAACTCTCTGACCCTTTTTGCATTTCACTCTCAGATGTTGTAAGGTGAGGGACATGACCGTTGATCTTTTCAGCATTCAATCTGCTGTCATCGAAACATGTCTGTGATTCTTTCACAGGAGCATTTCGTATTCCCATGCTGCTGGTGTCAAAGCCTTCACTCAGTTTCATTTCCCGCTTTTTCAGAGGGATTTTAGCTTGATGGTCATTTTTCAAAGCTCTCTGAGTCTCTTCTAAAGTTTTTCTTTTTAAATCCTGTGTCTGTTCTGCAATCTGTGAAGGCGTTGACAAGTCCTTGACTTTTTCATGTTCATCTTGTGGCTCTTCTTTGATCGATCCAGTAGTGCCGTTTGCTGTCTCCGAATGTTTCTGCAGCTCTTCCTTCACCTTCAAGCCTTTTTCCGACAAAAGATCTGTAGTCTCTGCATCATCTTGCTTTGCATTTTCCTTTTCCAAGATGTTTTCCTTATTTTCAGATGCAGATAAATCATTTTGGGTCTTCTCATCCATGATCCCCACTAGAATCCAAAAACACAGATATAAAACAAATCAACTCCAAAATCTAACTGTGTTTAGTCAATACTTAATATTAACTTTAGGACACCTTCAGCTCCCTCTTTTTTCTTGTCTTCTTCATTCTCTGGGTTCGGACTGTTGCTAGATGAGCCCTCCTCCTGATCCTTCTTTACCAAAAGTGCTGGGTCAATCTGAGTCTTCAACAGTCCAAGAATTTGAGCCAGGTCATCCCTATTTCTGAAACAGAAAATAAAGATGTTGTTTTTTTATCTGTCTGTTACTATCACTGTCATTTAGCATGTCTTTGTCGAAAATACCATGTAGCATGTTATGAAGAAGTGAGTTTTATACCACTGGAAATCACAGAATGCCTACCTTACTATACACTTCCAAGACGACCCATCCAGATCATCCTGTTCTTCCACATAGATCCTTACATTTTGGTCTTGATCTAGCTGGAACCAGTACATAAGGCCATCTTTGTCTTTGCCAATTGGCTGAAGACGCATTTTATCTGGGTCTTCTTCATTGATAGCAGTTTTAAACTTGACATTTTCATCAAACTGGCATTCACACAAGTACTGCGTGAAAAACAAAACATTGTCAAGTTACCTTAGGTTAAAAAAACAGCTTTTACAGATAGATGTGAGGTTCAAATCCAACTTCATTCAGTGGCGTGACATTAACAGATTTTCCCATCTTACCTTCAGTATTCCTGTCTTACACTCCACAGTCAACTCTCTATAACCCTTCTTTTCTAGCTCCCATGCCCATGTGGTGTTAAACTCCTGACAGACCTACAAAGTAATAAAAAAAAATTAAACACTGATGAGACTAATATTGTATTAACACTTTAAAGTGCTAATTGTGCTCACAGCTATTCATTACGAAATTATCCATAATTCACAGCTGTTTGAACGGGATTGTTAAAAGCAGAATGTGCAATCTAATATGTAATTTATTGTTAACACTGATTTACTCACCTTAATAAGATTTTTCTCCCATCTGTCTGCCGACACAGACTTGCCAATTTTCCTCAGTAACTTCACATGAAGATTCACAAGGAGTTTGGGTACTGAGGACATATTTTTTTAAATATTAAAGCAACATGTATTGTAACAACAACACATCTGTGTTCTTAAAGGAATATTTCACCCTAAAAAAAATACTGTCATCATTTACCTAAAAAACCAGGCTGTTTTGTGTCACCATTGATAATTTTCAGTGGTGACCAAAACAATCTGTCTGGTTACAATCTTTTTTCAAAATATCTTCCTTTGTGTTCGGCAGATCAAAGAAATTCATACAGGTTTGAAACCACTTGAGGGTGAGTAAATGATACACAGAATTTGTATTTTTCAAATAATACAACTAATTCTATAATTGCGGGTACTTTTGGTGTCACCGTCAACTCTGTTACCTAGGTAGACCTACAACGGAGACAATAGTGTAACAGAATTTACATTTTTATTAAATTTTTCCAAAAACTCCACTTGCTGACATAAATGCTAAGAAAACATGACACTTATGAAAACATGATTAAAAGACCTTTAAATAAGACAATGTAAAATCAGTAACAAATTCTATTTTCCTTTTGATATTGTGGTAACAGTTGATGTTTTAAAAATAACTTTTGGTGAAAGTGACATAATTTCCTGTAACTGCCACAATTCTGAGTTAATTCCACCAATTTAAAGGAAAAATATGGTGTGGTAACAGAAGCCAAGTTTTCATTTAAGGCGTTTTTGCGGAAAAATATTTAGCGCTTTAATTTTTTTTTACCGATATAGCTGATGTAAATACTAATTATAGATAATATTTTGTAAATGTCGACACAGTATTTTTCCGTTTAACTTTAGCACATAAATTCTATATCGATACTCGATATCGACTATATCGATGTCGCCAAAAATCGTTAGTGTTCGTGGTGTTGCTCGTGTCAGAGCACCTTTAGCCTAGTCCAGCGCATTGAATCATATTCAAATTATTGCACATTTCTTTTTAATACTTTGAAAGTTAAATTTATTAGGCCTAATTTTGTTCAGGATATTATATTGTCGAGTTAGTAGTTTAATGTGTAACTGCGTGCGGCGCCGGCAGGATCAGTTGATTTTTTTTTCCCTTATAAAAGTGGAAACAGCTTACTATACTCGTTCAAAAATAACACATTATTCAAAAATATTGTAAATATTTATTTTATTTGTGTACATTCACAATAAAAACAGTTGTGCTTCTGTAAATAATTGGAAATTAACAAAAATTAACTGAAATTCTGCATAGGCTGCTACTTGTTGCGTTTTTGGTTTTTCTTTCGTGTTGTTAAATAATATTTTTTTATTGACAAAAAATTGATTTTTTGGCATATGGACCTTTGTTTTTCTCTGTTCGCACAAGCTCTGCGTGTGATGTGATGTGAGTCCTCATGTTCTGTTTGTGCTGCTTTTATTGTCTATAAAATATATCCCTGGAAAAAAAAAAGCTATTTTTAATGGGTCACAGCCACGTATGACTTCAAATTTAATTTACATGTAATTTAGCAGAATCTTGTCAGTTAATAATAAAATAACCTAAATTAACATTCCTATTTCCAATAGAGTCAAATAAAACTAAATCAGGAAAACAACAACAAAACAAACAAACAACAACTGCACCTGCTTATGAATAGCCTATGGCTTGATACTGGAGTATCTAAATAGTTTATAACAGATTGTTATAAACTTGCTATGTTTATGTAGGCCTCCATAATTTAATAATGGGCTAATGTTTTTTTCTCTCAAATGGATTAAGAACAGACTATTTGCGCAATAGGTTAATTTATGTATATAAACAGCTTAAGGGCAATTTATTTAAATTTTTTTGCAATACACCAAAACTTATGCACAATTCATTTTTTTTCAAAGGATCACATCATCATGCACACCATTTTACCGGTAAAAGGCCAGTTGGATGGAAACAGGCTGGAGACAGCAAATTTCACAATTTATTTTCTACGCAAATTCTTTTTGTCGATAACAAAACAGCGTAAAAACTGGATGGAAACTTGGCTGGAGTCGACACAAGATTTAGGGACACACTTTTTTTCGAAGAAAAAAAAAAGAATTTTAATTAATTTAATGTTGTAGAATTAAGTAACTAACTATTTAGGACTTCAATAAATAATACTAATAAACTGTTGCCCAAAGAAAAGTACTATAAAATATTTTGATTGAACACTGATACATGATCACAAAAAATACACCTAATAAATGTGGACAAGAAGAAATTATGATTTCTAGCTATTTAAGACTTTATTATATTGTTATGGACTGCACATCTTGTAATTATAAAGAACAATAATAAATAAAATAAAAATAACAAAAAAATATAACCATTTGGGGAAAAAATTTAGAAAAAATGACATGGTTTTTGTGGGGACACCAAACGTACCAGCAATTATAGAATAACCCATATTATATACACACACATATACACAAATGTATTACAGTTTTAGGGCACTAAACGGTCATTTAGTGTACTACAACTGAGGCATTTTGGATTAGTTGTACATGTTAGCTAAACATATATAGGGAATAGATGAATATAACACACTGCTCAACAAATTGTGCGTCAGTTCATCTTAAAAACGCCTAACGCGTTTATTTTGCAACAAAAATTTTAAAATGACTTATTTTTAACTTTCATCAAAGTTTGACAATCAAAATAATCCCATATTGTCATTTTTCCCTCTCGGCGGCGCGAGCAGGAAGTTTACACGTTCTGCGCATGCGCGCTTCTCACGTCGCACTAATTCATGCCAAAATATTATTTAACTATGAATAAACATGATTATTTTATTCATCTCAATATGTGGGTAGTTATATGCGAATACAAGTGATTTTCCATACGTAAAAGGCCGCATATAAACACAAATAAAGGAGCAATGCGTTTCTGTGCGCTGTGATGAGTAAATAAAGCGCAATAAAACCTTCCGTCGGGCGAAACGCCGATATTAACCCTAGAAAAGGCGCTTTAAAGGCACAAACGGCGACAAAAACACCGACACCCACGGGTGGAGTGCCAAACGGCCCGTTTAAACGCATGTTAAGCGGCTGAAGAGCAACAATGGAGGAGCGGCTCACCCGCGCTGCTCTCCTGCAGACTGCGCTCCAGCTCCGGGAACGACACCTCCGGCAGGTCCAGCAGAGCTCCATACCGCTCCAGAAACGAGCAGATCACGGCGAAGCTCGGGCATAATTCCGGGGAAGAACCGTCCGCTGCCTCCGAGGCAGACATTATTCCGAACCGAGCCGCTGGAGGACCACAACCTCCCCACAATGCACCACGACTATGGCAGACACATGGCCCAGAAGCCCTTGCGTCGGAGATACTGAACTGATGTAAACAAACCACGAGCAGCAGCAGAGAGAATCTCAGAGAGGGGGTGAAAGAGAGAGGAAATGAAACAAAGGCCACTAAACCAAACACTTCAAGTGGCACAATATTTATTTTCCAGATATTACATAAACATAGGACAAAAATGAATGGGGGAGAATGCAACAGTTGTGAGCTTCACTTAGGGAGTCTTTTCTTTCAGAGAGAGAGATTTTGAAGAAAGGCCATGAAATAAATCCAGACAGACAGAAATACTACCAGGCACTAATGGGGAGGGTATTTGTAACATATATCCTGTTACCTGAAAACAAATTTAGTAATAAAAAGTGATCAATAGACCCTAAGATCACTAAAGTGAACTCGTGTGTGTGTGTGTGTGTGTGTGAGTACATCTCATTACGGATTCATAATGAGACCAGGTAAGTTAAACACTTATTGCCATAGGTTACCAGCAGAGGGCGCTGTCAGGTAACATTTATGATATTTATCTTATCACAGCAGTTCAGATGGGAACAAAATGAATTTTGTTCAGTTTAATGTTTTTTAAAGAATGTGTGTTTGTGTACAATGTAAAAAGTGGTAAGTTAAGCAATTGTTACCATAAATAGCCATGTTAACATAATCATTTAAGTTTAAATGAAATCATTGTTTTCGGTGTAGTATTTATGCTGAAATTCATGCTGCTGCTGCTATTTACAGTAAACTAAAACATCACATTCAAACATTCTTCTGGTTTATTATTTTATTTGAGGATGTGTTCATGTACTTTTACTCATGTATTTTTAAGTATATTTATTTATATTATTTATCAGTACAATTTGAGGTGAAAATCTAGATCAGGTTTGGAGAGTACATTCAGCCCTGGTTTAATTTGTGTCAAATTTCCTCATTCCTCAAAGTTAGGACAGTTTTTTTTAGTGTCTTGACAAGATAGAGACTAGATAAACAATAAGAAAAGTTGATGTTTTCTCTTCAAGTCCATTGAGGTTTAGAATAACTTGTAAACTATCTTAAAGACATTTTAAACATAAGACTTTATTGTCATATACCTACGATGTTCTGATCAATAAAAATGTGACTAATAATGACAGTACAGTAATTGTATTTGGTGCCTATTTGGAGAACCGGTGACTAATTCTTATGAATCACTGTTAAAGTGGAGCCATTTGCATGGTGTGAACTGAGGTGGTCTTTTTCTTTCAATGAAGTTGGGATAATGAGGAGGGAAGAGTGTGTTTAAAACAGCCCATTGGCTAAAGCCAAAGTCATTCCAGATGCTGTCTGCCATTTAGCACGTGTTACATAATAGGTTTATGAGCTTGATATGTAGGTCTGTAAGTCATTTAAATAATAAAAGTGGGTTTACAATTTTTTATTTTAACAAAAATTGTGGACTGGCAAAAATTAGATCATAAAGTCTGCTGAGTCATGACAAGGCATGCTGGGAAAGTGTATGATAAGCAATATGAACTTACAGAACAATCATGTGACACTTTGGTTGCTTTGTACATATAAATAAGATAAAATAAAAAAAGAGGTTATTCACAACCCCAGCAATTCCTCAATTCTTTTCCTCCCGGTGGTTAATCTCTTCCTCCTTGCTTGGAAACATGCAAATGTTTTCTTGCCATTACACACCAAACAATGCACACTAGCAGGAACTTGAACCTAAATACATTTTTTACAGTCTCTTAATATGTTTTGTTAAACAAATAATAATGTTACATTTACATTTACATATTGCATTCATGATTATGGCATATATCAATAATTGTATTATTTTGATTTTAAAGTATTTCTTTGTATTTCACACATTAAGATACCTATAGCCTACTAACAATTTATATGAAACTGATAGAACTAAAAGATCAATGCTTTTAAAGTAATTTTTGCTGACAAAAAAAACTATTTGTCAGCATTATGTGATGGACAACAGCTATTATATGTTATATTTAGTGTATTTATTTATACCTTTAATTGTCTTTACCCATTAAACAAAATACAAAATAGTTACAGTGGGTACGGAAAGTATTCAGACCCCCTTAAATTTCAGCCATTTGCAAAAATCATTTAAGTTAATTTTTCCCTCATTAATGTACACACAGCACCCCATATTGACAGAAAAACACAGACTTGTTGACATTTCTGCAGATTTATTAAAAAAACTGAAATATCACATGGTCCTAAGTATTTAGACCCTTGCTGTGACACTAATATATTTAACTCAGGTGCTGTCCATTTCTTCTGATCATCCTTGAGATGGTTCTACACCTTGGTTCTACACATTTGAGTCCAGCTGTGTTTGATTATACTGATTGGACTTGATTAGGAAAGCCACACACCTGTCTATAGAAGACCTTACAGCTCTTATATAGACAAGATTACAAAAACATTTCTGCTGCACTTAAGGTTCCTAACAGCACACGGCCTCCGTAATCCCTAAATGGAAGACTTTGGGATGACCAGAACCCTTGGAACCTCCACCAGTCAGGGCTTTATGGCAGAGTGGCCTGAAGGAAGCCTCTCCTCAGTGCAAGACACGTGAAACCCTGCATGGAGTTTCCTAAAAACACCTGAAGGACTCCAAGATGGTGAGAAATAAGATTATCTGGTCTGATGAGACCAAGATAGAACTTTTTGGCCTCAAATCTAAGCGGTATGTGTGGAGAAAACCAGGCACTGCTCATCACCTCCAATACAGTCCCAACAGTGAAGCATGGTGGTG